>JAGPOW010002514.1:34945667-34967050 GCA_030014935.1 Caiman crocodilus | reverse complement strand
AGTGAAGTGTACTCTGTCCAAGTTTGCAGATGACACAAAACTGTGGGGAGAAGTGGACATGCCGGAGGGCAGGGAACAACTACAAGCAGACCTGGACAGATTGGACAAATGGGTACAAAACAACAGAATGCAATTCAACAAGGAGAAATGCAAAGTGCTGCACCTAGGAAGGAAAAATGTCCAGCATACCTACTGCCTAGGAAATGACCCGCTGGGTGGCACGGAAGTGGAAAGGGATGTTGGAGTCCTAGTGGACTCCAAGATGAACATGAGGCATCAATGTGACAAAGTCATCAGCAAAGCTAACTGCACTTTATCGTGTATCAGCAGATGCATGACAAACAGAACCAAGGAGGTGATACTTCCATCTATCGGGCGCTGGTCAGACTGCAGCTGGAATACTGCATCCAGTTTTGAGCGCCACACTTCAAGAGGGATGTGGATAACCTGGAGAGGGTCCAGAGAAGGGCCACTCTTATGGTTAAGGGCTTGCAGGCCAAGCCCTACAAGGAGAGACTAGGGCACCTGGACCTCTTCAGCCTCTGCAAGAGAAGGTTGAGAGGCAACCTTGTGGCTGCCTATAAATTCATCGTGGGGGTGCAGAAGGGAATTGGTGAGGTTTTACTCACCAAGGCGCTCTTGGGGGTCACAAGAAATAATGGCCATAAGCTAGCAGACAGCAGATTTAGACTGGACATTAGGAGGAACTTCTTCACAGTTAGAGTGGCCAAAATCTGGAATGGGCTCGCAAGGGAGGTAGGTGGTGCTCTCTCCTACTCTGGGGGTCTTCAAGAGGAGGTTAGATAGGCATCTACTGGGATCATTTGAACCCAGCACTCTTTCCTGCCTATGCAGGGGGTTGGACTCGACGATCTATTGAGGTTCCTTCTGGCCCTAACATCTATGAATCTCAGTCAATTAATACTCAGAGATCCACTAATTCATGAATTCACAGAGATAAGCAACCTGATCTGAGGGAAATAAATTACTAATCGCAGTCTGTCAATTTAGGAGTGCATGCAGAAAAGTTCATCAATTCATGAACTTCAACAAAGAGGTAACTAACTACTTAGATGCTGAAGTCTGCCCCTTCCAGGTTTGGAAGTAGCCAGTCCTGGCCACTCTTTAGTTAAGATACTTAATAATAAACAAAGCAAGAAGAAAATACCATGGCTCCTGGTTCACCATGAATACCAGTGCATTGTTCCATGTGGCCTCTGTTTCCAGTCCTCTCAGTGCTGCCTGGCTGCTTCAGGTTTCTCTGCCTGTGCTTTTTGCAGCATGCTTTGGATCTGCACTTCCCTGAAGCTCTTCTCCATGTCTCCATGTGGTTCTGCAGTCATCTCCTACTCAGAGCTGTGGGTTCCCCTCCCAGGAAGACCCGAAAGCCAGACCTCACACCTTCATTTTCTCAGAAGCTCTTTGGCCCAACAGAGTCCCATCATGGGAACACTGAACTCTGGGCTCTGTGTCACAGTTCTCCACCAGGTGTTTCTCCTTAATGAACCTGGCTCAGCATCCTTGCCCCAACCCCCACATGTCAAGTCTTGGGGTCCAGCCCAAGAATCAACCCACATGGGTAAACTCCCTGCAGGTGGAACAGCTATATGTCAGAGCGTCCTGTTATACATCCTGTCACTGCCACTGATGAAGTGAGCTTGAGTTCATGAAAGCTTATGCTCTATATATCTCTCCTAATTAGTCTGTAAGAAATACATCTACCCTGCCTTCTGCCTCGAATCTGTATGGGACAACCCTATCACTGGATAGGGATCGAGTATTCTAAATAGTGATTGAAAAAGCAAATTCCTAACAAACAGCAGCAAGAGTTGATCTATTAGTATTTGAAAACACAACTGCATACAAAAAAGGCAATTTGTGATGACTATGTACCATAAATCATGTTTAAGAAAGTTTCACTGCACACAAAGGAAAGTAATTCAGTTTGACACATGAAGTTGCTATAAACATTTTTGCAATTCAAGCTGGTGTACTCCCTCTAGTGGACAACAAGAAAACGATGAAAAGAGAGACGTAGCTAATTGTTGCTCTGCAATCAAGCAAAAGATAGGGTAAAATAACTACAGTTCGTTTATAATGAGTACCTATACCCTGCCTTCTGCCTAACTATGAAAAGTAATAGAAGAAAACCAACTGAATGGAACAAAACCACAAAAAATCTAAGATTCAAATATTCAAATGCCTTTTAACATTTAATTGCTGAATTATTTTGTCTGTTTTAAATATGCCTTATATTAATAAGAGTTTAGAATTCTAAATTAAACAAATTTAATATAAAGGTTTTGTAAAGAATGAGTAATTAGTTATGTATCACTATAGCCCTTAGGAGCCTTAATCTTGGAGCAGGACCCCACTGAGATAAGTGCTGTGCAAACACAGAATTACAAGTTGGTCTCTCACCCAAAACAGTTGACAATTTGCATGCAAAGCAAGAGACAACCGGTGGCTGAAAGCATATTTAAAACGGGGATATGGAAACAATACTGTTCTGTGTGATGGGTCATGGTACTGCAGTGGCCTGTTGTCAAGATTTTGTTGACATCATGGCAAAGGAGAGTTGTAGAAAGATTCAAGAAAAATAATGAAAGGGCTTTGGAGTCTTATGAGGAACCTTTCTTAAGAAGCAAGATAGGGAAAAATCATAAAGCTGCTTATTTGAAAACTTAACAAGTAGGTAATGGAAGCTCACATCATGAGGTGAGGCATCAGAGGAAAGTGTCAAACTCAATGCTTAGTGAAAAATTCTCCACAATTTAAGGGTAGGCAGGGAAAGGCCTTGTAAGACAGGAATTTGGAGAAACTGGAACTAGAAAAGATATATAAAAAGGGATGACATTGTCAAAAGTCGTGTCTGAGAGAATCATTTTTAGAAGGAGAATGAAAGGATAGGAACAGAGTAATTTTGCATTTGTCAAGACTAATCAAGCAGTAATCAAGATGCTAGATGATGAGAGCTTGAACAAAAGCTTTAGTTGCATATGTGATACCAAATGCCATATCTTAAAGCTATTAATCAGAAATAATCTGCAAGATTTAGGCATAAACTGGATGGAAAGATCTAGAGAACTCTGCATCAAATACAACACCCAAGATACTGGCTTATGTAACAGGCAAGAAGGTGGTGAAATTGTAATAGGCCAGAAAAAAATTTTAGATAATCTAATAGAGTAATAAATACTAAAGTTATGTTGTTTACTAACATGTCATTTTATAAACTGTCTTTATACACAACTACAAGTTCTTTAATAATATTAAGAAGACTATGCAGACTGCATAGATTGTTGAGATCTAAAAAGTCACTAACTTCTTTTCTCACATAACCTTCAAAATCAATCTCAGCATAGGTTGTAGATAATCTCAACCCCTGGATTTGATATGTTCACACTGATAAAACTGGTCTTTCCACCAGTTTAAAAAAGAAGACAGACACAAAGAGCCAAACCTAATATACAATTACCCTGAGAAAAATCAGGGCTAAAACAAAACCAGTGTAAGCTACACAAATACAGATGTTGTGGCTACACCCATCCTAGGTAACTATTTGTACAAGGTAAGCAGGCATTGTATGTCTTTGTATTAAACAAACCACAGTACAATATAAGAGGTAACAACCCTATGGATTTGTCAATGAGGCAAAGGACAGGTGAGTATATAGCTAGTAGAGAACCCTACCATCCCCAGTCAGGAATTGAAACTAGACCCAACAATCTCAATATTCCTCTGCCCCCTAACAAACAGCTGGGATGTAGCAAGATTTGTTCTACTGCTACTAAGTACTCTATTAGCTAAGGTGGCAAAGATCTAATAATTCTCATTCTCTTGGTGACCTCTCAGCTAGTCAGTGGGGATCCACAGGATGGGGATTCTTTTTTGCCTCTTTAAACAGGTAAGAGAGCCCATATATAAAAGACTATATTAAGATTTTATGGTTGCAAATTAAAGCACTTGTGCATTAACAAAGATTGTGCAATTTGATTTGTTTCCATTTTCTATATGTATTGTGATGCAGTTTTAATTACATGGTCACATGCTAATTTTTCACAGAACTCCTGCTTCATTCAATACACAGGAGAGTTGTCTAGTAAATTAAACTTAATTGAAAGATGTTATCAGCTTATGTAGATAATGCTGCTTAATTTTACCTAATGGTTTGAACAAGAGTAAGTTTAAAGCAGGCTGATTCTTGAACATGTCAAAGGTACTGACTTGACATTACTGAGTAACATGTACTAGTTCAAAGTGGACTATTTTATAATAGCTATAAAAGCTGTTCCTTGCTTTGAGCTAGACCAGTAGGTAGCAAACTTTTTGCAGTGGTGGGTGCAAATAACCTGACTTAGGTCTGAAACAGACCAGTGCGAGGACCCAGATGCTATCACCACCACCTCCAATTTTCCCCACCTCCTGGACATGGCATGGGTGACACTTCCCCAAGCTTTAAATATTTTTTCTAGATACCTTGAAGTACCGGGTGTGGCTCATGAATGCTGCAATGGTGGGGCAGATGAAGCATCCCACAGGAGCACAGGAGGGCCCCCCGCGTGCTCGGTGGCAAACCCAGAAGTGGACTGGAAGTACTTCCAGTCCACTTCAGGGTCTGTTGGGGAGCATGCAGGGCCCACCCTGCCCCCCGCTCCATGCCTCCCAGCATGGCAATCAGTTGCAAGGGACCTCAGGTGCTCCCCCAGACCCAGAAGGCACCAGCTGCCAAGCTGGGGAGGCATGGGGGGCTCCAGATCTGCTCCCTGACAGACCCAGATGTGGACTTGGAAGTGCTCCTGGTCCACTTCAGGGTCTGCTGCTGAGCGCACTGGGGACGCCTCAAGTTCCCATGGGATGCTCTGTCTGCCCCACCATCTCAGCATTCACAAGCCACCTGCTATCTTGAGGTATGTAGAAAAAACATTTAAAGCTGTGTCTACGTCCAAATCACCAAATCCCTCTGAATCGATTCAGAGGGTTCCAATTTGACTCAAAGAGATTAAAGATTAGAGAGATTAGATTCAGATTTAGAGATTCGGCCGCTGAATTGGGCCAAATCTCTGCCAAATCAAATCAGGGACTGAAGCTTTGCATAGCCCTAGTAGATACCCTGCACTCTGGCACAGGCAAAATTCCCCACTGCCAAAACTGCCCATTGGCCTTCTGTGGCACAGTGCAGGCAATGTCTGTCCTCCTCCCATCCCCCAAATGCTGAACACAACTGAAACCTCTGAATCCAAGAACCAGATCCTACCTTTTTCCCATAAGTTGCTGACCTTTGAGCTACAGGATCAAGTTAAAAGTTTGCAAAGAACAGATAATAACTAAAAGGATCATTATAATTTATTCTGAAATAAGTATTTGACTCCAACCTCATGTTTTAAAAGATATTTTTTCACAAGTTAAAAGGTACTGCACTCAAGGGTGAAGGAATGCAACACACATGTGACAGATTCAGAGGCATTATGTTGGTAGAACGCAAAGCCAAGGTATTGTGACTCTGGTGTCACAAGAACAATTCTGCTGAAGTGAAACACCTACTATCTAGAATTCACTACCACCCTTCTTGCCCCCTCCAAGGCCACCCCTAGCTGCTGGCAGGTATAAAGAAGAGATAGGGCCCTATTCAAGTTCAACCCATCCAATCACATGCTATTTGATGCATTGTGTTATATACACCACTCCATCTCCAGTAATACAACTCTTGAGCATCGGTCACTAAGGAACTGCAAAATATGAAACAGCTAACCTAATAAAAGTAGATGCATACATATTCAAGACTGTCTTCCCTTTTACAACTGCTCTGATAGGAAATATGGAATGTACTGGACTCATTTATATGTAAATTGATATTTACTTCTTTTTTCTAAGAAGGGAGCAATGCCTGAATAATAAACATCAGAAAGGACTTATTACAAAAGAACAAACAGCGAGAGATACCATCTGTGACTCAGTAGTGAAGAATGGGAATCAGGCAGTGTATAAGGCAAAAAATTAGAGAGTAGTGTCCTGTGTGGAAGTCCAAGACAAGAACTGTAATAAGAACTAATCTTGATCTTGCAGGATAAAAGGGAATTCTCCAGATACTATAGTCCATCCGTGAACTAAAGACTCAATTAGTACAATTTAAGGCCCGAGATGGAAGCTGAAGATAGCATCAAGCACACAGTCTTCTCAGAGACTTTCTAATGCTAGTTGGTAATGTGCCTAAAGAAAGGAGAAGACTAAAAGCAGATATCAACTTATCAGATATGTCTAATAAGGGAGCAGATTCGTGGAACTGCAACACTTTCCAAGTTGACAGATTCTATAGTAAAACTTTATGTAAGAGTTACTTTTACAGCCCTTGATCTTTATTTTTTGTCATTACATTTATA
This sequence comes from Caiman crocodilus, assembly GCA_030014935.1. Lineage (NCBI taxonomy): Eukaryota > Metazoa > Chordata > Crocodylia > Alligatoridae > Caiman > Caiman crocodilus. Next base: position 34,960,670 of record JAGPOW010002514.1, on the reverse strand, counting down.
CACAAATAGTTTGTTTTGTTTTGTTTTCTTTGTTAATGACTGGTTTAAGTTAATATTGCCCTTAGTGACGCATTATAGATTAATTCTCTCAGAATAAAACCATTGTATCTTGATCATTATTCAACTGATTTTCTGGGCTGCGTGAAATTTCACCAAGTAGGTTAAAAGATTCATAGATGTAGGATCAGAAGGGACCTAAGTAGATCATCAAGTCTGCCCCCCTGCCCTGGGCAGGAGAGAATACTGGGCTCATATGACCTCAGCTAGGTAATTACCAAGCCTCCTCTTAAAGACCCCCAGGGTAGGAGCCAGCACCACTTCTCTTGGAAGTTGGTTCCAGATCCTAGCCACCCTGACTGTGAAGTAGCGCCTTCTAATGTTCAGTCTGAACCTACACTCAAACAACTTTTGGCCATTATTCCTTGTTACTCCGGGAGGTCTGTGAGGGAACAGGGACTTTCCCATTCCCTGTTGGTCCCCCCTGGTAAGTTTGTAGATGGCCACCAGGTCCCCTCTCAGCCTTCTCTTGTGACGGCTGAACAGGTTCAGGTCCTGTAGCCTCTCCTCATAGGGTCTGCCCTGCTGTCCCCGGATCATGCGAGTGGCCCTCCTCTGGACCCTCTCAATCCTGGCCATATCTCTGCTAAAGTGTGGCGCCCAGAACTGGACACAGTACACCAATTGTGGCCTGGCCAGTGTTGCATATAGGGTGAGGATCACCTCCTTGGCCCTGCTTGTGATGCATCTGTGGATGCATGACAAGGTGAGGTTAGTCTTACTGACCGTGTCCTCACATTGGCGGCCCATGTTCATTTTGGCATCAATAATGACTCCAAGGTCCCTTTTTGTCATTGTGCTTATGAGAAGGGAGTTCCCCAGCCTATAGGTATGAGTGTTTGGTTTCAAAGCTGTTTCGATGCATTCTGAGTTCAGAACAGCAAAATCAAAATGAAACAAAAAGTATAAAAACACCTTTGAAATGAAATAAGGGCACTTGAAATGGTTCAAGTTTCAGAGCAGCCCAGTGGTGGGAGGCAGGAAAGAGCCAGGGCTGCACTCTGAGTGGTTCCACAGACCCATGTAGCTCAGCCCAGTGGGGAGCACAGCCCTGGCTCTCCCCTTCTGCCTCCAGGCTGTGCTGCAAGTGGTTCTGCAGCCCCATGGACCTCAGCCCAGTGGCGGGAGGCGGAGCACAGTGCCGGCTCTGTCCATCTCCTGCCACCAGGATGTGCTCCAATTGGCCAACCCCAAGGAGTGCAGCCCAGTGGTGAAAGGTGGAGTGCAGCACTGGCTCTGCCTGCCTCCCACTGCCGGGCTGTGCTCTGATCAGTTCCACCAGCCCCATGGAGCACAGCCCGGCAGTGAGAGGCAAGCAGAACCAGCGCTGCACTTCACCTCCCACCACTGGGCTGAGCTCCATGGGACTGGCCGAGGGTATCGGAGCACAGCCCAGAGGCAGGAGGTGGGGAGAGCCAGGGAGGTGGAAACAGTTGGGGATGCACTCTGCCTCCCACCACCGGGCTGAGCTCCATGGAGCCCAGCGCTGGGCACCACTGAGCTGAGCTGCATGGAGCCTAGCGTGGCCTAAGCCCAGTGCCAGTCCCAGGCAGCAGCAGCAGCCCTCCTGCCATCCGACACAGATCTGGAGGCCCATAGCCCTGGGAGGAGTCTGGCACAGCCACGCAGCCCTCCCAGAGGTGCGAGCCCCTGGATCTGCATGCCAGATGAGAGGAGGCTGCTGCTGCCAGTGTCACAAATCTTGCTTTCAGGACTTTGAGGTGCAGTTTCTGAGAATCCTCTGCACCTATCTCCTTGAAACTTGGCAGGCTTCATGCCATCAGGGGGGACTACTATTCCTGCAATGTGCATCTAAATCAGGCAACAAATGACAACATTTTAGGTATTTTCAGTATTCTCCATTACAGCCTATAAGCGAAACATTGAAAAAGTGAAACAGTTTTGATTAAATTAAACACGACAGTGCTTCCAAACAAAACAAAATGACAACACAAAACACTGTCCCTTCAAAAGGCAAAATGGATGTTGAAAGGAAATGGTGGTGTTTCACACAGCCCTACTGTTTTTATGTCCCTCATATGACTATATATGAAAATAGCATTTTCTTGGGACTTCATACTAAAGAGTTATCCTACTAATATTAACATACTATTATACTGTAATTCTATCCTGTGAATACATTTATATTAGTATAAAGGTGTTTTTACCAGTAAAAATTCTTTCCATGAGGAAAAAAAATGAATAAACTCTACTTTTGTATGGCACCTTTATACATTTTCACTAGGGGGTACAAGTATTTCCTCAACTGCCCCTTCTCCCTCCCCCCCCCAACCACAAAGAAAACAAATAATACAATACCCATTAATAAAAGATGTATACAGGAAAACAATAGTAGGCAGACCAAGCATTAAGTGAGCTCTACTCCTTGTGTGAATTCAGGCATATTTCAATTATGTAGAACAATAATGACAACAGAATTTTTGATAGCTCAAGTTCTATGAGTTAGGCGAGACCTATGAGAGTGTACCACAAAGGAAAGAAAACTAGACTCCCAGGAAGAATGATCATCATTAAAATAAATTTTAAGGAGAGACATAAAGGAGCAAAGTGATATAGCACAAGAAAAAAGAGGTCAGTTTAATTTTAAATGCCAGCAAAAAGAATCTTGAAATAAAGATTTGGAGAAGGCAAGAAAGGGCTCAATAAAGTAGAAGGGATCAGTAATAGGCAAGAGGTAGAATTTATAATAGAAAAGAATGTCTTGGATTCATACTGCAAAGATTAAGTGAACAATAAGAGTTAATTTCACATGTCAAGAAAAAGAAAGCAAGTGAATAAATTCAACAGCATTTTTGGAGAGGTAAATGGATGTAATATAGCTGCAGCAGTACAAGGAAGTTGTGGGGGTGGGGGGTTAATGTATTTACCTGAAGATTGTAAAAAGAGGTTACAATGGACAAGACAAGACATACCAGTGAAAGAATACGTTTTTGTAATAGTAAGAAAAGAGAGCTGGGGGTTTAGAGATGCTTCTGTGAAAGGTGGGAGGATTTTGAGAGAATAGGGTGTTTGTAGGGTGTTAAAGCAGGTTTAAAGCGGGTTAAATGCCTTTTCCACTGCTTTAATGTCATTAGTGTTTGCACATTCAGTGGCATATTGCACGTTAATTCCAGCTGATGTAGCACTTTCAGTGACGTAACATGCCTTAAATAACTTTGGGACGCAGCAAATTACTTTGGGGAGCTGCAAACCTCCCAGGAGTTTTAGTTTCTAAACTCTAGCCACAGAGGGTAGCACCGGGCCCCATGCAGCACAGGGGCTGTGCCGGCAGCTCAACAGCAGCCCAGGAAGCAGGCTTCACAGAATGGAAAAAAAAAAGTGGTGAGCCTGACCTTTTTTTTTTCCCCTGGAGCCTGCCTGCCTGCCTGCCTGAGCTGTGCAGGGACCTGGTACTTTCCTCTGCAGCTGCGGTGCCCCCTGGGACTGCCTGAGCCAGCTGCCTGTGGGCAGATGCCACCTGGGGGGGCGGGGAGGAAGCATGAGCCCCCGCCTCCCACAGCTCAGGGACTGCTCTGCCCAGCAGCAGCTTGTGCTCCCCTCCCCGCCTCTGGAGAGGGAGGTAAGAATTGGGCTCTGATATGGATGTACACAACACGGGGTTTACTTTGCCCTAAATTGAAGCAATGTTTTTAAAAAAACACAGCTTCAATTTAGGGAGTATTAAACCCCCATGTCATGTAAAACCCTATAGTTTTCAGAACAGAACCTCCAGCTGCAAGCCTGAGAGACATGAGCGACAGAGCATTCTGGAAGAAAGGTGAACTCAGATACATGTGAGTTCAGCTTCAGAAAGTATTCATAAGAAGTTAATCAACCAACTTCAAAGCTCTGAAGTGTCCAAAAAAACCCCAACCCTAATATTTTTAAAGGGTGGTTTATTTTCTCTGTCCTCAACTCCTAGTCTGCTGACAGTAGATGTAAATCAGCTATGCATAGATCTTTATTTGGAACTAACTGTAAGAAATAAGATTTCAAGCAAAAAAAGATAAATAAATGGTTAGGAAAGCCACTCAGTATATTCATAGACAGAAGGCTTATTGGACTTTTCAAAAAGGTAGAATCCCCCTTGAGGAAATGAGGATGCTTTTTAAGGATTTCTAATGATGGTACTATATTGTTTTCACAACACCATTTTAAACCAAAGCCTTTAAAGCCTATTAAAGATCTCTTTCCTCCTCCCATAATTGCCAGCCAAGAAAGCATTGCACAGCAGGAGAAAAGAAGTTTGCCCTTTGAAAAGCTTTTTAAATGAACATGTTACAAATACATTGCTATAATTTAAAAGTCCTTTGACTGCACTTCCCACATTGTTAAGGGATTTCTGTCATCAACCCAACTAGAGAATATGGCAATGCAAGGTCTGTTGCTCTGTGATGGAGTAGTTGGGGCAGAGTTAAAATTGGCCTTTTCCTGTTTTGTTTCTAGGAATGGGACAAGCAGAGATGTATAATTTTTTTCTCCTGCTGTATCACAAAACCGTTCCCAGTTTTTAATAATAAAACAAAAAAGGGAACAGGACAGGAGCAATTCCTGTCTTATGTTTAGTGTCATAGGTATGCCAAGTTTTGTATGTGGAAACTGTGGTCATGTTACAAACTTCTAAGTACAAATTTGCATTTAATGAAATTGAAAAATCTAGCCATTAATAGGATAAATAAGCCACCTTCTCTGTTTTACTCTACAGTGTCATCCAAGAGTAAAACATCCTTTTATGACTATCAGTGAAAGTATCTTTAGCATTTTCATTATTTTAAAACTCATCTTAACTCACTGCAATTAATAATATGCAACCAAGTGATTCCTGAACAAAATTCCTTTTAGAGAATAGGTTTACTATTTCTTAGGCCTTATACATTCAGTTTTAATTGGGAAAGTGGCTTCTCTGCCAAGAGAAGTCACAAGTGTACAGATGTTCAGGCTTTCTTTTTCAAGGTAAAAATGGCTATTTCAGGAGAAAAATAATCTCGGTACAACTTGGGTTAAATCACTCCCAAGAAAGTTACTCCTGCAGGAGTGAATGTTCGTACATGTTGTGGCTTCTCTCAGTAGAGAACACAGCCCTCCAGTATCTCTTCCTTCCCCCCACAGGGAAACAGTATGTCACTCACTGGGCTCTGCTGTCCCCTTCACAATCTTCACATTGTGCTGCAGGGAAACAGGCTGACCATGGGCAGTCAGGGCTGCCCTATGCACTGTTGCCAAGCAGACTAAGAAAGCCTACAGAGCATGCTGAGCACGGGGCAACTTCCTGGCTGTGCAGGGTCAGCACTGCAAGCGCTTCAATCCTCAGGGCCTCAGCATTTGAAAGCCAGGGGAACAAAACTAAGAGATTTCTCTCCGATCGTCTGAATGTGTGTATGCAGCTTTAGACTGCAATGCTTTATGCCAAGGGCAGATCCAGAACCAGAGGGGTGAAAATGTGGCCATACTCCTTCAGCAGTGTCATCCGTGTACAGTGAAGAGAGTTCAGGATACAGGTGCCAAACAGCGAAAGTGGGGTGTTATCACAGCACCCTGCTATGATCTGGATGCCAGCAAGTTCCCAGAGCTCTCCAGCACGTCAGGACAGATTGTGCCAGAGCACCACATGTGCCAGGAGTTGTGTGAGCTCACCAGAACAGGGTCTGCCCACGGTCCCTGCTTTCTATTCTGGAGCCTGCTATTCTATGCTCTCCTTCCCTGGTCCCTCCCCACCCAATTCAGCAGCCGGGGAAAAGAGGAGAAAGACAGTGGTACTCTGTCTCTGGGCACTATGATAGCAGGACTGAGCATCACTGCCACTGCTACTGCCACTCATTTCCTTCCTTTCCCCTGCGGGTGAATTCAAGGAGTTGGGGGAGAAACTGGACGGGGAAGAGCAAACAGCAACAGGCTTCAGAGCTACTTGAAAATAATGTCTCCAGGCAGATCAGCCAGTGAGCCCTTGCACTGCACTCACTGTTTGTCAAAGAACTGAGTAAACAATCCCTGCTAACATGGGAAAGTCAAGATCAGAAGTTTGTACATATTGCATATACCAGTGCAAAATATCAGCATATAGCTGCCCATTATGGCTCCTGACTGTATTTTTTAGGGCACTACAACATACTTTATTTCACTTTAAATTATGTAATTTATTAAAATGCATAGTCCCATAGTGTTAACTGACACCATGCACATGAAAGCACGAAAAAACTTTGTAATTAAAATTTTGCAGCCAATCAGTGCAGATAGAGAGCTACAAACTGGTATTGTATATGACAAACAAGTAAGAATATCTGTTCAGTTTATGTTATGGAGCTATCCTGGAGCAAATGTGGTCTTTATATTTTCTGAAATTCCAGAGACTGCAACTACATATTTTAAGATGCAACCTTGGCTTTTACATATAAAATATAAAGTATGGATATGTGTATTACAGGTGAACACGTTCAGTGTAAGCTTTGGCCTCCAGATTTTCTCCCATCCTCCTATTTCTATTTCTTTATACTTGTCATCAAGAAAATAAGAGAAATTCTTGCAGTTATTCCTGACAAGCAGCAGAGGGGGCTCACTTCTTTAAAAAGGATCCATGTGGATTATTTTCCAGAGTTGTTAGTTGCATGCACCTCAGAGCTGCATGATCTAACCTACTAAAGTAGACAGAATGGACAAACAAATCACATCTCAAAATATACAGATAAAATGCCAGCGTCCAAAAATTCACAAGAAGGTACTTTATGTTCTAATCTGATAGACATTGTGAATGAAATTGAAAATATTTAGATGGAGTATAATAGCAAAAATAAAGGTGGACAGATTCACTATGAGAAAAGTGAAGAATCAATCAAAATTTAGTTTGAGAGGATGGAGGAAGAAGGAAAAAAAGATCACAATCAGCTAAGAATCAATTTCTTGTTTTGGTCTTGTCCACAGACTCATAAAATGATCTAGGAATCTTTTCAACTGGGATAGGTGAGAAGGGCAAGCAGTGTACTGGTCCTAATTTTTTCAAGAGCATTCTGCAGGGGACAAAAAAATTAAGAAGAAAAAAGGCACCACATATAGTTTTATTGCTAGGCTTTAAATAATCATAGAAAGTACAGCATCACTTCATTACCAAATGAAAACCACCTGAATCAGAGTGACATGCATGAGGACATAACTAGGCCCAAATCTGCTATCAAACATATCACAGATTCAGTTGCCTATCTGAAAATTTATATATATTCTGCTAGGAATTTTGATGTCACCAACAGAAACAAACAATCTCTTTTAGATGTATATATGGCTGTGACTACCACAGAATCTGAGCATACTATAGTTTTTAATGTATTTATTCTACACATGATACTTGTGAAGCAGAGAAATACTACTATCCCTACTTTACAGAGTGGAATCTGTGGCCCAAAGAGATTGTATGGCAAACATGATGATTCCTATGGGAGTCAGGTACTTAAATGCTACCAAGTCAGGTACCTAAATGCTGACTTATCAACCTGGAGACTTGGACCTGTAAAAACAAATGAGATAACATGAAAATATGTGAATGATTTCAGAGGAAGCAGAAAAATCAAATCGGTCCCAATGGGATGTGATTAAAGGTACCCTTGTTTCTGCCTTCTTTCTTTCCTAACAAATACTAATGGAAAGTTTAATTACTATGCCACATGCCAGACAATTTTATCTTAACATTTTTCCTTCTTTTCATTGTACTAAACATATGCAGTGTTGATATTATGTAACCTAAACATTAATAAAAAATATATTTTCCAATATATATATGGAGAACACCTTGATTTTGGTGCATTCAAAATCTATCTATATCTATCTTCTTCTTTGTTTGTCCATGGGTGGGGAGAGGAGAAGGGATCCTGTACAGGTATTTCTCTCTTTTTGGTAAGGCAGTAAAATAGGGTGAGGATGTCACAGCCCAGGGTGCTGATTTACAGGGATTGCCAAAATGCTAATCCCTAGGAAGCTGTCCATAGGTAGCAGCAGACTGGATGGAGAAAGCCCATGGATCAGCAGCAACAACCAAGTAGAAGGACATTCCCTCCAGCTCTCTTGTGTTTTGCCCAGTGCACCAAAACTGTTATTCATCTGTTTGTATTAAGGACCCTGAGCACCAGAAATCATCAATCTTGCACCGCAGTTTCTTAATTCTGATAAGGATATGCCAACTCCATCAGTCATAGACATGTTGCCTGTTCTGCCACCCCTCTGTTCTCTGTTTTCTCTGGAAAATGATACATATGCTACTGTCAGAATGTAGGAGCAGGAAAGAAAAGCAGACAGAATGCATCAAATAAGAAAGGTACCAGCATTTTAAAACACCTTCAAAAGTATAGTACAAGCAGCTGCTTTTAAAGCAAAATAAGTCTCTGAAAACCAAGATAGTCCCAACAAAATCAAAATGCCTGGTCATCAGCTGACAGCAATCTGTCATTGAAAATATTAAAGAGTTTTTGTATTAATTGAGTCTTATGCAAAAAACTTTGACACCAACTTTAATCTCAGGTTGAGATTATATATGCTTATTTATGCTTATTGTTATAAGCATATATATATATGGTTATATATGCTCATTGTTATTTTTAAACCAATGTTTATACATTTGCTTGAACTGCATTTAGCTATATTAATAGTAATTATTAAAAATTGTATAAAACTAAATCAGGTTACTTTGTTAATAGGAAATATACCACCAGCAGAATGGAATATAGTTTGTTATAACTGAATCGATATGTGATTTTTTTTTAGTTTTAAATTAAAATATAATTGTATTTAAGTCATTTCAATATTAGCCACTTGAACTTCAATGAAGCATAACTGCAGAAAGGCAGTTTACAACTAACTACAGTACAGAGTACTAAAATAGACTAGCTAGAATTCTCACCATAGTATTAAGCAATTTTTTCTCAGCAAAAATCAATAAGGATAACACCCTAATGAGCAAGGAGTAACCAATTGTTAAAGATTCCAATTAAATATGAAAGGCAGAAGTTGTTGCCTCCTGGAAAGCTAGCTTGCCTGAACATGATGCATTCAAAAAGGATATTCAAAGAGGAACTAAAATTACAAAGCATTGCTTAAGAGTTCTGGAAATTTGAACTGTTTCACATTTTGAATAATATATGTTGTTTTCTAAACTGGCTAGAACAAAAACAGATAGTTAAATCTTCCTTTTTGCTTCATTTTTCCTTATAAAATGCACTCCATTTTGAGCAGTACAAAAATAGATACCATATTGAACCTATTCCTTCTGTAGCACACTGAAGTAGTTTATGTAGTTCTTTATCTGTTATTTTCCTGTGGCAAAATGGTGGGTGGAAGGGCAAACTAAAAATGTTAGTTTTTATGTCTGAATATACTTGCCTATAAATTAATGTTCCTGATGGGTGCACTTAAAATGGTAATGATAGGAAATTGCATCTCCAATACTTGCTGAATCCAGCTCATATAATTTTCCCTTCAATCCCATTAAATGTCTATATGCATCTACTAAAATGAAACAGTAAAACAACATGGAGTAAATTGCCTATAGTATTCAGATTACACACAGCTCTACTTATCTCTCACCCTGTATTGCCATTTTTCATAGAATCATAAAAAATTAGTGTTGGAAGGGACCTCAGGAAGTCATCTAATTCAACCCCCGGCTCAAAGCAGAACCATCCCCAGCTAGATCATCCCAGCCAAGGCTTTGTCTAGCTAGGTCATAAAAAATGTCAAGGATGGAGAGTCCACAACCTCTCTGGGTAGCCTGTTCCACTGCTTCACTACCCTCCTCATGAGAAAGTTCTTCCTAATATCTAACTTCCCTTGCTGCAACTTGAGACCTTTGCTCCTTGATCTGTCGTCAGCCACTACTGAGAACAGCCTGGCTCCAGTGACACAGTACCCTCCAGTACCCTGCACACTCACTGTGCAGTGAGTGGGGAGGCACACCTCCAGTGTCACAGTAAAATTCTAGTTTTTGGATGAGATCCTGTCATAGATAATGAACAGTCTGCTCAGACCAGGATCAAGAAAGAAGTTATGCTGGTACCCAAAGGAAAACACCTTAAGGAGTTTGCATTCATGCTACAGTCTTCTCTAATTTAAAGTATATATCCACAGTTGGTATAGTGTGCTAAAATTTTGAAGTGTTTCCTGATCTTGCTAATGCAACATTCTCACACAGAAGTGTCTACAATATGATTTCTTAATAACTTTATCAAACATTTTAACAAATGGAGACAGTTTTTGCAGAGCTCAGCCTTAGACTATGGAATGGATATTAAAAGGAAAGTCAGGACCATAAACCTCATTATAATGTACTCAGGGTAAAAGACTGGTTTCATTTTTGAGATTTTTTTACTTAAAGAATTAAATAAATAATATTTTTAAAACTCCCTTTCAAAAGAAAAACACAGCACTACGCATATGCAGTGTGGAGAAGAAAAGACAGACAGACCTATCTATACATTACAGATACAATTCTTATTGTGCACCTCTACCTAACCCAGCAGGTATACAATCCCACTAGACGAAATGCCTTGCTGGACTTGGTCCTTGCCACAGGTGTTGACCTGGTGAGGGATCTTGGGTCCTTAATTACCTAGGCATTAGTGACCATCGTCTGCTGGAATTTACTATCTGGTGCAGGGTGGTGAAATCAAGCAGTAAGGCAAAAGTCCTTAACTTCAGGAGTGCCAACTTCAATGAGCTAAGGAGATTAGTAAAAGAGACACTGGGGACTTGGAGCCTCACTGAGATGGGAGTCCAGAACAGGTGCATGTTCCTTAAGGAGACTATCCTCTGAGCTCAGAGGGAGTCAGTCCCAATGTGAACCAAATGGGGCACGGGTACTAAAAAGCCCCTTTAGCTTAGTAAAGGCATCCAGGAGGGCCTAAGGCAAAAAAGGTGGCATACAATCAGTGGAAGCAAGGGGCTATCACCAAGGAGGTTTACACCTGTTCCTCATGATTGCAGGGAGGTGGTTAGGAAGGCCAAGGCAGAGATGGAACTAGGGCTGGTGACCAGAATTAAGGATAATTAAAAGTCCTTTTTCAAATACATAGCAAGTAAGAAGAAAGTACCAGGTAACATGGGACCCCTATAGGACAGGCTTGGCAATCTTGTGATTGCAGCAAAGGAAAAAGCTGATCTCTTCAATGAGTTCTTTGCTTTCATATTTCTGAGCAGGGACCAAGACAACTTCCCCACTAGGATTACATACAGGCTCAGGGGACATGATGCCATGCCTAAGGTCAGGGACGATCTAGTTAGGGAACTTCTGGAGGGGCTGGAACATGTTTAAATCAGCATGTTTAAATCAGATCCAGATGCTCTACATCCAAGGGTACTGAGGGAATTGGCGGAGGTCATAGCAGGGCCCCTGACATGGCTGTATAAACACTCGTGGTGCTCTGGCCAGGTCCCAGAGGGCTGGAAAAGGGCCAATGTGGTCCCCATTTACAAGAGGGGGAGAAAGGAAAACCCAGGTAACTATAGGCCAGTTAGTCTCACCTCGGTCCTTGGGAAGACCTTTGATAAAATTATCCAGGAGCACATCTGTGGGGGCCCAGCATGGGAGGTAATGCTCAGGGGCAACCAACACAGGTTCACTGCAAGCAGATCCTGCCTGACTAACCATGTTTCCTTTTACAACCAGGTCACAAAGTCCTTGGATATGGGCACTGAGGTCAATGTCATCTACCTGGAGTTCAAGAAGGCCTTTGACACGGTTTCTCACCCCAGGCTCATAAAAAAAAAGTAGGCGACTGTGGCATTGATGCCTACAGTCAGATGGGTGGCAAATTGGCTCAGTGGTCACACTCATAAAGTGGTGGTGGACAGGTAATTTTCAACCTGGAGGGATGTGGGCAGTGGAGTTCCCCAGGGCTTGGTCCTCAGACCTGTGCTATTTAACTTCTTTATCAGCAACTTGGAGGTGGGCATGGAAAGCATACTGTCCAAATTTGCTGATGACACAAAGATGTGGGGAGAAGTGGGCACACTGGAGGAGAGGGACACAATCCAACTAGATCTAGACAGGTTACAGAGGTAACTGGTCAGGCCACAGTTGGAGTACTGCATCCAGCTCTAGGTACCGCATTTCAGGAGGAATGTGGCTAACCTTGTGAGGGTCCAGAGGAGGGCCACTCGCATAGTCAGGGGACAGCAGGCCAGGCCCTACAAAGATAGACTAAAGGGCTATTCAGCCCTTTCTTCAGCCTCCACAAGAGAAGACTGAGAGGGGATCTGGTGGCCATCTATAAACTCACCAAGGGGACCAGCAGAAAACAGGTAAGGCTCTGTTCCCCTGGGAACCACCTGGGTAAACAAGGAATAACAGTCACAAATTGATTGAGAGTAGGTTCCGGCTTGATATCAGGAGGCATTACATTACGGTTAGGGCTGCCAGGCTCTGAAATGGGCTCCCAAGGGAGGTGGTGCTCTCCCCTACCTTGGGAATCTTCAAGAGGAGGTTGTATAGTTATCTTGCTGGGGTATTATGATCCCAGCACTCATTCCTGCCCAGGGCAGGGGGGTTGGACTTGATGATCTGTTCAGGTCCCTTCCAACCTTAGAAAATATGAAACTATTGCTCAGTGCATTACTGGAAGTTGCTCAGAAAAGATATTGCTGTGTGAATTATAGTAATCCATACAATAAAGAAAATTACAGAACAGGATATTCTAGTTCAGAGGTAGACAATTAAATGCAATCATCCAGCAAACAGTAAGGCCAGATACAGAGGGAGACAAAAAACACAACAAAGGATTGGGTCATTCAAGTAAGCAGGACCAGATGAACTTCATCCCAGGGTAATGGAGGAACTGGCAGAGGAGATGTCACAGGCTTTGGCAATGATCTCCATGAGGTTGTGGGAGACAGGTGAGGTACCAGAATACCAATATAGTCCCCCCTTTAAATAAAATGTAAACAGGAGAATCTAGAGAACTACAGACTAGTTAGCCTCACCCCAATACCTAGATAGTTACAGGAGTATATCCTAAGGAATGCCATTTGCAAGCATCTGAAGGAGGAAAGGTTATCACAAGAAGCCACATGGATTTATGAAAAACAAAATCATGTTAAACAAATCTGATTTCCTTCTTTGACAAAGTAAGTACTTGGGTGAATACAGGGAATGCTGTGGATATACTGTATCTGGACTTCAGCAAGCCTTCTGACAAGTCCCCATGTGACCTTCTCATAAACAAATGGGAGAAACATTAGCTAGGAGAAATAATCAAAAACACAAATATAAAATAGGTGACACTGGGCTGGATGGCACCAGTATGGAAAAGGACTTGGGAGTCTTGGTAGACTATAGACTCAATATGAGTCTGCAGTGTGATGCAGTCACACAAAAAACTAATGCATTTTTGGGAAACAGTAGGTGCAATACATATAAGGTAATAGTGCCTCTCTGCTCAGCACTGCTTAGGCCTCATCTGGAATACTGTGTGCAGTTCTAGACTCCACATTTTAAAAAGGACATGCAAGAGTTACAGAAGGTCCAGAGGTGGCTAAAGGTGATAAAGGTGTTGGTAAGCAAATCATATGAAGAGAGGCTGGAGGAGCTAGGCATGTTGAGCTTGCACAAAGGGCACTTAAGAGGGGACATGAGAGCACTCTTCAAATACTTGAAGGGCTGCCTTAAAGAACATGGAAAGCACCTTTTTTCTTTTTTCTCTTGGTACAGAGAGAAGGACATAGGCCAATGGCCTGAAGCTGTAGCAAAGTAAAATTAAAGTGGCTTTCTAGAAAAACTTCTTCACTGTTAGAATCTTAAGGTGGTGGAACAGACTGCCTAGGGAAGTTCTAGATTCTCCATAACTGGAGGTGTTGAAAAAGAGGTTGGACAGAGGTTGATCAGGGACTGACCATCCCCTGAGGCAACCAGAGGCTGGGTCCTCCACAGACGTGCTCTGGCTGCCAGAGTGTTTCTATGGTTGCCCCTTGCCCTGGTGCTGCAACACACCGCTGGCCAGGCCATATGTTTCAGCACCAGGGCTCCGGTACCGGTAAGGGATTGGGGGGCTGGTGGACAGAGGAGGGGACCATGGGGGGAGGGGGGTCCCCCAATGGCTCCACCCACTCCCTCAGCCCCCCAAGGCCCCTGACCCCTGCTAGGGCTGGCCCCTCCCCCTGCCAACTGCCCTCCTGCCCCTCCACTGTCCTGTGCTGCCTGGGGGGACTCTGCCAGGAGGCCCTGGAGACCCCCCTTCCCCCCCCCCACTTCTAAGGTAAGCAGAGGCTTTTTGTTTCTGTTTTTTTTTAAGTGATGGTGCCTGGGGTTGTAGGGGTAGCCATGGGGGCCTGGGGGTGCAAGTTAGGGGGGGGTGAGGCTGTGTGGGGCAACCATTGTGGGGTCTGGGGGTGCAGGGATGGGGCTGGGTGGGGCAGCCATTGGTGGGCTGCAGCAACTGGTGGGGAATGGGGCCAGGTGGGGTAACAATTGGGGGGCTGGGGTGGGGCATGTAGGCCTTGCAAGGGAGGTGGTAGCCCCTGTGGGGGCCATCTGGCCCCTGTTGGGGGCCCATACCCCTTGTGTGGGGGTTGAATCCCCTGTTGGGGGCCCTTTCCCCTTTTATGGGGGTTGAACCCCTGTTGGAGGGCATATCCCTTGTGTGCAGGCCATCACCCTGTGGGAGTGCAGCAAAACATGTATTCATGAATTCATGAATACATGTTTTACAGTTCACTTTATTATTATGATAAAAGACTTGCTTTAACACTGTAAGATATATCAGTAAAACACTATCCAACTGATCACTGTCTCTTTCTTGCTCTCTGTCTTTATAGTGGTCTTTTGTTTTACTTGTGGAGGAACATGGATTTGTGGGTATTTTACAGAGTGACTTTGGGATGTTTTTTATCAGGGATTTTTCAGTTTTCCAATAGGGAACACCAGAATTCCTGCTAGGGAGGCCAGTGGCAGGACCCTGCCTGCTCAGAGCTGGCACCTTG
>JAGPOW010002514.1:34915758-34945567 GCA_030014935.1 Caiman crocodilus | reverse complement strand
AATAGGGAACACCAGAATTCCTGCTAGGGAGGCCAGTGGCAGGACCCTGCCTGCTCAGAGCTGGCACCTTGGACCCAGCTGGCTGTGGCTGACCTCCTGAACAAATGGGGCCAGAAGAACATGCTTTGACAGTTCAAAGCAGGACACCACACCCAAAACATCTTCTGGGTGATAGTTGCCCAGATGGCCGGGCACGGGCCACACATGGCAGTAGTGTCACACAAAGGCCAACCCTCTAACCTCAGTCCACTGGCAGCTGGCCCAGAGGGGCAGATGCCTCTACTGGCTGTGTAGTCCCCATCCCAGTCTGGCAAGTGCACAGCAGGTCACAGGCAGAAAGCAGCCCACACTGCTAGACTGCTGCAGTGGGTAAAGGGTGCAGGGAACTCTCAAGGCTGCTTCACCAGTCCAGCTGGGACAAGGGGTAGTGTCCCCAGGTACCAATTGGCTGGCCCCAGAAGCTCCTAAGAGCTAGTAGCCCTGACCTACTTGCCAGGGCAGCTTTTTATACTGCTGGGGCCAGGACAGGGCCACTTTTGATACCGCTGGGGACAGCACAGGTGCTGGCGCTGGGCTCTAGCTCCCCCTGGCTGAAGATCCAGGAGGAGCCAGGCAGGGTTATTTTGCCCCAAGTGGCACAATTTGCTTCACAACAAAATGCAAGTTCAACCACGTGTGCTGAAGCAACAAGCCCCGGCTCAAATTTACACAGCTTCTATCCGAGCTGCTGCAAGTGCACATGCTTGCATGTGTGGACGCGCCCAATGGTTGATATTAAAAATGCTGTATTAATAACATAAGTTAAAATATGGAACCTTTAGATGACTGTAGAAGTCAACCAGAGAAACAGAAGGATATCTCTGGAGCATGATGAGGTCTGTGAGTACCAAGTAAACAAGTTATCCAAATAGCTTTTTCCATTCTGCTAATAGAAGGTTTGAGAGATTTTAGTAAGAAGTCATTCCAGTTAAAAGTAAAGTATCATATGAAGGCTCAGAAACTCAATTTCAAGGCAACAGAGGCAAATCTGTGTAGGTCATGGTGAACATGACGTCTCTGATGAAGTACATTATTGAAAAACTAGAGAATTCAAGAGTACACAGACTGTCATTTTTTTGTGAATAAATTGGGGGAAGAAATAATTTTCCCATTCTGTAAAAATTTAAGATTTCAAAACTGTCACGGCACTGAGGTAAAAATCTCAAAATTCTGCACATCAAAAAAGCTTTAAAAAAATCAGATTCATGTTTTCTTTTCATAAATTTGAAAAGTTTTGTTTTATCTTTATTACGTATATATCAAAAGTGTATAATTTATATACAATTTTTAGGCAAATATTCATTCTGAATTAAAATTGAATTTTTTCCTTTGAAAACCTCAGTGCCAGCATCTCAAAACAATTGTAAAAAAAAATTAAATTGCAAATTTCCAAACAGACCCTTTACTGGAAAAAGAAGGTTTGGTTTAAAAACTTGGGAACTTTCAAGAGAAAACAATTTCATTGAATATTTACAACTGCCTCTGGTTTTTAGCACACAGAACCATGGTCTTAGAAACTAATACGATGCAGTCAAAATTGTCAATTTTCGGTTTGCCTGCTTTAGCAGAGGAAAATATCTGTATCTGAAAACAGTTTGTGATCACTTTTCAGGAGGATTTTAAAAGTTTAGTAGTACTACATGGTCCACTGGAGTTGCTTGTGCACAATACCATTATGCATGGTGAAAGGAGATAACACAATCAGAAAGAAAACTAAAACAGATTTTTGGAGATTAGAATAATGAGAAAAGTTCTAATTTCAGGTGTTCAGGGGAAAAAAGTCTGCTAGCTTGAATTAACTAGCACTCACTGAATTTGAATTAAAAAGAAAATAACTTCTCTACTATAGACAAATGGCATATGAGGAGACATGGGAACAATTGTGGCCAATGCATGTCAGAAAAGGGAAGTTACTGAGACCTATCAAGCATAAACAAGCAAACTGGAATATTTTCTGTTCTGAACACTGCTATGAGAGTGGTACCAAAATTATTACTTATACAAATGTCAGGCTTAATGTATATCTTATTAAAATGTATCAGTATAGAAGATGGAAGAAATAGGAGACAGGAAAGGACTTTTTGGTGGTACAAAAGTCAATTAACAGTCTTTAAATGACACAAATGCTAAGTCTTGGGGTGCAGACAGTCGCACTCACAACATACTTCCTACTCTCAGGCTATCACAGAAAACCACAGCTGCATACAGCACCACAGTCCTTTTGTGTGTCATAAAGGCAGAAAAAGTGGAGCGGAGGACAAATAAAGATGCACAACTACTTACTTAGATATAGAATGGATAAAATCTTTCTCTCTCTTGCATGACTGACAGTGGGAACAAGCTCATTCTCATTTATTACTTAATGCCTAGAAAAGAGGGATTTAAGTTTTGTAGTAACTCTAAGCCAGATCCATGCAATATATTCTAGCCTGCTAGACTATCTGAATAAATAGTAGCAGTTCAAAAAAAAACCTATTTCAGTATACAATTTAACATTTTAGGGTATAAATTTAAAAGTATTTTAAAAGTCAATAGAAATAGTGTGGATACTTGTGATGGAATTTATTTCACAATATTTCAGTGCAGGTTCCATTTACTTATGGCAAATAATAAATTATTGTCACACTTTGTTCTGTCAAGTTTCTGTCATCCAACCAACACACTAAACATCAGATGCCGAAACAAAAACTTAAATTAAATTAATCCTGCACAGAAGAAATGATGTAGCATCATTATTTCTTCAGACATACAGCAAATGTAGCACCTCCAAAACAAACAATTACTGAGTAGAGGCTGTCATAGTTTGGCTCATCTCTTAGCAACATTAAAAAGCACAGCTATACATTTCTGATTTATATACTGGGCTTAAATATTTGATAATATAATCCTATTGATTCATGTTCCTTTACTTCTTTATTCTACTAAAAGCTTCTACATTTACTTAACTACAGCCTACCTGCACTGTTCCAAGCAGTTCCATGGTCCATATTTGCACTCTGACTAAAAGGTTGCAAAGGTATGCCTCCAAGTCAAAACTGCATCCCCATTAACAATTACTTATAATGGCTCTGATGTGAGCATAAGGTTAAAGTAATTATGATTATGATTAAATGGTGTAAAGGCTTGATAGTGACTCTCAGACAAGGCAAGAACATTTCAGACGTTCTATCAGCATGGAAAAATTAATTGATTCACAAGGAACTGGTGTTCAGATGATTATATACTAAAAATGCAACATTTTTTTCCAAAATATAGTCTCTCCTGTCCCATAGGTGAGACCTTGTATCTTGTTATATTATGTGAATCTAGATTATGATGTGCTCTATACTCCTCTGCAAAATGATTTTCTTTTTATTGCTATTCATAACTGTACCACCTTTTGTCATTTGCAAACTTTCCCTGAATCAGTTTTAGATCACTGATAAAGATGCTAAATAGCACTGGGCTGAGAATAAGTCTCTGTGAGACCCGACAAAAACACCTGAACTGGGCAATGTCCTACCTAAAATGACTTACTAAGATTAACAATTAGGCTACTTTAATCTATTTAATGTATGCAACAGTGATTTTGCAAAATGTTTACTTTTTAAGAAAAATGGCATACAGCACTAAGCCAACCTTAGAGAATTCCAATTGCATTACATCAACATGACTTATGTTTGGCAGCCACACTTGTAATCTCCTAAAAAATAAATTTGGATACAGAAATATGTGGAGCTAGATAAAGAAATGGTGAGAACCTATCCTTAACTACCAATAAATAGAAGATATGTGGAACATCCTAATATTCATATTAAGAAAAACACCCTTTAAAGTAAGTTAATAAAAACAATTTCATGAAAATAACTTGCAAGTGAGAATGTCTTTCTAAAGAGATTAAATCATACATAAAAGTTCTTAAGATAGCAGATAATGTCTTATTTATGAAGAATAATTACCTGCAACTGACATATTTTATTTACATTATCAGTAGCATAACAATGGATGGATGAATGGGGCACAAATCCTAAGTGCTACCCTCTGTCGCTACTTCTCATCTTCCTACCACACACACCTTGCACCTTCCATGCAGTCATTACAACTATGGCTATGGCAGGAGTACAGCAGTGATTAGGTTGGCAGCAGCACATGCTACAGGGGCAGCAGCCAGCAAAAACAAGCTGCTAGGATGGAGGGGCAGGCAGTTGTGAGGGAAGTGTCAGGGAGGTTGACAAAAAAAGGAGGCAACATCTCTAGTCACGAATCTCCAGTCACTGCTTCTGCATTGTATATTGCTACCATCTAGGGCACAGAAATGGCCTTTTATGGCTCTGTATATTATAAAACATGAGGCTAGATAATATCTGTTTTAAAATATGTCAGCCTTTATATATCAAGTTTTCTAAATTATACTACATTAAACTATACTAACTTAAAGCATAAGTTTCCATTTTGTACTCACTGCAGTCATAAACAGAATTCTTGCTTTAGAATACCCCTTCACCCTCAAGGGAAGAACATGGTCCAAGTGCTTAAGAATAGAGCAGTCATGTTCATGCTTCCTACAGAACTATACATATATGAATTTTCAGTAAAGCATGAGGCCAACCAGTGCGATATATTTACACTTGCACATGCTCTGTCCATCTTGTTTAAAAAAACCCCACATATGCCACATGCAGTTACTAACAAAAATAAGTTTGTCATAAAAATACCTGGTGACAAAAACTATATTTTGTTTTTCAGGTGGTGCTGGGGGGAGAGGGGTATTGTTTTCTTTTTTATATCTTGCTATAAAATGCATAAATCATGAGATGTGATATCCCATAGATTGCATTACTTGGTATTATGCCTGTTCAAAACAGCTGAGGTGTTACAGTAGTGATGTACTAAATCTGACCACCCAGTCACAAAGATAGATAACTCCTGCCAAAATTTTCCTGTGTAACGAGAATGCCAGCTAGCTGATTATAAGAGAATTAAAGAATTTGTCTTTGAACAGGGCAGTAGCTATTCTGATTTGACAGAAAGCAAAAGAATGCACTCCAGTCTTCAGATCCTGCAAAGCTACAGCATAGCTCCTCTACACAGAACGCCTGAATGCATAGCGAACTGTTCTACTGTGCATTAGCACGTCACAGAAAAAAACATGCTAATGTGCTAATGTGCAGTAGAATTAGTCTACTGTGCATTACACATCACTAAAAAAGTTTGCTTTTGCTACTACGCATTAGTACAACTACTAAACCATTATTTAGTACCCCATATTAGAGGTACTAAACTAGCAAAGGGGCATTAATGGGCACACACTATCTTTTAAAACTATTCCAAAGGGTACTTAATCGTACTTACTTTCTCAGCTAAAAGTGAGATTATAGTAGATTTTCTGACAGGCAAAGTATTGCAATACCAATGATAAAGAAAACAGAAAACAACAATGAACACAAAATTGTCCTCCCAACTTTTCAGGGTACTAGTTTGAAAATCAGATTTAGACCCATATGTGGCAGGCCACATGTTGTAGAAGTGTGGATCTGATAACCATGCCCCGACACATTCCTGCATAGTCCAGCAAAAGTAGAAAGGCAGAATCTTTAATGCTCCAGGGCATGTTTTGTTTACCCTAGGCTAAAGGGCCCTAACAGTGAGGAATGGTATGGCTAACAGTATCATAACTGCAGCACAAACCACAGGTACCGCCTAAGTGGGTGGAGCCAGAATGGAGGCAGGGGGAGTCTGCCTTCCCTACCACCCAGCACTCAGCACCTTCCCAACAGTGCCTTCAAGCACCCAGGGCAGAGAAGCAGCTGTGGGGTTGATGCCAGCAAGAACCTTACTTCCAGCTGCTGGTCACAAGTGCCAGTGGCCAGGAGCCACGAGGTTAATCCTTTTGTCTCAGTTCTTGCCACCACATTTCATCTTTTAAATTGCCAATCTACATATATTTCTGCAGTATTAACCCCACATGAGAAGCTTGCCCAGAGCACAAGCTCTATCACTTACACCTCTGACTGTTATTGTTCATGTGTGCCACCTCCTGAAATCGAGGTATACAGCTACCTGAATGCAACATGGTGAATTCCTCTCAAAGAGAAAGAGTTCTGCCATGTACCCAGTGCTGCACTAAGGCAGCTACATTACTTCCATT
Organism: Caiman crocodilus; assembly: GCA_030014935.1. Taxonomy (NCBI): domain Eukaryota; kingdom Metazoa; phylum Chordata; order Crocodylia; family Alligatoridae; genus Caiman; species Caiman crocodilus. The sequence goes on along the minus strand of JAGPOW010002514.1, from coordinate 34,939,401 downwards.
TTGGAAGACAGCATGCAGAGGCCTTTCTTTTCACAAAACTCCTTGGCACAGGACTGAGGCAATGTGGACATCCTCCCAGTTGCCTCATCATATATAGAGTTCATTAATATATTCACATTGCAGGTGAAGCTATTAAAAAGGAAGCTCTTCCTTGCTCAGCAGTTTGAGTGCCAAACGTTGAGAACTGCAAGTACAGAATCTCAATATGTTCACAAATTTACTGCAGTCTCATTTAGTACAAGTATATTTGTGTCAGACATCTAACTAATCATTTGCTGGTACAACTGAGGTAAATTCATGAATATGTTATGCACATTTTACACAAGAAATTCTAAAAGCTTATTCTGCATAAATTGCTACAACAGAGGAACATGCGTGACTGTCAAAGAAGAATATATTTAAATAAAGCAGGGGTTCTCAATCTTTTAAATCTCTGTTAAAATCAAGGCATCCTTCAGAAAATGCCAGTTCTTAATTTTCACTCATTTTCTGAATACAGAAATATAATGGAGTAATTCTTCTGCTGCAAAGAACTCAGAAGGATCACAACAGATCAGAATGTTTTTTACACTATGAATTCCTACTTGAAATCTCAGACAAAGATCTTTGGGTGAATCTGATATCTTTTAGTAGACCAACTTAAGTAGTTGTAAAACAATGATTAAGCAAGCTTTTGGGTACTTGAAATCTCTGAATTTATCTTGTGAATCATGTTTGCACACCTAACGGTGTTAACATTTTGTGACACACACAGCACCCTTGAAGGGAATCATGCACACCTGGGTTGAAAATCACTGACAAAGATATTAATTTTGTATAGTAACAAATTTGCACACTTTAGGGTATATCTGTGTTTATAACAACCAACTGTTCCCATTAGATGGGAGCTATAAAATTATAGTGATTGTAGCACAGCACTAAGGTGCCTGCTACTTGGAGAGCCAGGATAGCTCCTCAGGTGCCAGTTGCTGAGGCAACTAGAGGGAACTAATGACCCACACATGCCTAGCCAGCTGACAAGAAGGGACAGGGCCTGGCTCCTATATAAATCAGAGGCAGGAGGCCAGGAGGCAGTTCCCTGCTGGCAGACAAGGAGGAAAGAGCCCTGCCTGTGTGAGCAGAGGCCTGACTATCAGCAGTGGGACTGGTAAAGGATGGAGCAGCTAGGGGTGCCTGGATTAATGTTATAGCTGGATGGCTGGAGTTTGTGCTGTAGCCCAGGGGCTTGTGTTTTGTTTGCTGTTTGTAACTAATGGTCAGGTGAGGCTAAGAGGGTATGGGGGAGGCCTCATAGGGAACTCACAGCAGCATGAGGATCCCAGGGCCAGTGAGGGCACAGCAATTGGGATACAGTGACCCCAGCCCCAGAGGGGGCACTGGAGAAGCCCCAGAGAGAGCGAGGGCAGCGAGAAGCCCCAGTGAGAGGGGGCAACGATTGTCTAGCACCGGAGAGGGTACAGAGAGAGATGGGGCCGTGGACAGCCTGAGTGCCGGAGTGGGAGCGGAGAGAGAGAGAGAACAATATCAGTCACATCTGTGAGGCTTGGGACATGATACAGGGGTGGTTGGAGCCACGTATAGCTTATAAGGCTGGGGTGCACAGAACCCCAATATAGAAAAGGAACTACTGATAACAGGAGAACCATGGCCAGGACAATGAAAGGCAACCTCCCTATAAAATGCATATAAGATCAATGTCGTGGTGGGCGAGAATTTGAGGGTGCTTGTCAGCAACTTGGCATGGTAAAGGAGGTGGCAGGGGAGAGCACAGCAAACCTGACGGCCCTCCTGTTACAGTGATTTAAAAACAAGCAGGCTTCAATCCTCAAACTTTTTTCTTAAATCTACTGCTTTAGTATTTCCTTACGTTCATTTTATATTACCATTATTCTGTTACCCTTATTTGCTGTATTAAAATAACACACCAAAGAAGCTAAACCCCCGAAATGCAATTATTATTGAATTTGGGTTTAAATTCTTCAGATTGTGTGACAGTGATGATGATGATGAGTGAATGAGACAATCATCAATAACAGACCAACACATATATTAATGTTTTATATTTTACATGCATATATGTATGTATCAAGTACTAGCACCAAATGAAACTGACAAATATCAGAAGTCCCTACCAGTCAGGCCTATCTACAAGGATATCACATACTGCAAAATCTAATTTTATGCATTGAAATTTTAGTTCAGAAATTCACAGGATCACAAAAAGATGGAACTGAAAGGGATCTCATGAGTAGGGCCTGGCTCATGGTGTGGCATAGCCATTCCTTTAATCTTGGAGTTCCTCCAGTGCACACCCCCACCACTGATTGGCGGAGGGGCCCAGAGGCCCCACCACTTGCCATTTGTTCCTAATGGCTGGGAGGTGAAAACTGTGGTTTTAAATATGCTATGATTTTTTTGTGTCTTGCTGCTGATTGAACTGGCCGCAAAAACTGACATATTTAAAACCATGGTTTTCACCCCCACAGACTTCAGGAGCAAGTAGTGAGGCTGACACACCCCTCACCAATTAGTGCAGGGGATGGGGTGCACAGGGGGATTCCAAGATTAAAGCAGCTGCTATACCGCAAACTTCCAGCAAGATCCCTACTTGTAAGTTATATTTCTTGGGGCTCTGATTATTTTAATCGCTCTCTGAAGGACTCCTTCCAATCTGTCCATAAACTTGAAGTGTGAGGCCTAAAACTGGACACAGTTCTCCAGTGCTGAGTAGAGTGGAAGAATCACTGCATCTTGATTTGCAAATGACACTCCTGTTAATACAACCCAAGATGCTGTTGCCTTTGTTTATTTGTTATTGCAAAAATACACTTGGCTTATATTCAGCTCTGTCTACTGTAACCTCCAGGTCCTCCCCAAGCATTCCCTCTAAGTTGTGCAGCATATAAAGCCACGCAGGCACACCTGGCAGTGCAGCATGAGCACACGTGCACAGCCCCACAAGCAACACAGTTTAGAGGGAATGCTGATCCTCCCTTGCAATACTGCAATGTAGCCAGTCATTCCCCAGTCTACATTTGTGCATGAAATAAACACATCCCAAATACAGAACTTAAAGTTAAACACGAAATTTTGGATACATACAAAAGTCTTTGACCTACACACACACTTTTTTTTTAAGCAAGCAGTGCTCCAAAAAGTGAACCCATATCACTACCAGGAACCAAATATGACCATAATAAGGGCTGTGAAAGCTGTGTCACATACTTTTATTAATAACCTGCAAACTTCCCATTATTACAATCTTAGACCTTTCTTGAACAGATTGACAATCATGTCAGATTATGATTTAGTTTTGCAAGACTGAATATATTCCAATTTTTAATCTAAGCAGAATTTTGAAAACTCACATTTTTGGAACACAAGTGGCATTAGGACTGTTCATCAGGGGTTCCCTATTCAATTAAGGCTGTATTTTAACATGATTACATAGTAAAGCATAGGGACCCCAACACTAATATTTTGCATGGGGACTCCAAAAGCTAAATCTTACCAGTGCCTAAATAAAATAAAAAAATAAATTCCTGATTCTAAAAATGTTTGTGGATCTCCCTGCAAATTTGGGGTATTAATTTGGCTGAACATTAATTTTAGTTTGTTAGCTAAATATGGGCAAATATTTTTCCACCAGCATTTCAAATGGGATACTTAGAGGTGTATATATGAGTGCAGAGTGAATAATTTACATATTTCACATGTTCACACCTACCACATGCTGATATTATAAAGGACTAAGTTTGTACTTATATATTTGGCTATGATGTTGCCAAATGATGGACTTACAGTTCTTTCCCAACTCAGTCAGGGCTTCTGGAGGGTACATTTCTGGGACCCCCAACCTTATTAAAACTATTACATTCATTACCATTTCTCCATGCTTTTGTAAGTCCTTCCTACAAACAGCTGTTCCACTTCTCAGTCACAATCTGTATAATTGAACATGGACTATCAACACTCCTGAGTTACTAGAGGGTTTTTTATGTAACAGGCAGGGTTCACTCCAAACTTCTACATAAAGATGTCATACATCACTTCTGATTTGGAGTTATTTCAGTCAATTAGGTTACATTTATGTTGCTTTATTTTCATATAGTTCCATATAATATTATTTACAATATTAACTAAAACACTTTCTATGAAAACTATCTTAAATCTAATACATAGATTTGGCTTAAATTCACAGGACTCAAAATAGAGGTTTTGAGTCTCTATCCTTCCTGTTATGATTAAGCATTTTTAATTAAATGATATTTTAAATTAGACTAACATTTTGGCTAAGTACAGACAGCCAAAAAGCCCAAGGATGTATCAGTTCAATGTTCACAGGTTAGTCTAAGCTGTGTAAATCAAACTGATAAGCAAGTGAATAGACATACGTTTTTGATTCCTGAAATGCAACTATTATGCCTACAGTGGCCCAGGCCAGAAGCCAGGGGGTACCATAGCATAGATAGCTTGGGCCAAGGCTAGCCTGCCCACCCTGCAAAGTGGAGCTTGTGGGGGAAGCACAGAGCATCCTGGGATATCGGGGGACTGTGAGCTAACTGGTGAATATGAAGGGGATCTGGGACAGAAATTCAATAAACCAATTTAATCAAAATCAATTAAGTCTTAAACTGGTTTTATAAACCTGGGAACTGTTGTGGCATGGTCTGCCTAGGAAGGACCCTCAACTTTAGAACTGACTTCTTCCTTTATCCTTGATTTGGTCACTTCTGTGGCATGCTCCAAGGCCTTTCTGTGAGTCCTGGAGAAGGCTAAAACCAGAGATGTAAGGCATTCTGTAGCAACTAAGATACTTTGATTTGCTGCCTATTTGGGAGGGGGGGACAAAAATGGCTGTCGTTTTACTACCATGCTTTTTATAGAGCCTGTTTTAAGGATATGTGTAGGTTTCTGGCAAGGGTTTATTTCATAAGTTATACTTAAACAAAATTTTAACCCATAAATAGAAGTGGTCTAATAGGATGAGTCCAAGTACCTGTAGCACCATTGATTCAATGGAAGTTATGAGTGCTCACCCTCACTGAGCCCAATTCATCACTGACTTAAAGAGTCTGGTTTAAGTTAAAAATGTTTGAAACTGGACTTTCATTTACTTAGCTGCTGTTCTTGCATGCACCCCTCCCCCTCTGCCCAAATGTCTATGCAGGACTGGTACCCCTAGGACATCCCTCCTGTTTCTTCTACTCAACCTTGCTTAGTTAGGCTACTTTTACTAATCTTATTTTGTGGAAATCAAATTGAGACCCAGTGGGTGCATCTACATGTGCAAATGCTGCTGGATGGATTTAGTCCAGAGTAATTTACTCTGGAGTAAACTCACCCTAGGCAGACATCTACACTTGTGCCCATTTGGGAGCAGATTTGCTGCTCCTGGGAGCAGTCTGCTCCCACTCCCTCTGACCTGGCAACAATCCCCTGCAGCAGCCAAGGGGAGCTCTAGGCTTCCTCAAGGTGCTAACCCAGGAGCTGGCAGGGAGTACAGGGCCAGGAGAGAGCTGTGGGAGCTGGATGATTGCTGCCAGAGTGGGCTCCAAGGGTGAAGCCTGTCCCCAGCCCCCCAACTGGGGGCAGGGAGCTTGGAAAGAGCTGCAGGGGAGGGGCAGGTCCCAGCCACCTGACCCGATCCTCCTGTGGGGCAGTTAGCACTGCGCCCCCAGCTGGGTGGAGCTCACTGCTAGCTGTTCCACCAGGAGATTGGGGCAGGAGGCTGGAACCCACAGCTCTTTCTAAGCACCAGGCCATGATCACTTGTTTGCTGAGAAAGAGCTGCAGGGCTGGGATCTGCCCCAGAACAGAACAGTTCCCAGCCAGCCCTGGGCTGCACAGGGCAGTCTGCACATATAACTTGGAGCTGCCTGGGGGCTGCCTGACAATGTTCCTTCTAAGGTGTAGTGATCCGTGAGAGCGCCGCTTTGGTCCATTAGCACGTCACTTCGTCCTACCTCCCACTTTTGGCGTGTGCTGTTATTCAGAAGCATGGCTGGTATTCTCAGGTGGTGTTTTCCATTGCCTACTATTTGGAAGCTTATTCATGGTATTCCTATATTCACCTAAACTAATAAAAGATTTTCATTTATAATTTTAGTCTATGCATATGTTTTTGTGAAGGTGTGATCATTTATATTTTCGTTAATTTATCTATTTAAGGGAAGTATGTGTGGGATGCAGCTGTCTTTTCTATTCACCTTTCCTTTGTTATGGTAGGCTATGGATGGGCGGGTGGATGGATGGACATAAATACAGCTAACCCCTGTTTCCATGGAACGGGACTATTTCCCAATTTTGAGAGAGAAAAGATAACTGGCTGTGGGTGATTTCTAAATGACCAAGCCCCCAGCCCCAGCCCCTGCCTTGCCTCACTCTGGGGAGTGAGGAGGCACATGGCATCGGGGTTGGGGAGCAGAGTAGTTCCCTGGAGTCTCTCCCAACTTGCACTATGCAATTCTCACTTGAGCCCCTGATTGTAGCACAGCAGCTTTTTTCTTTGATCTCAGATGCTGATTTTAATTTCAGGTGGTGGGGATACCCACAGAGGAGCTGTTGCAGAGAAGATGCTTGGGACATATTTGGTCCGCAAGGAGTGACTGCTGTTAATCTTAGAGAGTTTCTCTCTCTTTCTTAGAGGATCTATGGCCGGGAATCAAAGTAGTTCCCCAGCGCCAGCCCCAAACCCCAGACCCCAGACCCTGTCCCCACCTCATCTTGGGGAGCAAGGAGGCACTCTACCACAGCCCCAGCCCCCAGCCCTACCCCCGCCTTACCTCTGGGAGGAGCCGCTGCCTGAGCTTACCTCTGGTAAGTGTCCTACGCCGACCACAATGCCTCTGCCATGCTCTGCGCCCAGCTCCTCTCCGAGTGGGTGCACGGCATTAAGAAGTTACTGTGCAGCAAGATTTTAAATTATGCGCAGCCATGCACGCGCACAGCTTGGAGGCAACATTGCTGCCTGAAATGGGACAGTACCCAGCCAGCTCTGGGCTGCATGTGCAGACTTCCTCGTGCAGCCCAGGGCTGGCCAGATACTGTCCTGGTCTGAGGCACATCATAGCCAGCTCCAGGCTGAGTGGGGAACTTTTGTGCACAGAGCTCCCTGCCCTAGCTATGCAATCACAATTGTGGAGCTGGTGCAGGGAGCAATCTCCTAGCCCCCGCTGCATAATCACAGATAAGGGGCTGGGAGCTCCCTCCTTCTGGGGCAGTGGGCAGGCAGCTCCCGGGGGCTGGAAGCAATCTTCCACCCCCTGCTACCCAACTGACTGGGAGCAACCTTGCTCCTGGTCAGCCGTCTACACATGACTTACAGAACAATAATTATGTGGCAATTAATTTGCTACTTGCATTTGCAGGTAGGAAATTAACTGTTGAGTAGAGCAAATTACTGCTCAGTAAAGGTCTGCATATGTAGACTATGATCCTTACTATGCAGTAATTTGTTCTGCTGCACACTACAGTGTCTTGCGTGATGGGCTAGCTGGCAGTGACTTAGCCCAGGGGCCTTGAAGGGGTAGAAAATGATTGAAGTACTTGGGATTCCCTTTTCTCACCAATCAGGCCCCAGAGACTCACCCTCCATGTCCCCTGATTGGCCCCTTGGGTCACCTGGAGGGGAATAAAAGGGGCAGTGCAGCTGACTCAAGGGGGAGACTAGTGAGGGACCACAGGGAAGGAGCTTCAAAGAGCTGGGCCAGAGGGGCGGAAGCAGTTGCCCCAGAAGAGCCTGAAGGAGTGGGACCTGCAGGCAGCAGTTGGATGCTCAGCAGTGCGGTGTGCGGCTGGCAGGAGAGGCTCCCTGCTGGGATCCAGGATCACCTACAAAAGGCTGTGACCAGCAGGAAAGGCTCCTTAGATCCAGCAAGGATCTGAGCAGCGACCTGAGAGGCTCCCAGCTCTGCTTCCAGCTCCTCCAACGAGAGGCCAGGCAGCTTGGTGTGAGGCTGGGGCTCCAGGAAGGTCAAGAACCCTACTAGGTAAAAACAGTACCAGTGCTGGTGGCTGTGTAGCAGTGTTTCTGACTACCACCTGGGAAATCTGAGTTCAAGTCCACATAGGGTAACCTGAGGTGAGTAAGCTAACATAGAAAAAAATTTTCTTGCAGTGGAAAAGGGGCCATTGTGCTTTCTACCCCTTCAGGTACCTAGACCCTATGTTCCTTGTCATTTGACATTTTGTATTTGGTGCCTTTTATATTTCATCCACCAGTATTGTTTATTCTGCTGTTTGTGTTTTACATTTTGGTTAACCCTGTCAACTGGATGAATATGTCTATGATTGTAAGTGTCTAAGTAAAGGTCTGCATATGTTGAATCCTGCCCCCTTGGGGAATTGTAGTGTCCCCTATACCCCCTAGCTTATACTGGTTATGTTCCCAGTATTGTTCTCTTATTTAAAGATATATGGTTAAGTCCCCATTGGTGGTCTGGCTCTGCTCTATAGGGGGAGGAGACTCCCTATACTTACCACAGCACTTGTGCACCTGCTTTGATCCCTTCAATTATAGAGGGGGTACCTCTTGGAGTACTGCCTGGGTTACACTTGTATAAACAAGCCCACTGTTAATGGATTCACCAGACTTGAAAGCAAAGGAATCGTGACAAATTTCTACATATCCTGAACTTGGTCATGGGTAGGTGTGGGAAATAGTACATTAAAGTGTCTGAGAAAGAAAGGAAAGGGAGATGATCAGGACATCTATTTTATCTTAATCCCTTTTGTGAGCTGCTTTCCTTACTATAATCATTCTGTACATGGGCAACTGGTGCCTCTTGAGTTGGGGGGGCACATGCCCCCCCCAGCAACCAGTCAGCAACCCAGGGGTTCCCCCCTTGACTGTGTTGACCACGAGAAGGGGTCCCCCTGCAGCTGATCTCACTCACCAAAAAGTGGCTACAGTGCTTTGGGAGGAGCTGTGGCACTTCCTGAAATGGTTGCAGCCGCTTCTGCTGGTGGGCCTGCTCCCCGGTCAGCGCTCGTGCACCACCTGGGAATGTAGCCACTTCACTTGGCAGCCCTGCTCCCTGGCCGGCACTGGTGCTCCTGCCTGCCCCCCACTGCCCATCACCTGAGCAGTGAGTGCTGCCATTGGGGGTGTACCAGTGCTCTCAGGGGTTGCATGTACACCCCTGTGCACCCCCTACATGTCGCCACAGCTTCTGTAAAGTATACTGCTTTCCCATTCACACATGCATATACTCATATGACTAATATTTATCCAGTGAAATAGATAAACTAAAAATATTTAATATGCACAATACCCAACTCAGTTTTCCATAGAAGTAAATGTTTTTGATAAAAATGCAAAAATATCTCACTTGCCTAAGTCTATTTTTTTTCCAAAATCCCCTAGATTATGATTTATTTTAACTCATTAAAGATTAATAGAAGATTTCATGTGGAGAATAACAGGCAACATGAACAGTGTTCCTCTTGTTATATTATCATTGGAAGTGTTCATTATTTCGAGAAAACTATACCTTTTTCCTTTTAAATAATTTCACAAGTATTTTCACAAGTATTTTCATAATAATGGTTTTCTATTAATAAGAAAAATATAAAACCAACATGAAAATGATTACATTTTGCTTTTCACCATGTGCTAACAAGAACTACAGAAACAATCCCTATTATTCATTACATCTCTACCAACACCTCTCTGGTATCCCTTGGATAAATACAGTCCCACTGGCACTCAAATTATCAAACCTTAATGCTAGCAAAGGAAAGAGAACTTTCTATAAAAGAGTAGTCTGATATAGTAATATAGATAGGATTTACCATTATGTGATGCAATGTACCAATAGAGCAGTCTATTTCTCCCATTGAGGAAGAAGTTGAAAAATAAAATTTAAATAAATTATGCATTTGCCTATAATCTCAAAGAATTATGGCATACTATGTAGAAAACAGTCCTGAAGAAATATTTCAGCAAATGAAAAAAAATTAAAAAATAAGGTATGACATATCAAATGCCACAATGCTCAAGCATACAAAAATATGATTTTCTACTTACTAAACTTCCATAAATAAATAAAATTATACAGGACTTACATATGAATTAAATATAAAGTATATTTTAAATGCCTAATATATATTTAGAATAGTAATTCAATACACACTCAATATATATTTATATAGAGATTACTTGTTTATTAATTATATGTATATAATCTATGTATAATTATTTATGTATATAATTGTATATGTTAAAAATATGCAAAACAATACAAGAATTTAACATGCCTAAACAAAATCTTCAGGTGCTGGAGGTAAAAATAATTCTTAGTCAGTTCTGTGCAGAAGAGACAAAGCTACTGACTAGGAATTAATCAATGCTACCACCCCAGCTAGAAAAGGGGCTGATCCCTTAAAAATGACAAAATGACATGCTTTACTGATTCCCTTGGGAATACCATTATGAGACTCAGTTCTTCTTTGGCTAAGAAAAGTAAAGTTATTCCCTGAATACAATTGAAAGGACTGGGGTGACAAGTTTCCCTGTTATTTCTTCACTAGGTGGCAGACCAGTTCTTCTTGTCAGTGAGGACGGAGTGGAGATAGGGAGATCCTTGTAAGAACCATTAGCCTTTAGCAGCAACATAGAACTCATAAATGCAGGTGATTTTTGAGTCTACATCTTCACAACTGAGTTTAAAGAGATTTTTTAAACTTGACACCTAGAGTCCATTTACATATATTCTCTACTTTTCAGGGCTCTAGACAAACTAGATCAGGGTTACATGTGGCTCGTGGGGTTAAACAGTGTCCAATGGAGCTTGTTGGCCCAGCTGCTAGCTTGACTCCAGGTGGTAAAAACTGCTGCCAATAAGCCTTTGACTCCCTTGTCTGCTACTGAATGTGGGCTCTTCAGTCTTTGTTGATGACTAAGATCATCAGCAAAGGGAAAGGGAGGTGCAGTGGCTCCAGCAGTATACCAACAAGCCATTGCCCTATTGCTGGAGGTCAATTGTGCAGTCCATGAGAAGCACTGTGGTTCAGATCCTGATCAAAAGCCCTGCAGTCTAGATCCAGCCTGGAGGGCCAAAAGAGTTGGACACCTATGACCTAGAGCAGGGATGGCCAACCTATGGCATGTGTGCCACAAGTGGCCCAGACAGCCTCTGTGTGTGGCATGGTACAGGTAATGGAGAGGACAGACAGCACAAAAGCATAAAGAGCAGGAAACAGAAAGCAAAACAGCAGATTGGGCTAGGGGAGGAGAGATCAGAGTGCACTTGGAGCTTAATTTGTGGCACCCCTCCTAAAAATATTGACCCCCAAAGAACTAGAATATCAAAGAAAGGTGTTTGAAGTGGCTAATGGGACAAGTTATTGGTTTCCCTCACAGGTTGGCTATTCCTCCTAAGAGTCAGGTCTACTAAAAGATGGGAGGGATGGTCCAATAGTTTTGGCACCAGGATGGAATTAGGGATACCTAGTTTCAATTCCTTGTCCCACTGTAGACTTCCTGTGGGATCTTAATCTTTGACATATGTAAATTGGAGGTACTTTTTCTAATGGGAGTAGTATTTTGAGGTGCTCTGACATAACTGTTCTCATGAGCTATTCTCCCATGCTGCCCGTCATAAACACACATGAAGCTAACATATTAACCTCCTTCAGGCTCTCCCTAGGATATCCATCCAGGTTACATTAAAAAAAACTACAGACTCTTTCTGCATAGCATCTTGTAAGATATGACCATTCCTATCCATCCACACAGATAAAACTGTCAACCTGGCTCTCATGTTGCCTCTTGATTACTGCAATTTTGCATTGCTCATTTTCATTCAGAATGCTGTGTTGTGTTGATTTCACCCCTCCTTTTGAATCTCTTCATGGATTTCCCACTCTCTGTTGCATCAAATGTCAGTTGTTACTCTTTTGCTTTGAAACCCTTTGCCACTTATTGGGCCATATCTATATAAGATGCTATATCACTGTAGCGATGAGCTATGGTGATGTAGCGTAAGCGGGCACAAACTATGCTCATTGCTACTGTGCAGTAGGGTTGGAAATGATTCATACACCACCAGGACTGCACTGTAATGGCAGTTACTGCACAGTCATTTAGTACTTGCTTTAGTAGTAAAAACTGTGCAGTCAGGGGCATGTACACATATGCCTACTGACATCCAAACTATTATCTTCCATTTATGGTCCAAATTTAACTGCTATCTCCAATCAGTCAATTGTCCTTCCATTTGTTATCTCTTCAAACAAACTGAAAATATGCATTTTCCTCTGTTTAGGTAGAAGGTCCTGAGTAAACATCTTAAAAACTAACACATTATCCTTCTTAAAATTGCTCTTTAAAATTCTGCTTTCCCAGGACATCTCCAAAAAATGTTGACAGTAGTTTACTAGGCTGCTGGCATGCTCAGACAACTGCCTCTCATGCTGAGCACTATTGTGTCATCATTTCCTTATGCTCCCTTTCTGGCTATATCAATCTATTGTTAGAGATACTGTAAGCCCCTCTGGGCACAAACTATCTTTTTTGTATGTGCCATACAACATGGGGTGCATGACCAGGGATTCCTAGGCACTAATGGTAATGTAAATAAAGAGATGGCATCACTGTCTATAACCTTCTTGTACTTGTTTTGCTCACAAAGTAATAAACATCTTCTGGTCTTTATTGTCTGAGCCACTGCCCCAACAGAAGAATTCTGCATAGCATATCTTTGAAAGCTAGTCATTCTGTTTGTACACATATGCTCATTAATTTATTTTCATATACACAATTCACTGTGCATATTGAAAATCAGGACTGTTTCCAAAGACATGAAATGGCAATTTTTTTGTTTGTTTCTTAGTTTAAAACCTAAAATTCCAATTATTTTAATCATTTAAAATCAAAAGCTAAAAAGTTGATGTTACAAAATTTAAGTTTCTGACAAATCAATTTGTCCCAGGGGAGCTGGGACACCAAAGGAACCCCGGGGCAGCAAGGAGTCCTACTCACCTCCTGCAGGTCCGGAAGAGCTGGGGAGGCGTGTACGCATTGGATGCCCGCACAGGTGATCAGCCGGGTGTTTATCCAGCTGCGGCAGAGCAGCGGGGAGCGGAGGACACCTCCTGGAGGAAACAAAGAGCGGCCCTGCCAAGGCAGCAGGGCGGGTGAGAGAAGGAGACCGGAGGAGTGAGCAAGAGTGAGAGCGAGGTGGGGAGCAGCCACCACATGCGGTGGCAGAGAGAGGAAGAGGCGGAGCCAGAGTTGGCTCCGAGAAAGGGAGCGAGGTAACTGGCTGCAGCGCTAGTGGAAGAGCCAGCGCATTGGCTACCAGCAGAGCCGGTGAGGTAACCAGCTGTAGCACCGGCAACAGCACTGGTGAAGGAGCCAGCGTGTTGGCTATCAACAGAGCTGGTGAAGTAACCGGCTGCAGTGCCAGCAGCAACGCCGGTGGAGGAGCCAGCATAGCGGGTAACGGCAAAACTGGGGAGGCAATCAGCCACAGCACGGGAGACAAGGCTGAAGGGGGAGCTGACTACACAGCAGGCAGAGCCAGGGAGGAAACTGGCTACCGCAGAGCCGGAGGAGGCGCTGATCAAGCTGACGGGAGAGGATACCAGCAGAGTGGGCAAGGATATCAGTTGCTTCCCAAGCAGCAGGAGCAGTGTGGTATCCAGTCGCATTGGATCCAGCAGCATCGGAGAACTACCAGTCGCACTATAGATAAGAGAGGCCGCGGAGAAACTGGCTGCAACGCAGACCGCAAGAGTGCAGCAGTTACCGGGGTAGAAGGGCCAGGCTGGGGTCCCAGGGAGCCGGACACCTGGTGTGAAGATCACTATTGACAGCTGGAGGACCAGGGCCTAAGGTGGCTAGTGACTGGGGTGTAGGGCAGGACAGAGCCCCAACACTACCTGCCAAGAAACATGCCGACTCTAGTGGCGACCCTAAGGGAGGACCCCCCCACTGGAGTAATATTCAAAGTCGTGGCAGGTGAGTTCAGGGGTTCCCCTGACATCAGCAAGGGCAACCACCAGGGGCCACCCATAGGCCCCGGGCTCACAAGATCTTGGGCCCGGGCAAAGGTGGCGCGGGAACACCTCTTAGAGCGGAGGTGGGTACACAATTAATTAAACACGAGCCAATAGGCTATCAACAGAGCAGAGTGTGAAGCAGCTAGTATTTACTAGTATTTAGCTAGTATATTTACTAGTATATACTAGCTAGTATTTACTTCAGATTCAGCCAATTTGAAGGACAGTGATTCGATTTGGTGATTTGAATCACTCTCCTGAATCTGTTCGGCTGAATCTGATTCAGAGACTTGGCTGTTGCCAAATCTCCAAATCAGCCAGGCCCATCCCCTACTCGCTCTCCCAGCCCAGCAATGGCTGCCTCAGCTCCTGGCTCTTTGGGAAAACCACCCCCCTGCTTACCACATGCTGTTAGGCAGGGGGCAATCCCCACTGCCTTGCCACTACCCCACACTGTGTGGGGGGCTCTGCCACAAACCTCCTGACCCCTTCCTCACTCCTACAGCACACCCACAGGTGCCCCACTCAGGCTACCTCCAGCCCCTTAAAAAAAAACAAACAAGAAAACCCCAAGGCTCACTGCTCCTGCTGGTGGGGGTTTATTCCCGCTGCCCCCCACTGCCCCACACCATGTAGGGGGCTCTGCATGAGCCTCCTGAAGCCCCGAGACTGCTGAAGGAGAGGTGAGTCCTGGGGCTTTTCTCCATTTTTTTTTCCTTAAAGGGCCAGAGCTGGCCCCAGCAGGGCACCCATGAGGGGACTGGGGAAGCGAAGTGGGGGGTTGGGGAGCTTGTGGCAGAGCCCCCCCCATGCAGTGTGGGGCAGTGTGGTGCAGCAGGGATTGCCCACCTACCCAGCAGCACCTGGTGAACACTTGGGCTTTTTTTTTTTAAATGCTGGGAGCTGAGGGGGCAGGGCACCTATGGGTGTGCTGGGGGAGTGGGCGGGGGTTGGGGGGACTAGCAGGGGTCCCCCATGGTCCTCTCCCCAAACCCCCCTCCAGCCTCTAGTACTTACCAGCTCAGAGTCCAGCTGCAGCTCCCTGCTGCAGCTATCAGAACTGCCCGAATCATCAAAGCTCTCCAAATCTTTTCCAAAGATTCAGAAAGCTTTGAATTGATTTGGACCTTTTAACTGGTCCCCTGATTTGATTCAGATTCAGAGATTCAGCCACCAAATCAGGCCTATCTCCTCCAAATCAAGTCACCACCCAAAGCTTCGCACTGCCCTATAGGCCAAGTATTAATTCTATTTTCATTCTTAGATTGTTTTGTGACTTTGTATATGTTATTCTAATTAAGAAAGAAGTTGTGTAAGAATTAGCATTGAATATATTTAATTAACCACTGATTTTGATAGGGTGGACATTCACACAAGCTACTGCAAACTCCCCTTCATCTGTTTCTACCTCCCTTCCACCTCCAAAAAATTATTGCAGGGCTGCACCTAGATTTGATTAAGTCTAGGTTGAGCAATTACCCAGCACACAGATATATTACTTACAATAAGCATAAAATGTATCACTTTGTGCGAGTATGTAACAGCATTATAAAAGTAAGATTCATTGCCTAAAATATTAGGTAATAAAATCAGGAAACAAGAAGTTACACAATCATATTTAATCATGTATAAATGACAAATAAACAATCACCAAATATAATGAGAGTAATATACTTGTAAGTGAAACTCAAGCCTAGGGTTCCAGACAGGAAATAAAAGCATATTAAAGCAGCGTATAGTTGTCTTTCAGCCAATTTACTTAATGTTAATATAATTCACATTATAAACCAAAATAGCCCTCTAATTCTTAACTCAATAATGTTTTCAAGGTCTATTTTGGATGCAAAGGGGGTGTTGTATATTCACTATATGACTGGGAAAAAACACCATTTGGAATAAACTAATAGGTACTTAAGCAGAATACGGAATTTTGTTTACTAATCAAAATTCACTACACATTTTACTCAAAACGATTTACTCATGTGGTGAACATATGGAATTTATAAAGTCTGTTCTTTTATTCTAATATTATAAAAGTTGAAGTCTGTCTGTCTGTCTGTCTGTAATGTTTTATTCATACTCTGATTGGCTATCTCAACAGCCAGAGTGTCCTACACAGACAGGGGCAGACAGCGGAGTGCCACCATGACAGTGGGGACTTAGGAGCCAGAGGGGAAGGGGGCAAGCCCAACAGAGGTGGCCTTGCCCCCCTCCCCTGGTGCTTGGAGGAAGAGTGGGACAACAGGGACTGGAGCATGCTGGCCTCGCCCCCCCCCAGGTCTGCTCCTTAGAGCCAGGGGCCAGCGCCCCTCCATAAGAACAGCTGGCAGGGAGGGGAGGTAGTAGGGAACAGAGGAGAGAGGGGAGCAGGAAGGGGAAGGGGGAGAGGGGGTTACTGGTGGCTGCACCCTGCTGTTACCATGAATGCCACTGTGGTCATGGGAACTGGCCCCAGCCCTGGCCTGAAGCAGCAGGGGGAAGGGGAAGAACGGCTCCGGCCCTGGCCCTGACCCAAAGCAGCAGGGTGGAGGGAGGGAGGGGCCCCGGATCTTCCCCCAGCCTGAAGTTGTAGAGGGAGGCAGGCAATGGGCCTGGCTCTGGCCCAAAGCAGCAGGGAAAGGCAGGGAAAAGCTCAGGCCCCAGCCCTGGCCCCCAACCTGAAGTGGCATGGGGATAGGGGGAATGGCCCCAGCCCCAGCCCGAGACAGAGGGGGAAAGGATGCAGGCCTCTGTCCCTGCCCATCATTCTTGATGGGCAATTGGCTAGTATTATCATAGAAAAGAGGGTGATGAAGCCAACGTTAATACTATGCAGGTGCATCCACATGTGCCATTCGCAGGTAGCAGTAAACTAAGGAGTTTATTTCTCCACAGTTGGACCATAGCACATTGAGACCAGAGTTCCCACTAAGCTGCATGGCATGCATAGCCACGCAGATGCACTCATGCTGTACTGCCAGGCATGCCTGTGTGACCATGAACACCATACAGCTTAAAGGGAACACTGATTAAGCTGGGACATAGCAGCCCCGGCTGACAAGGGACCAAGGGGGTCACTCTGCCAGCCCAGGGCTGTTCTGATGGTCTCAATGTGCTGTGGAGGGGCTCACTGGAGCAGCCCCCAAACTGAAACAACCTTGTGCCCAGGCTCAGCATCGACATGCGTGCTGCACATGGAAAAACTCCACAACAGGGCAGTACTTGTATTTATAAAATACTACAATGCTGCAGAGTGTATTAGTTTCATGTGCCCTAAAACGGGTGCACATGGAGACACAGATGTTTATTGCACAGTTAGTTAGTCAAATGATCAGTAAACGTCTCATGTAGATGTGCCCAGTTTCTATATTCTTACACTCCTCTTTAACCTATAGATTACAGAGCACTTCACATTTTAAATAACTGAGACAACTGCAACTGCCAAATTTGACCTTATTAGTCATTATGTCCAAGCTCCTAGAATTTTCACCACTGGCATAGGGGAAGATCAGAAATAGAAGAACTTAATTTCCTCACATTCATGGAAGACCTTGGCTCCCTCATGCCCATACTGGAGTACATAGCTATCATAAGCTGCCTACTCCAGCTAACTTGTGTTTCATCTGTGTACAGGAGTCAGGCAAAATTGGTCCTTTATGGGATTCTCTAGTCAATTTAAATTCCCCTTGTATGATCAGAGAAGATGGCGCATGGTGTTTAAAATGAGCATTTCTTAAACTTTTGGAAATGTTCACTAATTTTGGATGCCTCCATTTTCTGCATGTTCAACTTTTTAGACCCCTAGCACTTGTTTTTAATGGTGCTGAGCACATACCGACCCACTAATTTGGACTGAAGTTGTGGATCTTCGGTCTCTCTAATAACACATTATAATTCTTTAAGTTCAGCACACAAAAACTGGGATGCACAAAAGAGGGCTGACTCATATCAACAATATGTGAAATAAATCAATACCTATGGTAGAATCTGGAACTGAAACTAGATGTATTACTACCACCCCAATGCATAGCACATTGGGCCATGTACAAACCTACCCTTTACCATCAGCCAGGAGCATTCTGAAGCAGTGTTCAGTTCCTCTCATGGGTGAGCATTCAAGGACAAAAAGTACTAGATTTGTTGCCAGTGCTAGCTCTACCCTAGTAAGCCAACATGGAACTTGGAAAAAAAAAAACCCTCTTGTTTTGTCAATAATTGGGCAGTTACTAATAAACCATAATCCTACAACATTAACATCCAAAGAAGCTGTCAATCACTTCAAAGGCAACAGTTATCAGGCCTTTTATCTGAAGATCTTGAAGCATTTTACCATAATTAATTAATAAGCACTGTGAAACACATGCAAGTTATTATCCTGAAACTACAAATATAGAAATAATGTCAAACAAATCCCAGATGGTCATAAAGCAAAGCTATAGCAGAGTTACAAACATAATCCAGAAGTTGTAACCTCATGAATCTGTACATTTTAGCACTACCTCCTGCTTCAGTAAACACTCAGATTCTTTTCACTATCAGTGCCCTACTGGTTTGGAAGAATAAGAAATACAGGAAGAGCAGCAAAACATGAAAGAAAACATGTATTTCATATGCACAGCTACAAGTGCAAAAAACCTCACCACTCCTCTTTTGTCATTGAAGAGTCACCCCAGTTGAAACTGGAATTTTAACAATGTTAGAACCTGGGGACAGGGCAAATGTTTATTTGTTTGCTTGCTTTTTAACAAGAACTATTTCAATAGTAAGGGGGGTAGGAATGTTTTACTTTACATTTTTATTATGGTAGCAGGAAGTGCTATAGTAGCTGCCTTAATCTTGCCCAGTTTACCTGCGCCAGCTTCTCAGGGTCTCTCCTGCTTCCTTACCTGCCACACCTTGATATTGAAGATAATCAGGGGAGGCTGTTCTCAGAGGCTAGTGAGCTCTGAGTGCTCTCTCTCTACACTTGATTCTTCTCTTGGGCTCAACTTGGCTCATTGTAATTTGGGTTCTGACCCCACCACCCAAAGTCTTTTGGCCTTGGGACTCCAAGCCTGTCACCCAGTCTCTCAGACTTGGGGCTCTGACCCTATTTGCCATAATGGCTAAATGTATGGCCTTCATCCTCTCCTACACCCACACTTTACAGGTGGTACTTCTTACTTATTTCTAAGGGGGCCCCATTGCCCCAGCACAGCTTTTGCCCTCAGGCCTTGAAACTTTGTCCAGGATTTAACTATCCCAGCCTGGCCCTTTTATTCTGGATGGACCTCTCTGACCAGGTCCAGGGCCCTGGACATTTGCTCCTAAGCCAGATGCCACTCACATACTCTGAGACCCTGGCCCTGTCCTGTACTTTCATATGCCAGACCAGACTTCATCTCTCTGGGTCCCTGACCTCAAACTGATCTCATGTCACCACCCCTTGACCATCTGGGTTCCTGATCCCAAGCCAGGCTGTTCTCCCTGTACCTGCCCTCAGCCCTCCAGGTTCCTCAGCTCAAGCTAGGCTGCCTATCAGAGCGTCCCATCAAGCACCCTTCCATGGCCTCCACATAGCCACAACCTGATCCTTCAGTTCCCTGCCAGCTACTGATAAATCCCTTCTGGGTCTCCTGGGTCCCAGTTACCTTCTACCCTTTGGCTGCTGGCTCTTTGAAGTGCCTCAGATACCCAGTTGGTTGGGTTCCTCTCTGTTACATCTCAGGCCAGCAGTTCTACATGCAGTGATCTGAAGCAATGGAGCCCTAGCCTATATGATCCCATACTCAGCCTGCACCCAGGTGTTATTATGATTTAGCTACTGAGTTGCAAACCACAGCTCTCCCTTCTGTTGTCCTCAACTGCACATGGGCTATACTGGCAGCATGTTGCTCTGCAGCTGACTTTTGCCCAGCTGCCTACCTATCTGCAGCCCTTTGGTTGCTGGCTCTGTACCTCTCAGGTAACAGGGGTCAGTTGTCCCTGCTACAATTATATACATTTTAAGAAGAGTAAAGCAATATTTTGGACCTTTCAACCTTACCAACTTCCCTTTTAAAATTCTGTGGAGACCAGAAGTGAAATTCAGCCAATGAATAAATTCTCCCATCTTCAGTTTCATGTGAAAAAGTGTTCCTCTCGTATTTTTGGATGTGCAGTAATAATGTCTATTTAGCATATATGTGATGCATCTGAAAGGAAAAAGTGACTACAATATGCAAGTTAAAGTAAAATAATTGACAGACTGTTATGCCTACTCCCTCAGATGAATTTTTATTTCTGCACCACTAAAAATATTATATAGCTGAGAGGGCAAAGAATGTACGTGTGTGGGCTGCAGAATGCCCGTTTTCCTAGACTTCTATATATTTACTCCTTATTTTTCTTTTTATTTGGGTACTACTGACTCACAGAACTCACAATTGTCCTCTCTTCTCTGCATTAAAAATCTCCACTACAATATTCTTTACTCTTTATTCTGTACAATTCTACCTTCAATACCAACAAATTCTGTGCATGCAGGGAGAACAAAATGTTACAAATCAGATTTGTCTTGGGTATCTGAAGGTATTTTTAAACTTGTACCAACAACTTTCCTGCTCTTTGACAGTTTTCTTCCTAAGAAAATATTGCAATTTAATCTTACAAGATGTGGTCATCATTTTTTCAACCGTGTTTATAGTGTGTAAAAATTAAAAAAATCAAAAACGATTTAATGAACATATTAGTTAGGAGAGATGTGTTGAAAAGTGCATTGATGCAGAAGTTATACTTTTGAGTGTCATCTTGCTAACAACTTTTTTCATTCATATAAACCATTTTGTCTGACATACTTGAACAAGAAAAAATATTTTGCAAAAAATGCTGCATTTTCTACACACTACCAAAACCTGCATTTTAAATTACTTTAATTATTTAAAATATTTTCTTATTGTATTTTACTTGAGGGTTATATATAAGCACTATATACATAAAAACATTTATACATGCTGTATTTATTTGAATCCAAGATAAGGTTTATTTTCTCCATTCACCATAGGGGGAAAAGTCCCTCATCTTAGATTTGAGTACAAGCAAGGGGACAGGCAGCTGCTGTGGCTCCGACACTGACCCAAACCAAGGCTTGGGGTCAGAGTCAGAGCAGCTGCCCCCACCATCTCTGCCTCTCCCCTCTGCTGCTGCCTCTACACCCTGCCCCCACCACTGCCTACCCTCCATCATGGCTCCAGCTCTGCTTTGGCCCAAGGCACAGAACATATGGTCACTCTGGCCCATACCCAGCCAAGTAGCAGCAGTAGTGGTGGTATCAGCTTCAGCTTTGGCTCCAACCCATTAGCAGCAAAAGGACAGGGCATGAAGCAGGGAGGACTAGGCAGGGGGCAGCGACCTAGAGGACAGGCAGCAGAGGGGGAAAGTGACGGAGGCAGATTCTGGGACAGGGGAACAGGCATCATGAGGGGCACACAGAAAGGTGCAAGTGAGGAGGTGCAGGCACCATGGAGAGGGGCAAGTGCCAGGATGCACAGACATTGAGGAGGGGACAGACAGGAAGCAGTGGGGGGAAAGGGGCAGGGGTCAAGCCACTTGACTTCCCTACCACCTGCCCCGCTAGCCTCTGCTCCCCTACCACTGCTAGCCTCACTGCAGCTGTAGGAGAGATGAATGTGAGATGATTGTCCAATAATTTGTTTCTATACATAGAAGATTATATCAAATTTAGGCAGACAAGGTTCTTTGGGTAAATCTGATATCTTTTATTAGACCAACTCAAACAGTTGTAAAAATTCTTCTTAACAAGCTTTCAGGTATAAATACCCTTTGTCAGGCTGAGGAAGCAGAGGCTGGTATGCATGCAAGAAAGGCAGTCAGTGACAAAAAAGGCATACCAGCCTCTGGCTTCTTTACTATTCATTCCATTCAGGAAGAGCACACACACCAGCTGCAGATGCTTCCTCAGCCTGACCAAGGGTATTTATACCTGAAAGCTTGCTAAGAAAATTTTTTCCAACTATTTGAGTTGGTCTAATAAAAGATATCAGATTTACCCAAAGAACCTTGTCTGCCTGTGTCCTTAGACCAACATGGCTACAACCTACACCCCCATATCAAATTTATACATTTTTCATGTATAGAATCTAGTTATTATGGGTTGTCTTAAATCCAATGTTCTCTTGGATTTGTGTAAATACGGTATATTTCTGTAGTATATGTTTGTATCCCTTCATAAGACAAAACTTTGCTCTCAGCAATCCAAAGCCTATTAAATAATGTTGTAATAAAAGATTCAGCACTCCAATATCTCCTACTAGTGATCCTGTGCTACAAGTTATGGTTCAGAAGTAAATGTTCTCTCTGTGTAACTACAAGGATGTTTCAGAAACTAATTGCAATTTCAAAATAAAACCATTTTGTGTCCAATGGTCATTTTTACTCAACTACATCACTTCTCTACATAGTTGCCCAGCTTTGCAACACAGGTATTGCAACAAGTCATAAGTTTCTTGATACTGTCCTCAAACAAATTTTTGGTTGCTGTGACAGCCACTTCTGCACTCTGATTGTCAAGACTTTCCATGGATTGGACTTTGAAATCTTGCCACATCTGCCTTACAATCCTAATCTTGTGCCAAGTGATTTGGACCACTGGAGGAGGCTCTTTGTGATTCTCCACTAATACAGAGATGGAACTTGTGGTGCAGGAATGGCTGTCACAGCAACCAGAAAGTTTCTTTGAGATTTCTATCAAGAAACTTGTAAAAACGTATACTTAAAAGCAGTATGATTATGTAGAGAAATGATGCATTCCAGTAAATGATCATTGGAGACAAAATAATTTTATTTTGAAATTGCCATTAGTTTCTGAAACACCCTCGTACAAACATATTGTATTTTGTCAGACACCTTCCCCTTAAAAAAGTACTTGTTCTCTATTAATCCTGTTGGGTTACACAGTAGTAATACTCCGTGTATGTTTGTGTATTAGGGTTTAAAAATTACTTTGCACAGTGACAAATAACTGACATACCTGCTCAGAAGTGGCTATAAATAGGACAGTTCTATTTGTACTTCATGAAACAATTTATCATTCCCGTGGATAAACGGTACTATACAAATATGAAATCATACTTAAGATTAAAGAACCTAGGTCTAAAGATCATCTCCTGAGAACTTACTTATTTTGAAGAAAGTTATGAGAGTTAGGGAAGGAGAGCAGGGTATTTTTTTGACAGGAAAAAGGCAAAGTAATACACTTACTTGGAGTAATTGTTACATTATTCCACAAATATCTACACTATTGTAAACATTCATTCATCTCAGGCCTGCACTTCACATATGACCAGGTTTCCTGCTACTGGCTTTTAATCTCATCTGTGTGCATGAGGGCAAGCAGGCTATGTACACGTCTCTAGGGAAAATCAATCAGCCTGCAGGACCACAGAGAAAGGTATTCTGTGGAGACCATCAGAAGCTATTCAGCATAGAACCGAAAATTGGTGAGATCTGAAGAATGGGGTCAGCAAAGATTTAGGTACTAACTTGTTTTTGCTCAAATATATTTCAGGTTTTCACATATATACGACACCAAACTGTGGGCTGAGGTGGGGACACCAGAAGAGAGGGAGATGCTGCAGCAGGATCTGGGCCGGCTGCAGGAGTGGGCGGACAGAAACAGGA
>JAGPOW010002514.1:34892308-34915658 GCA_030014935.1 Caiman crocodilus | reverse complement strand
GAAGTTGTTCTTGCTCCTACCTTGGGTGTCTTCAAGAGTAGATTAGATAGGTACTTGGCTGGGGTCCTGTGACCCCAGCACTTGTTCCTGCCATTGGCCGGGGGTCAGACTAGATGGCCTGCTCTAGGCCCCTTCTGACCCTAGTTACTATGAAACTATGAAATATATATTCACTGATTTATATATAAATTCTCTAGATTTATTAAGCATTTGGGCTGGTAAGTCCAATGGATAAATTATTAGTAAAATGGTCAGCTATCAAATTTAATATCAAGAAGACTCCAAGACACTTGATAGACACAGTACAAACAGTGTAGAAGCAGAAATATCACGTTCTAAAGTATGCATCTTCTTGTTTTTCATCCAAGTACCTAAACCTTTTTAGTTTATTAAATCTGACAAGATCAAAGGCTAGCATGATGTGTCTACAGGCTAAAATTTATATTTGTACAGAGATTAATTAAATTAATATCAATATGCCACATATACATGCCAGTTGATCCTCCCAGCCATTATTTCATTGCTACTATGCAGCAAATGCTAAGTTGCTAACATTTTGAGAAAACCACAAATTTCTAAGTTGTATGTTAATTAATTATGTATGAGTATATAAAAGGATGCTAGTTCGTGCCCGTGCATTCTTTTGTATTATAATTTTTTCATTAACATATACTCTGTGCACTTGTTTTCAATCAGAAATTATCTTTATTATGACCAGTGTTCTAATTTAGTAGCTCTGACACCTCTCTCTCTCTCTCTCTCTCTCTTTCTTTCTCTTTAAATCTTTCAAATAGCTACTCCAAAGAAATTTTCTTCCTTATTCCTGGAAAGTCTAATTGTTGTCTTGTAATATCCAGGCCTATCTCATCTTTCTTTACAATTCTCTATAAAGATGAAAATGTGAAGTTGGAATGAATCTACAGCTTGGTCATAACCAAACAGTGGCTTTACATTCTGTCATACCCAGGAATAAATAAATCTACCTCTTCCCAAACCTGTCTCTTATCTTTGTAGTCCTATATCACCCTACAGGAGCTATGACCACTGAAGCAAAAAACTTGCAAAAAAAAACGTACATAAAAACCCTAGTAAAATCTTAGATTGCACACACAATAAAAATGTATACAAGATCTGATTTACACAGCATTGAAGAGATGTCCATGGTGTGATTATCCTATTTTAGCTCCCTAAAATTATTAATATAATTGAAAACATACATTTCCATACAATTTTATTATTTATGGTTGTTTCAAAAAGACTATTCCAACACTTTCTGATGGATGTATACAAATTCACAGAATTCTGTAAGTTTTTCATCATAAACCAGAATTTGAGTCAAGTTACCAAGTTTAAAATAATCCCGAGGGTAAAGATTCAATAAGCCTGGCATAGCAATTGTTGTGATGTTTTGCTTAAATTTCAGCTTGAATTTTTAGCTTAATTTGAAGCTAAAATGTAAAGAAAATATTAAGGGATCAGAACAGTACTCGTTAAAAAGTTTCACAGTATTCCTGTGCACTGAAAATACTATGTTCCATAGAGTCAGACTTCATGGTCTTATATTAATATCTTTTTTTTCCAGCAAACTTTGTATGGTAGGTATTGGGTCAGGAGAACTGAGAATAACAACAGAAGATTTAACACTTCATAATGAAAATGTTTAATGTTTTCCTTTGTTCTTTTTGAAGTCTAGGAAATTAATGAAATACATATCTATTGCAGAAGATAAAGAGAGAAAATATTTATTTTACATATGCAAAAGACTATAATCATTTTCTAAAACAGGGAAGTATGTAAATGAATCCTCTGAACCCTATCCTAGACTTATAGAAATCAAGTCTCTTGTCATAGATTTTAAGTAAAAATTAGTATCTTGACATGTAAGATGTTAATACAGTACCCATTACTGAAAACATGCCATGAAGAATATCACATAATTTGACCCTGAGTTGTATGCACCACTCTGAAAAACTCTGTCTTACCACAGATGATTTACAAGAAGCACTGTGACACTGTTGCCAACATAAGGCCATTCCTCCACAGAACTCAGATCCACAGCAGAGCTGCTTGGATAGCAGTAGTTGCAACTCCTAGGACACTGATGGACATGCAGGACCCCACTGTAACTCATGGCACTTTATGTAAAGTTCCATGAGTTAAAGCAGCCCCCCAGCAACAGACATTTATCCAATAGACACGGGTCAGGGGGGTTGAGAGGGAGCAGGAAAAAAAAAATCAAACTCCACTTCAGAGCTGATCAAGCCAAGGAACCTGCCTGCACCCTCTCTCCTCTAGTCCTGACCCCTCTTCCCCCAAGTCCAGTGCTGTCTGCAGGAAAGGAGGGGGGAGAAGGGAAGGGGAGTGATCTGTGCATTAGGGTTTGCCCAGCTACGCTTTTGCTCCACAGCAGCCGTAGGGAGCTTAGGAAAAGATCCCCCGCATTCTGACTAATCCACAGCCTCCAGTGCAGAGCACAGGGAGAACGCACTTACATGCTGACATTAGTTGGCTGCTGACCTCCAGATCAGTGTAATCATTCTCCCCTGCCACCTGCCCCTTGCTGGCAGCCCTCTTGGGTTCCTTTTTGGGCAGCTCCTTAGGGTTTGCCCATCACACACATGCTGACACATGCCCACCTGGCTTGGATCAGCCCTGCAACTGCACACAGCAGAGGAATGTGCTTCCCTCAGCAAAAGTTGGAGAAAGTTGGAGCACAAGTGGCAATCAGCTGGCCAACTGCTTCTGGTGGATAGGAGGGTAGGGTGCTCCCTTCCTTCCACCCCTCCCCCTACAGCCTAGCCCCCAATGCCTGGAATAGCTGTGCACTGTGGGCTTGCAGGTGACTTGGCAGCTCCCCACCTGCCCACCCTGACTGAGCAGACATTGGGCTTGAGGCGCAGCCCCAACCTGCAGTGAAGAAGCTCAAGGAAAGAAAGAGCCAAGCCGTAGCATAAGTGGGAGAATCTTGCCCAGGCACATCTCACATGAAGACACATGCACACTGCCATGATGCACTGCCTTGGATGGACAGACACACCACCACACAGTGCCCCCACAACACATGAGCCCACACATACATATGACTACCGCACACTATCCCAGGGATATACACGTTCCAGACACACCATCATCACACACACCACCACTGTATGCTGCCTCAGGGACAGACCTACTGCAGACACACACACACATACACACACACACCACTGCCACCACCACACACTGCCCCAGGGTTTGCCCAGGGTTCCTGCAGCCAGCACCAGCACCAGGGGCGAGGCTGGGCCACATCAGCCCAGCCCCAATTGCATGATAGATTGACCCTAAGGAACAGAAGTCCCTGAAGGTACTCCACTTCATCTGATCCTTCATTAAATGAGGGTTAATTTCTCATGTGACTGGGAACTTTTAAAGTGCTCTGCAGCCATGCATGTGTATCATGGCATGGTTGTAGAGCACTTTCAGGGGCCTGATCACATAACAAATATAACTTCTGCCTGCACCCCTAAATGACTGAGAAATTATGGCAATTCAATGAGAGAGACAAGCGTATAGAAAAGTACAATGTCTTGAAATAATTATATAAATTACTTTGTAGAAGGATGTAGCTCCATTTTAGAATTTAATAAATATGCTGCAGGCATTCTGTAGACTTGGATGTCTAGTGGTATGTTGGAAAAGACTTTCCTGAAGTCCACAAATAGAAGAAAAAATATATCTTGTTATCCAATCCATGAAGTCCCCAAGAAGCTGACCCTAAACGTGATACTCTAATACTCAACTGCAGTGTACTACACTTACTCAAGTTGTACCAGAAAATATTTTTCATGCAAGAAAAAGCACTTTCTTCCAGACCTCTAACTCATGAGTCTATCAGATTTCCTCTGAAAATTGCTATGCTTAGCAGGAGGCTTCTGGCTTTCATCTACCCAACTAGACCCTTCTCTCAAGTGTAAATGAGGTTGTAGTAGATCATGGATTTATTGTGTTAAAAATACTATAACTATTTCCTGTAGGAAATTATTTTAAATTGAAACCTGGCTATTCTATCACAAAACAGAAACCCTTTTATAGAATTTTAAAGATTGGAGAATACTGCTCTAATCAAGTGGTGGAAGAAAGCAGATTGACTCAACCTAGACATTTTGTAATAGTTCAGCTTGTGAAAGGAATGTCAGACACCTAGTTTTATCATCTGATATAACTATGGTTTGCCTGGACTGTCTCTATAATGTACTTTTTACAATTGAAGGCTGGGATAGACTGTTGGTTTGTTGTAATGTTTCTGGTTTAAATGCATGCCTGTTGTTATAACATTAAATGGGTCAGTTTCCCTGACTAACTTGTACATAGGGAAAGGAGGAGTTTGTTAGTTTGGAACCCACAGCTTTGAGATTTGCCAAGGGGTAATGGGCCAACAAGCAACAAAGATCTGATTAGCTTATGCCAACACATGCAGACAAACATAGAAAGAGACATGACTCCCTACTGTCCCTGGCTTCAAGGAGGGTAGTAAGATAAGGAGGACATTGAAAAAAAGATGCTGAAAAGGGACACTGACAAGAAATAAGAGTGAAGAACAGCTGGGCTGGTTTGGGAACCCAGAGAATGCTTGGGTTTGGAGTACAATACTATGCTGCTATTATCTAATATTTTTTTTTTTTAAGAGCTGGCTGCTTTGGTCCTTGGGATACACTCCTTCTCCCCTTTGAAGAGGTAAAACCTCTCTCCAGGAGCAGAACCAGTGGATTGCTCTCTGAGGAAGGGTCACGGGTAACCTGGTACAGGAAGAGACCCAAAATGTTGAGTCTCAGAGTAAAAGGAACCACTCTAGATGCAATGCCCTCCCCCATTCCTCAGATTGAGGCATCCCCTGTCACGGGAAGCACAAGGAACGTTGCCCTGAGACTGCTTCCCCTCCCAAACCAGACTAGAAAGGGAATCCAGCACCAAGGAAATACCCACTATTTGTTCCCAGACTGGGGTGTCCTCAGTTTGGGTAAGTGGCAGAGAGCAACAAGTGGTTGCTCCTCTCCTTCCAGTCTATGAGGTTCCAGATGTGGCTCCTTCCATGGAGGAGTCAAGCAGAAGCATACAGGAATTCTTTGTCAGCACAAAGCTAGACCTTCTTGGCTTTATCTTGCCACCACTAATTTTTGATTTCCTGGATCTTCCTTTGAGCTTCAGCTTTGAGAAGCTGATACATCTCCTTCTTCTGCTGAGATGAGGTATCATCTAGCCAAGCAGAATGAACCCTTATTTTCTGCTCATAAAGGACATTGATCTCAGCATCGCTCTCATCAAATCAGTTTTTATGTCAACAGGTGGGATAGCCAATGGATTCAGCACAGGCCACATGCCATATGGATAGCAGTTTTAGATTCCTTCCACAGTTCTTCAATGTTGCCTTTATTTGTAGACAGGGCAGAGAGCTTTTCACAGAGGCACTGCTGGAGATACTTTCAGAACTTCAGATCTTGAAAAGATTTGCTGCTGACAGTCCTTCATGCTGCCTTTGGCTGTTTTCTATGTTTCAGAACAAGCTGGATGTTCACAATGGACCCGATAAAGCTGTGATCTGTCCAAAAGTCATCAGTTCCTTACAGGCTCCAACAATAACATAGTTGAGGATGTGCTAGTACTTACAGCAAGGGTGTCTCCAGGTGGTCTTGTGCTCGTATCTCTGTTTGAGGATGGTGTTCATGATGACAAGATCATGGTCTATGCATTTGTTAAGAAGGATACCATTGGAGCTGGCTTTCCCTACACCATCCTTTCCAATGGTGCCACTCCAGAGTTTCAGGTCCTGTCCAATTCTGGCACTGAAGTCACAGAAGAGAATGATCTTGCCCTTCTTCCAAATACTAGTCAGAACATGGTGAAGGTTGGAATAGAACTGTTTTTTGACATCATCAAATTTTGGCGTATATATACTGATGACGGCGGTGTACTGATCATTGCTGAGCTTAAGACAGAGGGTCATAAAATATTTGTTAATGCGCAGAGAGAGCTCCATAAATTGACTGATGAGCTGATTCTTGATCGTGAAGGCAACACCACAAATGTATCTGTCCGAGATCAGTTTCCCTTCCAGAAAAAGGTGTAGCCTCCAGCCCCTTCCCTCAGCTGACCCTCATCCGGTTTTCTTTTCCCACTCAGAGCTGCAACATCAGTGTCGTATCTCATTAGTTCTCTGGAGATAACAGCAGTTCTTCTTTCTGGTCATTTGTTGTCTTGGTTATCCATCAAGGCATAAAAGTTCCATGTTGCAAAAATCATTGTCTTATTACCTTTTCAACCACAGAGAAAGAGTGATCCCCTGGATGCAGTTATCCAGCCAGGAGCAGATAGGACAGCCTAGGTTTAGGGAACCTTTTCTAGCCCCTTCCCCATGGGAGGTGAGTAGATGGGATTCTGAACAGGACTGCTCAGTCTAGGCAGCAGCTGCTGAATTGCATCCCTGTCTCAACCCAGGTGCAATATGACCACCAGGCTATTGCCACCTGTGTGCAAGTTCATGGCTAAAGACTGCCAGATTCATTCTCTGCTGCTTATCTCTGTCAGCGCTGCTCCATTGCTGCAGGGCTTTTGGAGGTTGTTACATGACAGTGTTTTGTTTCCTGTGGTAGATGTCTGTGCATGATTTTGTTTAATGTGAAGAAGCTGGCGCTCAGAAACAGCAACCACACATCTTGACAGGGTGGCAACCTGGGCCCAGTAGCAAGGGAGAGCCCTAGATGACAGACTTCTATCTTGCTGCAGCCTTCTTCCATCTTTGCAGCCATTGATATTCTGACATATTCTTCCACCTGATCCACCATGGGAACTTAGGGTTGGACCATGGTTTGTCTGCAACGTCCCCTTAGACCTCTTTGCCACAGATGACCCTGCCAGGAGTATAAGACTGGGTGACATAGCTCTAATGATGACTGGGACACACAAGCCTCTCCACCATTACAAGGTCTCAGTCCACCATGTCAGGGGGTTTTTTTGGTTGAAACAAGACACCAAGCAACTCTGTCTGAAGTAAAGAATCAGCTGAGAGTAAGTTATACACAGTAGGAAATTCTCCACTCTGTCTATCCTTTCTCTGTGCAAAGTTCAAGGATCTTCAGGGTGCCTGTGCAGGTAGTGCTTGCCAAAAAAACCTGAGCTCACACAACACATTCATGTCCATTCACAGTAGAATGTGTACTGTGGCAAAGCAAGCTGAGTTGGTACCCAGGGCAGACCCTGTGGGTGGCATGCACAGTGCAAACCCAGCAGAGAAGAGAACAGTTCTGGAGAGTGCAAGGGGGAGCGTGTAGGTTCTGACAGCAAGAAGCACACGGGTACCAATAGTGAGGGGAAAGTGAGTGGGCTTGGAAAGCAAAGGTGAGAGGAGTATGGATTCCAAAAGCAGGGACAGGTGTAGCAGCAGCCTTACCAATAGTGGGAACTCCTCCCGGTCCTCTCTGAGCTGCTGCTGCCATATTTGTTCTACCTGCCTTAGCTGTTTTCTTAAAACAGCAGCAACTGGGAACTTTCTCAGAGTTTCCAGCATAGAAATGCTACCAGAGCATGGACTCTGCAGGAACACAGGCAAGTGTGCCTAATTTGGTGCCTGGGACAGGTGCCCCTTTTGCCCATTCCTAGTCACGTTACTGAATGTGCATACAGATAATCATCCAAAGGAAATGGTGGCTTTCTACTAGCCCTAGCTGACATAAGGATTTCACCATGTGTCCTAGTAAGTAGATCTTTTTCCACAAACTGAATTTTCTAAGTAACCACAAGCTGAGGGAGTGAAGAATATATTTTAGGGACATTTTGATTTTTGCCAATAAACACAATGGGAAGGGATAGGTAAATTACAGTCCAGAAGTTCTTAATATTTTGTTTGTTCTTTCATATTGTGGCTCTCTCACTCTGGCTCCTATTAATTACCAGCACACATACAGGCACGACATACTTGCTGTCTGAAGATTTGTTACTCTTTCTTTTGTCTTCAATGATAAAACAAATTCCTATTTTCTCAGATCCATGTTATACCTCATATTGATTAACCTTGAAATTGCAGAGTTTGCCCTTACAAAATTGCCTCTATATCATTCCTTTAGTCTGTCACACCCCACAAACTAGCAAAATAATCAGTCTCATAATGTGTACATTCTGGGCAGCCACGTACAAGTCCTGTGTTCTTTCACTGCTTGCAGCCTTGCCTATTTTTTTTGACTCTCCACTTTCCACACACACTTCTTACTTGATAAGTTTTCATGGGTTTCCCAACTATATGATGCCCCTAGAATCTTTCTGAAGGGGGTTTCTGAATACAATAAAGGAATCTGCCTAAACTAATAGCAAGCTAGCAAAGTTAACTTTCTGGTTAACTTCTGAGACAAATACATAGAGAAAGTAGATCTCCTGCTAGGTCTAATCATAGGCTGAATCATTTCCTACCTGTGGATCCCAAAGACCTAGAAAAGATTTTCCAGAATGTCTGCTGAAAGGAAAAACAAAGCCACAATGCTGCTACTATTATATCATGTGCCAATCCCTTTAGGTAGCTCTATTAACTTTTAAACAATAAGACTACACTGAAATCTATTTTTAAATGGTTCTATTTCCATTACAGCTTGAAGAGGTATTACATAAGAACTTTCATTGTGAAAGAAATTAGGCAATTATATTTTTAAAAAATAAGAAATAAGTCAGAAGGGCTAAGGCAATATCTGTTAAATATAAACAGTATAAGTCCAAATGTACTATTACTTAATTAAGATCAGGGTGAATTTGTTTAAATCAAATCAAGGTAAGTCACTGGTCAGGAAGCCTCAGTGTAATCATTGTTTTCCACAGAAAGTGCATTCTTGTTGTTTGGTATAACCTTCATTAAATATTCCCAAACAGGGTCTCTCTTATGGCCTGGCAAGCCTGCTGCTATGATAGGTTTTCCCTTCTACTACAGCCTTGCCTCACTAGAACTCAAATCAATGGAGAGGCTATACTCAGAAACCTATCCCTCAAGGCTTCTGAAATATTCTGACCAAAATGCTTCTATTTTCTTTCTACTATACCTCCTTCTCGCATTTATCTCCAGACTCCTCCTCCTTCCCCAGATCTACTCCACCCCAGTAATCCTCTATTCAATTAACTTTTTGAAGCTTTGTACTTTTAGGCTAGGGACAGTCATTCAAAAAGCCTGTGTCTGAATTGATACAGTATTTGCAAGTTAGTCTAACCTGGCTAGGCTGAACCAGTTTGTAACTACACAGACATCCCCCCAGGACTGAGGAAATGCAGGCACATGCCTGCAGTGGCTCATGTTAGAAGCCGGAGGGTGCTAGAGCAGCCCTCCCTTATCTTCCACAGTACTGAGCTGAAGGGGGTGTGTCCAGGTCCTGGCAGAATGCTCTGATTAGAGAGGGGTCCCATCTCCCTCCCACTCCAACCAGTGAGGGAGCCAGCAGGAAGTTGCACAGCATTTACTTACACAGCAGGGAGTTACACAAGGAGTAACAGGACATTTATCAGCCCATCAGCAAAACAAAAGCCTCTCTCATTAGTTCAAGCTCCTCTTAAACAGCTTTTTCCAAGGAAGAAATGGAGGGATATTACCAGCTACCTGTTGACAAGTTCCAAAAAGCCCTAAGCAGACACTGTTCTGTCTGCCTTTGTTCTGTCTGCTTTACACAGACACCTCTCAGTATTAGCTAGCATACCACATGCTGGCTACAGATGGTACTGTGCAAGAGAGAAGGGAGGGATCCCTGCTTGAGCAGCAAGTGGTGAGGGGGGGAGGAGGGAGGAGTGGTAGGGGGAAGCCAGAAAAACCCTGTTTTGCCTGCAAGCCTCTGCTGGAGCTCTAGCCAGGGAACAGAGGAGTGGGGCCAGTGCTCTCATGGAGCTGAGAGCCCTGCCCAGGGCTGCAAAGCATCTGGGATGCTGGGGAACTCTAGTTTAAATTAAACTAAGAAAGGGTCTGGGACAGACATTGCATAAACTGGTTTGAGCCAAATCATTTAAGTCTGATACTCAACACGGTTTATCTCAAACCAGTGTTAGCCATTTTCAAACTGGTT
Organism: Caiman crocodilus; assembly: GCA_030014935.1. NCBI lineage: Eukaryota > Metazoa > Chordata > Crocodylia > Alligatoridae > Caiman > Caiman crocodilus. Next base: position 34,905,600 of record JAGPOW010002514.1, on the reverse strand, counting down.
TATGCGCACTCAATGTCTGTTGTGTTACAGGTTTAAACCAGTTTCTGATCACTTAAACCTGTTTATTTGTAATGTCTGTCCCTAGCCTTAGAGAGAGGTAAGGGTTTGATTCTATGTGCACAAACTTGCAAAGAGACAATAGGACTGACCAGCAGTCAGCACTGCATATACTGCTGTTAACAAGGATGTTATCTCTGGAGATACAAATCCACAGTTTGAGAACTGGAACTAAGCATTACAGAGATGATTAATGGAATTTTAGACTCAGCACTGAGTCTCATTGGGTGGAGTGGTTTTCTTTAATCTTTACTAATTTATAGAAGAGCCTCTGAAACCCCCTCAGATTGGGCCCCTAATATAGTCCATGGCCTACTGTGACCAATTTATAAAATTTTTCTTAAAAAGTTACATGAATATATTGTCTCAAATAGTATATAATTAGAAGTTATAATCCCTATTCCATGATATCTGAGAGCTCTGACGTGTCTTAACATAAAACAATCTTTAAGTAGGTTTGTTTTTTTAAAATACATCTTAAAAAATTAAAAATTGATTATATCAACAAATCTGATTTAAATAAAAAATGCAATTTTTAATTTTTTTAAGTCGCTTTTTATCCACCTTGATTAAGATGAGTTCGAAAATTGAAAACACTGAACACTAAAATGCCACACACCCTTACACAAACACACACACACAAAGCCAAACACCATGCATGTGCAATGAAACAAATGATTCTTGAACATATTTGCAAAATACATTTTGCAAATGCAAATAGCCTCATTTTAAAAGTCAATATTTATTCTTAGAAGTTTAGAGCACAAAACTTAATGCTGTATAATTACAGAGTATTTCAAATCACAAGCAACTAGCAATCTGAAGATGTAAACCTAAAGCAATCACTTGAAGCAGAATTAAAAAAATTTTATAGCTACTTGTGTAAATTCATGCCTGAAACATGAGTGATTTATTTAACTCTTTCTAATGAACAATTCATCACAAACATAAATCTAACATTATTTATTAACTTTAGGAAGGTATTTCTATCTTTCAATGATTTAAACATGCCAATCACTATAATATGTGGGTGACAATATCACACAGAATGTAGTAGTAAACAAAACACTAAACAGCTGCTAGACAAGTAAATGACAAAGCTTTTAAGCATTTTACTATTCTACAGACTGTCACCAGATTCTGAAAAGTTATTTATTTTACTCTGTCAAGTCTGAAAACTGCAGCCCAAATTTGTCTTGGGTTGTTTAGAAGTTCCTAGGACATGATTAAGGTGAGTACTTGATAAAAAGAAAAATTCCAAACTGAGCAATGAGTAAAGTTGTGACTTGGGATAAGAAGAATGATGTGCTTTTTTACAGTAGCTATCAGACTTTTGCCAAGATTTGTTATGGGGAATTGTTTTTTCTGGGCCCTAGAGCTGTAGCTACAGAAACAGGGGTATTCTTAGATGGACTATTAGAGGAGTTATGTGGTTTGTCAGCCTTTGAGAAGCCAGTTAACTCTCAAACAGAAATCAAGAAGAAAGCCTTGAGGGCACTAAAAAGACCTGGTGGGGTTGTAAACCCATTTATGTAACCTTCCATTTAAAAAAAATGATAGAAAATGGAGAAATGGCATTCAGTACCTCCTTAAAGATTCTATGTTTGATCTTTTAGGGCTTTGCAGCCACTCCACCAGCAGAAAATTGATGTGAAAACAGTAATGTCTAGTTCTGGGATGATAATGCCAGCAGCATAAGGAGAACTCCATTGTCATAGTCACTGTGATTTAATCCTTTTCCTCAGTGTCAGAATAGACTGTATTGCTAAGTGAAAAGGGAGAATCACCTAATGGCACAAAAGTACTAAGTGAAGTTTATTCTGGTTTCTTGATTATTTTACCAAGTGTCATAAATTACAGTAACCAATAGGCTGCTCTGGCTTATACTGAAAGACTGTGTTTGTGAATGCACTAAAATGAGATTTCCATCAACTTTCTCAAGACTCACAAATAAATTGCAGAGATGATGCTTTATCCTTCTAGATTATGGGTCAGCAACATTTTGCTGCCCAGAGCTGAGGTTTATGACTCAACTCCCTGCCATGGGCTTAGGTCTCCAGAGAATTAAGGTGCCTATGCTCAGGGACAGATCCAGGGTGGGGAAGCAAAAGGACAGGGGAGATGCACTCCCCTTTTCAAAATTTTAGATCTTCCTATGCCTATGCTTTCCTCACTTGCAGGTATCTGACCCAGAACTCAAGTTTCTGATAGGCTCCCTGCAATGGGCTGCAAATCTCCAAAGTGTTTGAGCTTCCTATGCTTCCCTCACTGCAGATATCCAGCCTCTCTGAAGTGAGGATAAATGCAGGGAAAGAGAGCAGGAGTGAGGGTTGCTGAGGGGACAGGCAGCTTGAAGCAGTTCTGTACTGCCCAATTCTCTGTGATGCCTGGGGCCAGGTTGGATCTACGTGGCCCATATCCAACCTCTTTGCAGGCTGGATCCAGATCCTGTTCTAGACCTAAGCAGAAAACATAATTTCAAAACTAGAACTGCAAGACCCTATTCCACAAGACTTCCAAGAGTGCTAGTATTAGAGCTAGCTGGAAGAGAGATTGCTCAGTGCAGAAGGCCAGGATAGCAATACACAATTGAATACTCTGAATCAAATAATTTTCCAGTTAACTTTAAAACATTCCACTCAGCAATTTGTGCTGATATTCTAATTATTTATTTAAAAGAATGTTTCATATATTCCTATTTATCTCTAACACGACTTTGACATTTAATAAAATACATTAGTAATATAAACACTGAACGCACCTGCAAAACAAGTCACAGGCTTCTTTTATATTAAAAGTAATCATAATTTAATATTAGTACATATTATATAAATAGATAACTGTACCTACTTAATATTTAGCTTACAAAGGCTGCAAATAGTCATGTAGTGTGACAAACTATGAGTTCTGTTGGAATATTTCAGTTTTAAGCATGTTCATATTGTTACAATGTTGCATGCCTCAGTTACTCCCAGGGAATACTCTCAGAGACCAGACAAGGCTGCAGGGTCATGAATAAGCACCCCCTGGGAGGACTCTGTGACACATGGCAACTAATTTCAATGGAAAATTTCAACATCATATAGATTTGTCATGTATTGCGAATGTATTATATTATCTTGCTAGGTTCCATTCTGCATTACTCTGCAATCAGATATTTCAAACAGAAAAACTGGACAAGAAATATCATATGGACTACTTCTATTCAGCAATACCTTTTGGTTATATAGGGCCTTTCATCCAATGATCTCAAAACATTTTAACACAGGTTAGAAACCACTGTGTCTGTATTTTACACGGGCAGATAAAATTCTTTGGTTAGATGTGATATCTTTTATTAGACATAGTAAATAGTTGGAAAAATTGTTCTTTGTAAGCTTTCGGCACAAACACCCTTCTTCAGACATAAGGAGAATCTGTATTTTACATGAGAACACTCAGGCACAGAAATGTTAAATGACTTGTGTCGGATCAAACAGTGAGCAAGTGGCAGAAACAGCAACTGATCCCAAGTACCCGATTCCTAAACCAAACTAGTCACTAAGTTACACTGCCTGCTTCCATGTTCGTGAATTCAAGTACCTCCAAATTTCAAGAGACAGATAATTCTTCATTTCAGAAGAGATGACATTAAATGATTCCAGAGTACTGCTCTTTCTAGTGAAATATCGAGTTACTTGAAAAAGTACAGCCCTGCAAAAAAATGAATTACCTTTATAATGTACAACAGTGATTATAGAGAGACAGTGACAGTATTAATATATTATATTTATAAAAGGCATTTCCTTTGTTTTTGTATTACAGACATACTGCAATTTTCAAATGGCTAATTTGCTTTACCATTTGTGCAGACGGGGCTGTTTGTTTTGTTTATGTTTATGTTGTTTTAATTTTTCATTCCCCTAAGCTTGGATAATTAAGCATGTCTCTATTTTCATTTTAATTATAACACATTAACTTTCATGTTTTCATGTACTGTTACACTGCAGTTGTGTTTTTGGATTTTTTTTTAGTTTTCTGCAAGTAATATTTAAAATACTTTAGGAACAATTTCAACACTAATATTTAATTTAAATAATCCTGAACTTTTTCTAATCATATTACACGGAACTTTGGAAAACTCATATAACACCTAATTTGAGCCATCACTTTTTAACAGGATCCCTTAATGGTATGGCAGCAATTCCTACATTGAACTATAAATAGTTTGCTTCCTCTTTTTTGATTTTTCTAACAGATCCTAAAAGAAACATCCATCAAACGATGCAGTATGTCTACAGGGAAATCCATCCATCCATCCATCAAGTATTGTTAAAGAAACATTCTTCTCGCAAATCACTTAAGTTACCTAGTGGTATTAAAAATGTTCCCTTTAAAAAGGCTCTTCTGGAAGGTCACCAGAAATTAACTGATCTACTTCCAAAAGCGTACCTTCTTCTCCAAATTATTTTTTTGCACAAAATGGAAGACATATTGGAACACAAAGGTGATCCTGTTACTACAGATACTTGTTTGTTTTTTTAACGAAACTACCACTACTGATACAGTACTTGGGATTTGGTTGAAAATTCAAATGTGCTGAAACCCTACACAGCCTGATACTTCCTAAATTCCATGAACTACTTCAAAAAATTAAGTACTATTTTGTTATGTTCAATTTCATCTTTGCTTTTCAGTAATTATGTGTTTACAATAAGAATATTTTACTTCACTCTACTGTTAACACGTTCATTAAACCTCCTTACACCACTTTGCTTCATTACTTTAGAAAAAGTAGACTCATCTGGAGCATTTTTCCCCTAGAACACAAAATGAAAATAAAGTACTATGGTTTGTCAAAATATAATGCAATGTAAGGTACTGAACTAATATAGGAATATCAAGTCTATTAAATACAGTATTCAAAAAAGATACATGGGGTTTTACACTTTCTTTATTCTGACTTTTTTAGTAAAGTTCCAAACTGGCACAAAAATGCCAAAGAAAAAGCAGTAGTACTATATCTTCCACATGGCCTGTGACCTTCTCTCATTAGTTGTTCACTTGAGTATTACAGTCATGAATCAAATGTCTGTCTTTCTTTCAAGGTACCAAAAGAAACGTATGTTCCTGGAGCCTGGAGAACTACAGATGTAGATGCTCTCTTAGGGAAAGGACTCAATGACCCATGCTCTATGTACAGAGCAAACTGAACCCCCTGCTACAAAAGAGACTACAATACACACAATTTGACAATTATCAAAACAGAAAAGTTTCTTCTTAAAATATAGCATTTGTTCTCTTAAAGCTCACGTTGTATTAAAACTAAATGCACCCGAAGTGTGGCCAAACAAGCTCACCTATATGATACAAAGACATCTCTTGAAACAAGAGATAATAAATGCCAATTTTACTGGTTGCTATTGCAGAAATACAAGTCTAAGTTGGAGCTGCTGAAATTCTTTTTTTTTTTAGTAAAAGTCAACATGAGGGCGGTGTTAAGCAGAAGAAAGGTAGAGTACAAGAAGGAATGAATGCTGATGCCGCCTGCATTTTATTGTCAAGGTCACATGCTCTGGAGAGGTGACCCGCTCACAGTCCTGCTCCATCCAGAACACCTCTGACACCCTGCTGTCAAAGTCCAAATCAGGATGTCTTTGGGCAGCGCAAGGTGTTCACCTCTCACTGAGAAATGCCCACCCAACCTTCACTGCCCTTTCAGCTGCAGGAAGCCATTCCCACCCGTGGCAAATGGAAAAGAAGGGACGCAGGCCACATCCTGCCTTCAGTCCCATAGCCAGCTGCCCACTGACAGGATGGGGTGGGGTCGGTTTAAAGCTGCCGGGGCCCAGCCACTGCCCGGCGAAAGAAGCCGTGGCTCACTCGGCAGCCAGGTGGGCCGGGCAGTGCTGCCCCCGCCCGTGGCTGAGCGCTGCCCGGCTTCCCCCGGCCTCTTAGCCGCCAGCAGCCCTCAGACTTCGCCGCCGCGTTGTGACGGGCTGGGGAGCCGGGCTGAGCCCGCGGGCTGCGGGGCCGCACGGGGCTGCGGGGCCGCCGGCTCCAGCGCCCACGTGCCGCCGCCCTCCCGCCTGCCCGCCCGCGCCCCGCGCCGCCGCCGCCTACCGTCTGAGCCCCTGGAAGGACGAGGGCCAGGACATCCGGGACTTCTTGAGGCCGGGCCGGTGGCCGGTGTCCACGGCGTAGGAGGCGCGGTCCATGGCGCGGCAGTGAAGGTAGCGCTCCGTGTCCGAGTAGCCGCGGAGCCGCACGCGGCTGCCCCCCAGGCAGCGGCCCCGGGCAGGCGGCGGCAACGGCGGCGGCGGCGGCGGGCAGGGCACCGGGGCCGGGGGCTGTGGCGGCGGCTGGTGCAGGAGGCACGGGTGCTGGGGCTGGGGCGCGTAGTGCTGCTCGCGGCGCCACAGATGCTTCGGGGCTTTCAGGCTGCTGCCGCCGCCGGCCTCCGCCTCCATGCTGCCGGCCGCCCCGCTCCTGCTGCCGCTCCGGCTCCGGCTCCGGCTCCCGCTCCGGCTCTGGCTCCCGCTGGGCGGCCCGCGGCGGCGTGTGTGCTGAAAAGTTGGACAGCGCCTGCCCCGAGCCCGAGCCTGCGCCCGAGCCCGCGCGGCGGGGAGGAGAACAAAGCCCCGCGCGGCGGCAGCGAGCGCCGGAGGACGCTGCAGGCAGAGGCGAGGCGCAGGCGGGCATGGGAGGGGGGGGCGGGCTGGCGGCCGGGCCGGCGCTGACCTCGGCGGAGTTTTCGGGCGCGGACCCCGCCGCTCCTGCGCCTGCCGCGGGGCTCCGGGCACCTCCTGGCTCTAGACCAAGCGTCAGGCGGGCACGGCCCCGCCCCGCCCCGCCCCGCCCGCCGGAGCGCTCGCAGCAGAGTCGCGCTCGAGGGGGCCGAGAGGCACCCACTCCGCTCCGGCGGCTGGCGGAGGAGGGCTACAAATGGCAGCGGCGGCCCTCGCGTCCAGCCCTGGCGCCCGCTACCCGCTTGGAAATCTTCCCCCGGGCCCCCACTGAAGCGCTCTCGCTCCTCTCTGCCGGTAATCCTGGCTCGGCAGCAACTCGGGGAAGGTTTAATTATAGCCGTGCTGAGCCTGCTGCTGAGGGGCAGCTGGGGATCAAGCCCCCGCTAAGCTTGGGGAGGGTAGCACTGCCAGGGGAGCCGAACTGGCCCCACCCTGGCTTCGGCGCCCGGGAGCGCGGGGCAGGCCCCCGCGGGGTTGTGCCTCCTCCGCGCGAACAGCTTGGCCAGGTACAGCGGGACGCTGGCAGCTTTCCCACAGGGCACAGGCACTCTTCAAGAAATAGTATCTGCATTTGGCTTCTAGGCCTGCGACTAGTGTTTCTCATGGCCACAGCAATATCAGGGTGGTCAGCAAAACAGACGAACAAGAAAGCTGTATTAATATGTACTTGACAGATCTCTCCTTTCTAATCCCTCCAGTAACAATCTGTTTGCCAAAATGCTAGGGCTGGGGTACCTGAAAACACCATGTAAGAGGAGATGGTACCCAGTCTCTTTCTCCCACTAAAAGCAGCAAACTTGCTTTCTTCAAACACCGTGGCTGAACGTTTGCCTACTAAACTACTCCAGTTGAGTATCCTCATCCATGAGTTGACGTATCCATTCTTTATCCTCTTTCTTAGCACTCCCCTTTCATTACTCCTTTGCAATCCTCTCAAAACTGATATCCTTGCCCCATTTTACAGTTTCCTCCACCCCAACTTCAGTCTTCCCTTTACCTTTGAGCACAGTTGCAAACTGCCCTCCAGAAAGGGCTGCTCCCTTTTCCCTTTATATATTCAGCCTTCCTTAAGTCATCACCCAACTTCTAAATCCCTCCAAAGCCAACTTTACTGTTATCTTTTCCTAGCTGACTGCATCTCCCATATCACTGTAACTCTTTGTTACTTCCCTGGGCCCATACTCTAAATCGAGGGGCTAACCTGCAGTGTCTGCCACAAGTGGCACAAATAGCCTCTGTGCGTGGCACCTGGCAGAACAGGGAGGGAGCAGGGAACAGAAAGCAGAGCAGCAGATTGGGCAGGGGAAGGTGACTGGAGGGGAACAAGGTGAGGGCAAGGGGCTTAATTTGTGGTATGCCTCCCCAAAAGGTTGACCTCCATTGCTCTAAAGGATGGATATTTATTTCTTGGAATATCCAGTTTCTAAATGCTTCCTAAATCATGTTCTAAGGACTATGTCAAAAATGTAAAGAGAATGCAAGTTTAAAAGCAAATAGTAATGCTTGTGTTCATGAAGTATATTGATTATTCCACCAAAAAGGCAAAAATATAACCTTTTCTACATCAGCTTGCTAGTAATGCATCTCAACCCCAACCAAGAGGACTGCATGAGACTCTGGCCAAGCCCATGCTAGAAACTGTCGTGGGTATAACTGTGTTGATTACTGATGTGATTCTAGTTACATGTTTGCACTAGCAATAGCTCCAGCGTGGCTTCAGTTATACAGGCATACAAGGTTTCACTTGTTTCACTCAGCCTGGTGCAACTATGTTAGCAAATGGTAACCTTTCTGTTAGTACCAGCTGCAGCAATGCTAAGGAGGTTTTGCTAGTACAGCTCTTTTGAAAACCTCTTTTCAGTGTACACAAAGCTTAAATCTCCACCCCTATTAACTTTGGCTTTCATACCAAGACTGGCAGCAAGGGGTCCTATTAGACACATAGATAATAATGTCTCTTTCACAAAGATACATCTTCTCGACTAAGAATTAACTGATATTTTCAACTCTTTCATGTATGCCACCTGTGACAACTTTCAATCCCTACCAATAAAGCATTAAATGTGGATATTCCAAAGACTTTCTAGCTTATAACCAAACATTCCTGAGAGTTCCCGTACTCCGGCATACTCCACCTTCCTTTTTACCATTTCTTTCCACAAGAAAGGGATACACTATTGAATCTGACACACGTATTTTTACATGAAATGATAAGGAACTGTTCAATGTCATGCTTGCTTGACTACTGACAACAACAAGAAAGGTTTTTCCTGATCTTAAATTTGTCTCATCAGAAAGTCACAAACATTCTCCATGTTACATATTTAAAACAAATTAAAACTGTTTTACTAGAACAAGTTAAATTCTTTGTTTGAAAGGCAAACTGGGCAATTATGTCTTGGGCCAGTGATAAGGTCCACAGCATTCTGCTGCTTTAAATTAAGGCTTTTCAACTCCTAAGTAACTAGGGGTTGAAGGCCATGTAGGATGCACCAAGGCAAACCACAGGCTCCCTGGGTCACATGCTGTGGGAAAACACCCTTCCTTCCTGCTGCACTGTGCAGGTCTGCACCTCATGCACCATGCCAATGTACAGGCCTGTGCTCTACCTCATGGCTATGCTGTATGGGCTTGCATCTCTCCTACTGCTACACTGTGGGGCTCTAGGCTCACTCTCAGCTACCAGATCTGTGCCATGTTATGCTGCCCTACTCCTGTGATGGGGGAAAGCAGCAAAAGCTGAAGGAGAGAAGGGAAATGGGGCTGCTGTTACAACTTGATCAAGGAAGGAAGTAATGGCCTGGCAGGAGCTCAGAGACCACAGCTTAACCCCTCACAGGCTTGTGGCTTATGGGCCATTAGTTGAAAAGTCCAGGTTTTAAATTACAATCACTGGCTGCACCTACACATGCACTTTACTGCAGAGTAAAGTGTCATCATCTATATGTGCAATGGTACTAACCACAGCAAACTAATTAATGCCACCATAAGGCAGTACTATCAGGGACAGTACTATGTTACTGTGGAGCAATTGACTGCATGGTAGGAATAGAGGCCTGTAGGTTGTATAGAAGAGATAGAGAAGGGAAAAAAAGAGGGGGTGTTTCTCTTTATGGCAAAGAACAGTACAGGTCAGTCACATTATATGCACATTTAACTTACGTGAATTCAACTATATGCAAGGTGGGAGGAGGGGCAGGACTTGAGTTTGTGTGCGGCGCTGCCACTTACCTGGAGGCCCACTATGGCGGTGACAGCCACTACCTCCAAAACTTCTCACTGTTGCAATGGAGCTGTGCCTGGAGCTGTGTGGCCAGCCGCTGGATGGGAGCAGTAGCATAGTGGTGGCTGGGCAGCACACAGCCATCCCCACCACCACCCCGCGCGTGCCACTGCCGCCAGCTGCACAGCTCTAAGCACAGTGTCATGTGCAAACTCAAGCCCCACTCCCCCACGTATAGTCACTGATTTTCGCCTTGTGTGATTTTCACCTTATGTGCTGACTTTAGTACCTGACCCCCGCAAAAGACGTGATTGACCTGTACATATCTTCCCTAATCAAATTGGGATCAGAGGATGGACAAACAGAGACTCCGTGGGTTAGGATCCAAGGAGGTCAGGGGGAAAGGGACCTGGTGGTGGGAGTCTACTACAGGCCTCTGCACCAGGGGGATGAGCTAGACCAGGAATTTTCTGGACAGCTCTCAAGAGACTGTGTGGTCTAGAGATATGGTAGTCATAGGGGACCTTAACTACCCAAACATATGATGGGAGGAACAGTCAGCTAGATCTAACCACTCACACAGGTTCTTAACCTGTATCCAGGACCTCCACCTAACACAGGAGGTAAGGAGTCTCACCAGGGGTAACGCCTTGCTCAACTTGGTGTTGGCCACAGGGGATGACCTGGTGGGGAACCTGCAGATTCAAGGCAACCTAGGGGGCAGCGATCACCAAATGATAAAATTCACCATCCAGAGAAGGGTGTGTGTTACACCCAGCAGGACACAGGTGCTAAATTTTAAGAAGGCTGACTTTAATAGTCTCAGGGGACTGGTTAGCAATACTAGGAACCAAGAACTTATATGCTTTGGGAGTCCAGGATGGGTGGTCATTTCTCAAGGAAACCATCCTTTGGGCTCAGAGTGAGACAATCCCATGGCAGAGGAAAGGGAGCAAAGGGGCCAGGAAGTCCCCTTCAGGGATATCTTAAGGGCAAAAGAAGAAGTATTCAGGAAGTGGAAGCACAGGGTAGCTAGCAAGGAATACACTTCTTTGGCCTGAGCCTGCAGGGAGTCAGTCAGGAAGGCCAAGGCAGCTCTAGAAATCAGGCTAATGGCAGGGATTAAGGACAATAAAAAGTCCTTCTTCAGGTACACTGGGAGCAAAAAGAGGGTTCGGGGTAGCATAGGACCCCTACAGAAGAGGCTGGGAGGCTTAGTGACAGATAACAGGGACAAGGCAGAGCTCTTCAATGAGTTTTTTACTTCTGTCTTCTTAAATAAGAATTTAGACGAACCCTCAATATGCATCACAGACACCAACAAAGGGAACATCAGCCAACCAATGGTCAGTGCTGATACAGTAAAAAGACACTTTGAGAGACTGGACATTTTCAAATCACTGGGACTGGAGGGACTCCACCCACGGGTAATGAAGGAATTAGCGAGTGTCATAGCAGAACCTCTGGCAAGGATATATGAGCACTCATAGTGCTCAGGTCAGGTCCCAGAGGATTGGAAGAGGGCCAATGTCGCCCCAATATTTAAGAAGGGGAGGAAGGAAGATCCCTGGAACTATAAACCAGTCAGCCTTACCTCTATTCCTGGGGAAATCCTGGAAAAAAATATCAAGGAACACATCTGTGGGAGCCCGGTGGCTAATGTGATGCAGAGGGGTAACCAACATGGTTTTATAGCAGGCAGGTCCTGCCTGACTAACCTAGTTTCTTTTTACGACAAGGCCACCAAATGTTTAGATGCAGGAGTCAAGGTGGATGTTATCTATCTGGACTTCAGGAAGGTCTTTGACAAGGTATCCCCTACCATCCTTATAAATAAACTGAGGAGATTTGCCTTGAATGATTTTATGGTAGACTGGGTAGCAAACTGGCTCAAGGGTTGCACTCAGAGAGTAGTGGTGGATGGGTCGGTGTTAACCTGGAAAGATGTGTGCAGTAGAGTCCCCCAGGGCTCAGTTCTGGAGCTAATGCTGTTCAACATCTTCATCAGTGATCTGGATGAGGGGGTAGGAAGCACCCTGTCCAAATTCATGGATGACATAAAAATATGGGGTGAAGCCAACACTCTGGAGAGGAGGAACCAAATACAGGTTGGGGAAGTGGGCAGAGAGCAACAGGATGCAATTCAATAAGGACAAGTGCAAGGTGCTGCATCTAGGGAGAAAGAACTGCCATCATACCTATAGGCTGGGGGGTTGACCTTCTCAGCACCACTGAGGCAGAAAAAGATCTTGGAGTCACTGTTGACTCCAGGATGAACATGAGTCGTCAATGTGATGAAGCAGTCAGCAGAGCCAATTGCACCTTGTTGTGCATCCGTAGGTACTTCATAAGCAGGTCTAGGGAGGTGATTCTCCCTCTCTATATGGCACTGGTCAGGCCACAGCTGGAGTACTGTGTCCAGTTCTGGATGCCATGGTTCAAGCAGGATGCAGACTACCTGCAGAGGGTCCAAAGAAGAGCCACTCTCCTGATTAGAGGCCTGCAGGGAAGGCCCTACAAGGAAAGGCTAAGAGATCTTAACCTCTTCAGCCTCTCCAAATGAAGGCTGAGAGGGGACAGCAACATGCAGTAGGTGATGATGTGTTTCCCAGGGCACCCCCTGAAACAACAAGGAACAATGGCCATAAGCTACTGGAGAGAAGGTTTAGATTGAACATTAGAAAAAAGTTCTACACGGTCAGGGTTGACAGGATCTGGAATGGGCTTCCAAGGGAGGTGGTGCTCGTCTCATTCTTGGGGGTCTTCAAGAGGAGACCGGACAGGCATCTGGCTGGGTTCATATGACCTGAGGTTTGGTGACCCCTTTCTTGCCTGCCAGGGGCAAGGGGTCAGACTAGATGGCCCACTGAGGTCCCTTCCAACCCTAGAATCTATGAACTGATTAAATGCATGTGCAGACACTGACCATGGGCATAAACTGCCCCAGGTCAGCCTAGCCAGAAGAGGGCCTGTTGCCTAGCTACATGGCTCTACCCTTTCAGCACCTTTGTGTTTCCTCTGTCACCCAGTACCACCACCCAGACCCTGGGGCAGAGTAGGGAAGGAGCAGCCCTGGTGTAAACTGTTCTGCCCCAGCTCAAACTGCTGTGGTCCTGGGTGCACATGTAGATGCTGTGCCAAGAGTAGTTTACTCCAGTTCAAACTGTCTTGGAGTTATAGTTTCAAATTCATAGTATCATAGTAGTTAGAGTCGGAAGGGACCTGGGCAGATCATCTAGTCCGACCCCCTGCCTTGGCAGGAAAGAGCACCGGGGTCAGATGAC
>JAGPOW010002514.1:34791992-34892208 GCA_030014935.1 Caiman crocodilus | reverse complement strand
ACTCCCACCGTTAAGTCCCTTTCCCCTTGCTTGCCTTTTACTCTAACCCAGAGCACCTCAGAGCGCCCTCCCTTGCTAATTGACCAGGAGGTGTATTCAAATTAATTGAATGTATAGATGTACCCACTGCGTACTAAACATATTTTACCCTGTTTTTGTAACAATGTCACAAAAGAGCAGAATGACAAAGATTGGATACATGGAAAAAGGGAGAAAAAAGCTTAATCTTTCAACAACTGACTACATTATCATTTTGCATTATAAGTCTATAGTCATTATAATTAGGCACATAGGATTTTACCAGTAGAAAAATAAAACATTACCAGTTTTCTATAATTTAAAAACATGGAGAATATGTTCATAGAAATAACAAATGAGAAAGGTGAAAGTCAAACTCTAAGTACCTACTCAACATGGAATAACCTTCTGAATTCTATAGGACTGATTGAAACTAGCAGCTGTGGTGGTCTACACCTTCCAGAACACCATAGGTCTCGTTTTTTTCACAAGTCAGTCTATGATGGAAAGTCTTATTTTGTAACATGCACTTGGCCTTGGTGAAAAAAATATCTGTTTGGCATTTTTATCTTTTGTAGAACTATAACACTAAATGAACAGTAACTTCAAGAGTAGAGCTGTCTACTAGGACAAAAGGAATAACATATGCAAAGTATTATCTATAATAATAATAGGCTTATTCTGTCTGTCCAGAGCACTCGGACTGGTTGTCTCATCAGCCAATCACAACACTTACTGAAACAACCAATCAGAATGCTCCAGACAGACAGACTAAGCATGTTACTATTATGGATCCTAAGGCATTTAAAAGATACGCAGGCAAATCAGAGCTAGAATGAAGCACCAGGACCCCTGCCATGGAGCAGGCAGGCTCCACCGAAGGGGGCAAAAAAGATGCGCTGAGGGGCCCGATCCTTCAGCACCAGGAGATGCAGGCAGGCTCTGGGAGAAAAGAAAAGAAAAAAGAATAGGCCCCTTGCTGCTTTTTATTCCCCACCTCAGCAGAGCCTGCCTGCACAAGCTGCCGCTGGGTCACACAACCCCTGAGCTGTAGCAGAGCCCAGTGTTTCCCTCTGTGGCAACGGTGCCCACCAGAGCCGCCCAGGCAGAGTGCTAGCTTCATGGATGCAGTCCTAGCTTGCAGGCAGCACCCCCTGTATCCAATGGTGCATGGGGCACTGGAAGCCCAAGCATGCTTGAGAAAGCTTGGGCTTGGTGAGCTACCAGCACCCTGTGCACCACTGCCTTCCTGCCACCTGGGACCACCTAGGAATGGGCTGGCTGCCCCAGGAAGGTGGCAGGAGGGCAGCTGGGTGTGCTGGCAGCCAGCGAAGGAGGTGGGGATGGTGCATGGGCACTGGAAGCCCACCAAACCCAAGCTTCCCCAAGCACACCTGGGCTTCCATCCCCACCACCTTCTCTGGATAGGGCCCTTATGCACATGAGGAATATCTGTAATTTGTTACATAGCAAAATCAAATACATGGGATGTGTTTTAGTTTGTTACATAAAAAGTCATTTAAATTGAAATATACCACTGAACATGAACACTGTTACAAAAGTTAATCTTCACATGCTACCAAATGTGTATACTGTTACACAAATAGTTAAAAAGGGCAATTAAACCACTAAAACAGGAAATTTTCTCATGTGTACAAGGGCCCTTAGTCATGTGTACAAGTGCCCTCTTATTCTATGGCTAACAAGTCACAAGATCAGACTTTTCACAAAATATGTATCTATACTCCTAAGCCTGTGTTTACATTTGGACAGCTTTATGTAGCCTTTCTGAGGGTGAGAAGTTTTGATCCTGTTAAAGTATTCAGTCAAAGAATAACTAAAAATCCTGTATCTAAAGAAATACTTTTGCAATAAAAATTTAATTGTAAATGTTTTGTGGGTTTCAGCTAGCTATGAATTATTTATTTTCAGTACTGGCCACTATATGATAAGGGTGCACACATGAATCCTGTGGGTCAAAATACTCTATTGCAGGTAGCATTAAACACCTGCAACCTGTTATGGTACAAGAGCGAGTTACTTTAAATCTAGATTGGAATAATTCTTTTGTGAGGCATATCATGGGTCTGTAAAAAGAAAACGTGCTTTGCCATTTATTGGGATTTTTTTTATATACCATATGTTAAAATATGATCTTTTAGTAGTTTGGTCCATTTTGCTTTTTACGGGTACTTTCAGGATAGGGGAGAACATAGAATAGTATTAGTAAAAGGAGAATTTACAGAAAATGGGTAAATCTTTAAAAAGTGCTCAAGCACAGCTACACATATCATGTAGTGGGCAGCACTGAAAATAAATAATTCATAGTAATATTTTGCATATGTTATTCTTCTCTTTCCAGTGGACAGGTCTACTCACCAGGAAATGCAAGCTAGACCAGCTGGGAGATGGGGGAAGCATGCAATTGCTATAATAAACTGCTCTTTAAAAGCTTCAGAACCAGAACCATTGACTAGCAAGAGCCTACAATAGAAAATTTCTTATTTGTTTCACCTGTTACAAGTTCTACATCAAATAAAACTTGGTCAGCGAATAGAAGACAGCTGGGAGACTCTCTAAGCATGTTCCCTGAGAGACAGTTGAGCTAGATGGAGGGCACAACTCATTCTTGCAATTAGTTGCTTTGCTTGGAGAGTTGTGGAGGCCTTCAGAAGTTCTGTGGGTTAGGATCCATGAAAACAAATTTTCTTTTTACAGGGCTCTTAATTAGATAGGATTGGTCATACTTCATTAGAATTTGCATAATTTTAAGCAAAAGCTATACACATATTTGTATGTTAATCAGTGCATATATTCATTATTCTTAGAAACAGATGGCTATCTTATGATAAATAACAATAGCCATATTTTGCATTTAGTGACCAACTGTGAAGTGATGTAAAAAAAATGACAACACTATCCATAGTATACTGATACAGAAAGTAAGCTATAGAGAAAGAACCTACATGGCAGTTTTATGGTAACAATGGGTCTATAGCTCAGGTTTCTTGACTCTCACTCCTGTAATCTATCCACTATTTTTAGCTATTTACACATTAATTTACATATGTATATCAGGTCAGCTTATTTACCATCAGAGCACTTTGCTCAAGGTACAGAATATTTAAATTTCCCTTATTATAGTATCTTAAGTAGGACCAAGCAGTGCCTCTTGTTCTGCTTTCCCCACTCTCCAAAATAGTACATTGGTATGGTGCATTGGTATGGTTACAGCAGCACATTTTGTTAGCACATTAAATATTTGGACAGGATAGATTCATTTTATTTATTTATTTATTTTGCCTAGCAATTTCTACTCAAGAATCAGCTAAAGTAATATGTGTGCTGAATACACTGTAGAAAACGGAACTTTCTGCCTTTCAGAGTTTTGACTGAAAACAATTGAGAAAAATATATTACTTCCTTTGTTTTCCCTGAATTTGCTTGAGCCTCCCCACATGAGACCAGAGGTTCCCGAGTGAACTGAAGGCTGGATATGAGAAATGTTGCCTTAGACATACCTACCCATTAATATGTGTAACTGCATCTCATAATCACAGCTAAATGCACAGTGATCCATAAAACAAAATGTAACATTTTAATTCATAAGAAAATGCTATTTTTAATTAGTTAGAATCCTTAATCTTGCATATCCCTTTTTAAAAACTTGCACATCTTTAAGAGCTATGCAGAAAAATGGATAGACTCCAAATTTCTGATTAAACTAAAAAACCAGAAATGCTAATTTTCTATAACCTTTTTCATTTCTCTTTCTACAGTCATGTTGATTATATTTGTAAAAGATTGTTCTTAGGAACAATGGGATTAACAGTATACTAGATACTGTATTCTTTTCATCTCTCTCCCCAGTGGCATAACCATCCTCAACTGAAATACCCATAGTGGTACTGTAGTGAAGGTTAGTATGTAATTTGTTTTTTGTTTTGTTTTTCTGGTTAAGTGCACACAAAAGCACTGGGGACATCATCTTTTGTCTTCTCCATTTTGTGATATAACTATGTGCAATGCATATAAACTATTGCACTGTTTCCTTCTTCATAAATATGACGAAAATACATTTGAGAATATTTGAGCAAAAGAGAAATAATTCAAAACTGAGTTAGAAATACATAGCTTTAAATGTTAATTTTTAAACAGATAACAGAAAAAGGGGAAAACAGGAACATTTATTTAGCTATTTAATCCAATTATTAATGCTATCTACCCATCTCACATATCAAAAAAGATGATTTTGCAGCTGCTGTAACCATACCAATAGTGATCCTGGGTATTACTGTAAACTGCACCTGACTGGAGGGGCTGGTGGCAACATGGTGGGATTACCTGTGATGAGGTAGGTCCTAATAAATACCACAGTATTGCAATCTTCAAAGTAAAACAAGGACAGGATGCCTCAAAACCCTAGCCCCCACTGCCTTGTGGGTACTCCTTGGCTGGAGAAAGTATAAGGGACATCCATAGGTAGATTAATGGATAGGCCAGCTGGGCCCCAGTCCAGGGGCCACTACCAATTTGGGGCCCCCATGATATTCATCAGCAGGGAAGCAAAAGCCGGGATTTTAAACTTGGCACCAAGTTTAAAACTGCAGCTTTCGCATTTGCTTTCCTGGGAGCTGGAAGTGGGGCCCCACCACCAATGGGGCTGGAGGAGCCGGGGCTAGGGCCAGACCAGTCCAGGATAGCTGTGTCGCACCTGGAGGAGGGGCCGGGCTGGGCCAGCTGCACCATGTTTGTGGAGATGGGGGGCAGGCTAAGCCAGGCTGGGGGAGCTGAGCAACATCACACCTGGCAGGGGCACCTCTGTCAGTGGGCAGCAGCACTGGGAAGGCCTGGGTGGCTACAGCCCTCCGAAATTTCAGCTTAGCCCCCCTGTAGCTACCCCTTCCAGTGCTGCCACCTGCCCTCAGAGACACAGTGTGACACTCCTGACCCAGCCCAGCCCCATGCATGTGCATAGCTCAACAGGACACAGCCAGGCAGCAGCTCCCTACAGGTAAGTGTAATGGGGACCAGTTGGAGAGCTAAACTGAGCTGCAGGCAGCCTATAGCAGGGTTAGGGTTAGGGTTATATAGCATCTGTGTGTGCATACACCTGTGTATGCATGCACACATGCATGTCTGTGTGTGAGCACATCTGTGTGTGTGTGCATCTGTATCTGTGTTCATGACACAGAGAGTGTGTTCGTGTCTGAGTTTCCATTTGCAGAGTTAGTAAGAGTAAAGCGTACCTGTCTGTGTGCACGCTTGTGTGTGTGTATGTTTGACTGTAGCACGGGAGGGAGGGTGGGAAGCAGGAAGAAGATGCAGCCCAGCATGGTCTACCCAGCCTCTTCCACCAGCACTAGGACAGAAACAGGTCCCTCTCCTCCCCTGCAGCCCAGATCCCATGCAGGGAGGGGCCTTCCAATTTTTTGTGTTTGCCCAGGGGCCCATTACATCTTAATCCACCTCTGGGGACATCACCCTTACAGGAACATGCTCTTGCTAAGGTGATAGGCAGCCAGCAGCAGTTCTCATATGTTGCTGCCTGGCAGAAGCTACAACCATAGAGGCACTGAATGTCTGGACTTGGTCTGGCCTTTAGACTCTGTCTCAATGGTCTAAAGGGGGAGGGTAGGTCTTGAGCAGCCTCCACTCCTCCATACTCTTGTCTCGGCATACGCATCAAAGGTCTTGGTGGGATGGTCACAGGACCCAATACAAATGGCTTCATCAGGCCCTTGACTAGATCTCTTATGCATATACCATGATCAGGAGGATTGACAGTGACCTACTATTATACCAACCATGAAAGTTCAACTCAGTATAATATAGGAAAATGTACAATAGCTTATGTGACAATAGGGCTTTACTCTTAAGCCTTTTAAAGTCCAATAAGTTTGCATTTAAAGATGAAATTGGGATACAGTGGACTAAGTTACTGAGCTAACTGTTCATATCAACGTTTTTATCATGTCTGACTCATGAACCCAAAGTACATTCCTATTGCTAGTAATGGAAAAAGGAATTCAGTAGATAATCATTATATAAATCAATTGAAAACTTAAATTATTAAATAGAATAAAGTGAAGGCTTTAAAAACATAGAGGTCTGATTAAAAATACAAGATGTATCTAGATGTAGAAACTACAAATCATAGCAAGAGAAAACATTATTACAAGAACATGCTCACCAGCCTATGTTCCACATAATCCATTTACAGAATGAATTTACATTAGTCAAAGTTGTTTTCTGTTGTAAACAGAGGAGCTATGAAAAATACACTAAAGGCAACATTTCAACATACTTTCTAAACTTCCTAGCAAGTGTGGAGACAATCAATAATCTTTTCTGTTAAATAGCTAGTAAAATGATGGGAGGTGCTCAATCATTTGGCTAATATATATTTATACAATTTAAAATAGTCTAAAACTGTATCACTATTCATGTTTGAATTTGGCTACTTTTTAAGTGGGTGGTTTTTGCACCATATAGACAAAGACTTTTCTTCAGTGTACAAACAGGAGTATCCTTTCGGATGAAAGTACTCATAAGCAAAACATACTTTCCAGTTTTTATTTGTACCCATTGCAGAACCCTCAAAAGAAAATGTTTATTCCTTTATCTAGGTGCAAGGTAGTTCTTGCACCCTGTACATTTTCATTTGTTTGTTGTGAGCTCTGGTTCATTTAAAGATCTGCTTTTCTCCAATTCAATGTGTTATAACTACCAAATTCAAATTTAAAGTATAGAATAAACATTTGGGCTAAGGACAGACATTCAAAAAGCCTAAGTCTGAACAGATTCCATCTTTGCAGGTTAGTTTAACCTGGCTAAGCTAAACAGTTTATAACCATACAGACATCACCTCTGGACTGAGAAAATGCAAGCACATGCCAACAGTGGCTCAGGCTAGAAGCTGGGGAGGGGCGTTAATGCAGCCCTTCCTGCCCTTCCACAATGCTGTGCTGAGGGGAGCATGGCCAGGCTCTGGAAGGATGCTTTGATTAGCGAGTGGTCCCCCTCCTCCTGACCAGCCCAGCAGGGAATTGACAGCACAGTGTTTATCACCCCTAACTCAGTGTTTATCAGCCCATTAAAAAAACAACAGGGGAACATTACCAGCTATCTGTTGATTCTGCCTTTGTCCTGTCTGCCATGGCATGGTCTGTAGCTAGCATGTGGTCTGCTAGCTAATGCTGAGAGGTGTCTCTGTAAGATAGAGGAGACAGGGCAATCCCTGCTTAGCAGAGAGTGGGAAGGGGAGCAGGGAGTAGGGGGAAGCCAGACAGATGCCTGCAGTCTCTGCTGAACTCCAGCCAGGAAGGAGAGGGGAGGGGCCAGCCCTGCTACGGACCAAAGAGCCCCACCCAGGCCAGATTGCATGCCAGGATACTGGGGAAGTCTGGTGGAACTTAAACCAGCAAGGGGTCTGAGACAGACATTGCAGAAACCAGTTTGACCCAAATCAGTTAAGTCAGATACTACATTCAAACAGGTTTATCTCAAATCGGTCTCAGTCATTTTCAAGCTGTGCACTGAACATCTGTTCTGTTACAGGTTTAAACCAGTTTCTGATCACTTAAACTGGTCTATGTGTAATGTCTGTCCCTAGCCTTGGTCCATTTAAATTCATACTACAAAAGGGCAATGACTTTTTTGTTTTAAATCTCAATCGCCTCATGAAAAGCAGAACTAATAGTTCCCTATAAGCTAACAGTTCACCCAGATTCATTATTTAATTCTAGTCTGAATTATTTAATTCTAGTCTCCCTGAAAAAGCAATATATACAACAGACTAGATATTTTACTGAGTGATTCTTTGAACATACCGAAATACTAGTCCTGGGAAAATATTCTTTCTTGTACAGTTTGTGCGGGTTTTCCCCCTCTCTCCCCTATCTCAATTAAGGTGTGAGGAAGAGAGCAAAACCAACATGTCCTGTACTCCATCTGCTTTCAGAGAGGTAGGAACGAATACTAAAAGCCTTGGCTCTACCACCTCCAACCTACTTGTGTAGCTGAGATGGCTAAGGAAAGAGAAAATCTGTACCTACCTAGAGGTGACACTAATTATTTCTCTCAGAAAACATGGAACAAATAGTGACTCCAATCACAAAACTTATTTTAAAAACTCTTCCTGAAAAAGCTCAATTCAATGCAGCTTCCTAATCAAGGCTAGAAGCAAAAGCTTAATCTAACCCGGGGGGGGGAGGGGGGGGGACAAAAACTCAACTAGAACTATTTACAGACTGAATGATCACTATGCAGTCAGTCAGGGAAGTAAGGGATGGAGCATCTGTGTATTACCTATGCCATGAACTGTAGCATGGGAAGGAAAAGTACATCCTCAAACCCAGTATTTGTCCTACCTAACTCCAGGTACATAGTACTAGAGTAGAGAAGGAGAACTGGACACTGACACTGCTCTGCCTCCTTCACAGTACACTTCTACTCGCATGCAAGTTGACATGAGCTGACATGCACAAGCCCAGCAGAGTACTTCCTTCTGCAGAGTACTTCCTTCTGAAATAGTGAAGAAAACAGGAGACCAGTTGTGACTCAGAGTGGCAATTTGTTCCCCACACAGTTCCCAGAGCAGCACACTTGCATGTTCCCCATTGCTCTGGGAAAACTGCGAAGTGGTGTGACGTGGTATAACAGGGGAGCCAGCACACAAGGAGGTGGAAGAGGGCCTACTTTCCCAACTGCATGCTCCAGTGGTATAGGGAGCAGCCTATGCACATGGTGCCAGGGGAGCTTGCAGCCAGGGAGGTGAGAGTAGGCTATGGCTCCACCAATACAGCTCCCAGTTGATAAGTTGGACAGCCCCATTCTAGAATAAACTCCTAGCAAAATCAAGAACATTATTAAAATGTTGAATAGACTGAAAGTAGGAAGTAATTTGCAAAGGAAAGATACTGCACTTTAATCTACTCCCAGATAAGCAATGTGTGTTACTGAACAGGAGGTAGCGTCTCTTCTGACTCAGCAAATTAACTGTGAAAAATGGTCTGAATATGCTAAATTCCAATCACGTCTTAAGCTGTGCTCCAGTCATAAAGCTACCTAACTCCATGAGTTTCACCTATTAGACTTTCTCTTAAAGTTTATTGCTTAAATATAATGATTTTTAAACCAAAAAGATGAAGCTATTATTAAGAGTAGGGCCAAAATCATTCCTAATTAAATTTCACTGATTTCAATGAAATTAAAGTCATTTAAATCAGAGGTGATTTTAGCAACAGATTCTCATTCTCTTTGGGCCTGATCTAATTCTACTGAAGTCAATGGTAGAGGGGAATTTCACGTGGTGTTTATATCAAGCAGACTAAAATTTAAATGAAAACATATTTGTTTTGTTTATATCAATGGTTATTGAAAACTTTCAGGTCCCCTCTCTATATATCTAAAAACAAACTTTTTTTATTTTTTGACAAAAAGGATTTTTTGTTGTTGCCAAAATGTTTATTTAGTCAAAAAAAGTAATTTTCCATCAAAAGTCTGTTTTGATGGAAAAAATTGAGCTAATTCTACTTTTTAGGGGGTTATATATTTGGAAAAAATAGGCAAGCTGATTATAAGAGCTATTAGGAACTGAGCACTCAGATCCCTGAGGCAGCTTTGAAAGTAATAGTCTGATTTTATATGACTTAATAAATATTTGATGTTTGCTAGTCTCCTTGTCTAATCAGAAATATAATTCATAAAGAATGTCATAATTACCCACATTGTGAAAACCAACCCTTTCTTTTAACTCCATAGGAAAACATCACAATACTTTTATCATTTTCAAGTTAACTTAATAAAGAAAACCAAGAGCCAACAGCTATTCCATGTTGACTGAACATATATTTTTAGCTACCCCAAACCTTCAGAGCTTCAAATCTTGAAATGTTTTATTCATTCTTTCGCAGCTTCCCTTACTCTATTATTCTCATAGCAGCAATTCCATTTATATATTCTCCTCAGCCCTATGAAGTATGATAAAAAACAGAAGTGTAGCTGAACATGACCAGTTCACAGTAGATAACCCAAACTATTCACTAGAATTTGAGTTATTTTTAAAGATTGGTACAGAGTATGGTATCAGTAGCACCAAGGGCCTCAAAACTAATATGATTTGGTCTGCTGCACTCAAGCCTCTTAGTATCATTCCTCTGCTGCTTTTTATGAAAGACACTGGTAGACCCACCTTCCTTTGGGAAGGTAATATATTGATCATAAATTTATTTCCATCTTAGAAATTGTTTTAAGAAGAAAATCAACTTCTTGTTTATTGGTATTCGTGTTATTATTGGGCAGTTTAACCAAAGTTTACCTCATTCTACTTTAGTCAGACACATACTAGGATGATAAGCTAACACACTGAACCTAGCCATACTGAAAAAAAATGTCTTACATATTGTCAGGAGGTGTCTTTCCATTAGAAAGTAAAGTATCAGTATCAATCATGCTACAAATTAGATTTTGACAAACTCCAGTAAAAAGTGTCATACTGAATTGCTTTTGATGAATCAAAAACTATTAACAATTTAAGCAGTAGAATGTAATTAGGTAGGTAGATGGATTAATTATTATTTAAATGCCAAGTAGAAGGGAAAATTGCATTCATTAATGTGGATAAGTCAGTATGAATAACATCAGATTTAATTTCCCATCGACAAACCTTGAAACTGAAGGCCTTTACGGAGGGACATCAACATTAGGTATGACAAAAATACTTTAAAATATCTTATTCATTAATATGGTCAAATGTTACAGTTGTTACTAATATCAGGTAAAACAAAATTCTCTGGCTTCATTGTTTGCATTTAGCCCATATTGGTCTCACACTTTTCCATCCAAAATTAGTAGGATCTTTGGCACTGATTTCATTGGATGCTGGATTGTTCAGCCCATTTTCTATTAGAGCTACAAATGAACCATATTTCAGCTGTTATACTTGCCTGGAGTATGCATAATATATCAATTTTAGTTATACTTTGAAAATATGAAATTCATTGGAAGAAAATTATTTCACATTTATCAAATAAATTACTTGCATCTAGATAGTAGTGCCCTCAAGAGACAAATGTGAAGATCTAAGAGGTAGGCAATTGCTTACACAGCAATACAAATGGTCTAAGTAACAATTATGCTAAAGACTGTATCTTGAAGCACCCCCACAGCTGAATAACGGGAGCACAACCATCCCAGCCATTATTTAGCTTTGTTTCTATCTGTTAATGTCATCAAGACAAATCTTTACAAAGAAAAAGGACAGATTTCTTTTTTAAGTCTGCTTCTATTTCTAGGATCATAAATTTCCAAGAGTCAAAGTGACTCTAGGCAGACTGTGACAGCCCAGCACCAGGAGCTTGTGCCTCTCACCTAGAGGCCAGATACAGGTCAGAGCTAACTCTGTGTTGAGGATACACCTCAGCTGATCAGCAGAACTAACTGCCCAGAGAAAGGAATATGCAATGCTATTATTCTATATGTTATAATGATATCTATATGGCCATTGTCCTCATGTCACTGGTAGCTTCAGAAATAAATGCCTCTGACAACAAAGCAGCTCCATGTTTTTTTCACATGGTCCAATGCAATGAAAGCTTAAGAGATGCTTACATGAAATTTAAAAAGCTTGACTCGTGGAGGAAAGTAGAAAGGCAATTTAATCTACATTTGTGCCTTTTAAATCCTAGGCTATTCTGGGACCTAGAGCAGGGGTGGGCAAAATACAGCCTACAGGCTAGATTCAGCCCACCAAGGGATTCTGTCTGGTCTGCAGTGGGTCTTTCAAGTATTCCCAGCCCACACATACTGGGCCATAATGCATGCAACTGATCCTGCCACAGCTGGGCACACAGTGGGACTGGGGTGACATGGAGGTTGGCTGGGCTTCCTTCTTGGCAGTCCTAGCAGCAGCAGCTCCTTCTGGCTGCCACTGCCAGCAGACTCAGCCTAGCTGCCCATGCACCCTGGGCTGTCCATCTTGCATCCACTGTCAGGGGTGGGACCCACATGGGCATGGCACATGGCCAGGTGGATGGAATGGGGCTGCAGGCGGGCAGGCAGGGAGCAGTGTTCAGGAGCAGGACAGGTGGGCAAGGCCAAGATCATGGGGTGGGATTGTAGGGTGGTCACAGCATGGAGCAGAGCCATGCTCTGCTGCCCACATGGCTCTTCAATGGGCACAGATTCCATGGGCAGGGGCATGCGGGGAGTAGATGGCAGCACTGCCCCAGTCCCAAGTCCCATACTGTCACCACCCCACAATCCCGGCCCTGGCCCTAGACACAGATCCCTGCCTGCCCATGGCTCTATCCCATCCACCTGACCACCTACTTTACCCACACAGGTCCCAGATGGTTTCCATAGAGACCCTGGGATCAGTGGGCAGTGACAGCATGGAGCTAGGGGCTAGGGCAAAGCCATAATTTGCTCCCTGCATGCCATTTCCCACAGAACCAGCACCTGTTGCAGATGCAGGTGAGCAGCAGATCATGGCTTTGCCACTGAGCCCCAGCCCCACACAGTCACTTAGCTCCACTCTGTCACTGCCCCATGATCCCAGCCCTGGACCCGCTTGCCCATCCCACTTCTGGATGCCACTCCCCGCCCACCCACAGCCCCATCCCAGCTGAGCAAAGAGCAGAGACACATAGGGAGTTTTGGTGAGCTTTGGGGCAGGAAGGTGCTAACCCAGCCTGCAACATCTTACCAAAACTCCCTATGAGGCCCACGGTTCCAAATAATTGTCTGCTCCGGGCCTAGAGAAATACCTGCATGGCTCTGGAAAATATGTAAGCTATAGCACCATCCATAAGCTTGCTACAGAAATATAATAAATCAATCAAAATTTTCAGAAAAACATCCAAGCTTTATTTTAAAATCTGTGAAGAATGCACCACAGCCCATTGTAAGTTATTTCAATAATTATAATTACTCTAACTTTTAAAACTGTAAGCCTTATTTATAGGATGAATATATATTTGTTACATTTAAAATGTTTGATTCTTAAGCAAGTATAAATTTCTTTATTGTTATAATGTATCAATATGTCTTACATTTAACAATATATTTACATGTAGATTCATATACATATTTTGCACACGCCACAAGTTTGCTAACATTTATTCTACTCATCAGTATACAAAGCTATTCCACCAGATTCTTTCAGCTACATGGGCTCAACTTCTCAAGTACTAAAGAGAGAAATTACTTTTGACATGTAAAGTTGAACATTTTTCTTTGTCATTGTATTGTATGTCTACCATATTTATCTATATAAGAGCAATGATCATCTTGTTTTGCAGTGAATCTGGCAACTATTTTAATTTCAGCAAAGAGAAGCTATTTATTAATAAACAGAACTCTTCAAAATGTGTTGTCTATATGCAAATTTAATTGTAAATGAGCATAGGCCTCAAGTGCTCATGCTCTCAGAGCATTTGCCGTAGTAGAACTCATACAGTATCAATGTGCTGCACTCATCCTCGGGCTCCATGTCAAAGTCAAAAGAGAACAATGTACAAGTTATTTTATCAGCAGAATCCCAAAACAGCAGAGACTTCAAGGAAGAGGGAAGGAGGTTACAATCCTCATTTGGCCTGCATATCACAAAGAACTTAAACTGATGCTAGGTAACTTTCTCTTTCAAGTGTTATTTCTGTCCATATGCTGAGTCTATAGTGGGGGCAGGAAAAATAAGACCCATGGATCAGATCCGGCCTCCCTAGGGATTCCATCTGGCCAGCAGCAGGTCCCTTGGCCCTGCCAGCGTAGGCATGGGAGGCAGCCTGAGCCATGGCAAGTAACTGGTCCCACTGCAATGGGTGCATGGCAGGGTGAGGGTGGTAGAGCAGCCATGATTAGCCTCCTGGCAGCCCTGGTGGCAGTGGCTCTTTCTGCCTGACTGCCACAGCCAGTCCACCACACACTCACCACTAGAGGCATCAGAAGGAGTGGGTGGGCAGGGTCTCCATGGAGACTGGCCTGGAACCCCCATGGGCAGGACACTCTCAGCCAGGAAGATGCGATGGGGCCAGAGCCAGGCAAAGAGTGGTGTCTGGGAGCTGGAATTGGGCAGGGGCCAGGGCTAGGATCATGGGACAGTGACAGTGCAAAGCCAAAGCCTCAGGACGAGCTGTGCTCTGCGCCCCGCAGGTGCCTGCCTGTGGAACCAGTGTCCGTCATAGGGATATGCACAGAACAAAGCACGGCTTTGCCCTGGGCCCTGGCCCCACGCTGTCACTGCCACACAGTCCTGGTCCCACCCACCCATCCAGTTCCTTGATGTTGCTCCCTGCCCACCTGCAGCCCTATCCCATCTGCACAGCCAAGCACACCTTGTCCACAAGAGTCCCAGGCCAGTCTCCCTGGAGACCACCCTCCACACACACACAATTGCCCACTCCATGGAGCACCAACAGAGGTTGGTGCGGGGCAGACAGGCCTGGAGCTGGATAAGATCATTTGCCTCCCCACCCCCATGCTGAGCCAGGTCAGCACCACCTCCCCACCCTAGCCCACAACAGCTCACCAAAACTCCTTAAGTGGCCCTCCAACCCAAATAATTGCCCACCCCTGGTCTATAGACTCCAAAGTGAAACCAAAATAGTGCCCAGATCACCTGTGCATTAGTCTTAGAGTCCTGTTCAAACAGTCACTGCAGGACTATTTTACAGAGCTGTATCCTCCACTCCTGAGGCTTTCCCAAAGGCATAATGCTGGGCAAAGGTATATATGTAATGCTACATGTGCATATGTAACTCTGTCTGCTAGATACCTTGCAGATGACTGGTAGGGAGGCATTCCACAGAGAAGCCACAAAGCTATAAATGTCATCTGGGCTGTGGCAGAAAAAGCTCTGACCCTTTTTAGTGAATCAAAGTTAGCAGTCTTATAGCACTTTAATAGCATCTGACATCAAGTTGACAGTCTCTAGGATTAAATTACTACAAATAACAGATTATCACGTGTACTTTCTGCAAGGCTTATGCAAGTAGAAATACAAAGCTCTCATCACAGTAGGCATATGTCTCAGATGTCAAGCAATGAGAATTTGATGAAAACAGCAGGAAAATCTATTAGTTGAGATAGGATTCTGTCGCAACCTTAAATAGAAATTTGGGATGAGCTTGCAATGGGACCTTCTCTATGCAACAAAAGACCGATTCACCATCAAGGCCTGGATTTCCCCCAACTGTCTCATAAAGGTGATGGCCACCAAGAAAGCTTCTTTCACAGACAGGTGGAGTCTGGGTTCCAATGCAAGTACTTGTTTCCAGCCCCACTGGGAAATGGACTCTCTCATCTTAGTTAGGTCCTTAAGGAACTTTAGATACGCTGGACAGGGGAAGGCAAACTGGCCTTCCTTGTAAGGGTAGAGGTCAGATATGGCACCCTGATGCCTCTTAAATTGATCTGAGGGATACATCACTATCATAAAGAGAGGCTTGTGAGGCTTGCTTGATATTAAGCTGATACAGTGTTAACTAGGTAATTCCATCTAGTCAAGACTGCCCTGCTTCAGACAAGACGGTCTCTGACAGGAGGTGAGTAGGCATGTACTGGCAAAAGCTAACCAACATCCTGTGATGTGAAGAGATTGTTGATCTACTGATGGGGAGTCATCCTTCCATTCTGTGCAAGCCAGTCCTGGAGCTGCTGAACAGTTCACAGACATACAAAAGGATGCATTCAAGCCAGAATTGCCTAAGCTGGGCCAGGACCAGTAGGATGAGCTATTCAGAGATCTACTTGAATTGGATGTGTGAGTAGGAAGACATATAATAATTTTCTGACTGTGGGATGTCAAAGTTGTTGAACAATGACCTCAGGCCAAGCCTGCCCTACACTCACAGCAAAAGAACTGGTATTTCTCTTGATGTGTGAAGCACACAGCCTGAGCAAATGGCCTGTGGAACAGAATCCTTACTATCTCACTCATGCTTCAGGGAGGTTTTCTTGCTTGGGTATTCTAGAGGCTCAAGAAATGTATCTGATAACAGATTTAACAGTTCCCCAGATTGCTGCCTCCCTGTAAAGAAGGGAAGATCTCAAACTTCCTTATTTGTTGATTTTGAACAATTTGGGGATATTGTTCTGCATGACCTGGACATAATGCCTGAAGCAAATGTGGGTTAGGAATATCCAGGATGCTCTGCATATCAAGCTAAATTAAGTAGATAACCTCAACTCCTTGGAAGCCCACAGACCTTGTATATAGGAGTTGTTAATATATATTCCCTATCTTCATGAATAAGTGTCCACCACTGACTGTCGCTGATAGTTGGAAAGAGAGGAATGAGATTACCCTTGTGTATATTGGCTGCGTCCATCTACTTAGGAACACCTGACCAGAAGAGAAACAGTCACCTCTATGGCAAGGAATATCTTCAAGGGAAATAAACATTCTGTAACAGGAGTACCTATAAGGGACCTAACAACATTTAGTCATCTTCAATGTTTATGGGACAGATGTTTCATGTATCTGCTAGTCTTGCTGGATAGCAGACTAGTAGACAAGTCTTGCTGGATAACAGCCTACTGGGGGTGGGAACAAGAAAGCAAATTAGGATTTGCTCCTCCTCTGTTCTAGAAATCAGAACCATACAGGGTACCAGGATTCAGGGGGAAGGACACAAGCCTGGGAAGTCTGAGAGCAGAAGGTCCCTGTACCACAGGATCCAAGAGCCAAGGGTCTCCATATCAGGGAGTCAGAGAGCTCAGAGTAGAGTCAGAGAATGCAAGCTAGCACAGGCAACTGGTAAGGGGGTGCACAGGCCCTCTCTGACAGCCGACACTGATGCTGTCGGTAGAGCTGGTGCCCCCCTGACAGGGTTGGTGGCTTCTGTGGGTGCCACTCCCCAGATTCAGGAGGCACCAGTCACACATGCAGGCTTGGTCTCAGGCTAGTATTCAGGCAGAAGCAAGGCAAAGGATTCAGGCTAGGCAAAAGTTTAAACCAGGAGTTAGACAGAGAAAACAGGGAGCCAAGGATCACGAAGCAGTCAAAGAATCAGGACCACTGGAGCAAGACCAAAGGGGAACTAGTTTTTGTGCAAGGCTGAAGAGCAATGAAAAGGCTAATACTTATATGCACCTAAATACTCTAAGGAGGACCAGGTGAGGGCACTCAGGCAGTCAGCAGCCAGTCCCATCCAAGTTTTCCAGGCCAATTGGAACTAGTCTATCTGCCTGCTACTTCAAGTCCTGAGACAGGTAGAATCAATGAGATGATGCCTGAAGGTTGGGCATGGATGGCCTGCAATATTAAAATTTATGAATGGGAACCTGGAGGGTATAACTGTCCATAGAGTCACAATTCAATGACAGGCCCACGGCCAGATGGTCAAATCAGACAAGAGGATCACCAGACAGTAAATGAAAAAACTTTCAGATTTCAGTTATATAGCACTTTTCTCCAGAAGGTGTTTAATGACTGCAATATAGCGCATTGGTGTAGAGGTAGAGCCATGGTCATGAGTCAAAGGAAGAATCAAATGAAGAGGCCTCCCTCACTGACAGGAATTCAGAACCAGAGACAGTTCCCAAAGGCCAGAACCGTCAGACCGAATGATACTGTCTGTGGTGGCTGCTAGCAGAGACTAGAGGAGCAACAGGGATTCAAGTTCCAGTTGAGCTATCAAATTGCTCAAGCAATAAATCAGATCAGCACTGCAGAAAATAAAATCATAGAGAAGCAGGCTAGAAGAGATCAGAGGTCATCTAATTCAACCCATTGCCTGAGGCAGAATCACCCCTATCCAAACCATTCCATACAAACTGTAATCTAAACTCTCCATAAGACTGCCCTCAACCCTGACACAATCAGTGTCCTAACGTGCCACAGGTAAAGCAGGGGAACCACAGCAGCCAGTTGATACCAACAGAAGAAATGGGATGAAAGGAAGTCATTGCTGTGTACCAGAACTCATTTAAAAGAAGTTTTGTTCTTACACTGCTGAAGTTCTCAGTGCCACAGCAAAAGATGCTGTTCCTTTGCTTCTTGGGCTCCATTAGAACAAGTTTTCTGTACCAGGCATCAGTGGTATCAGTGCTAGGACCTCCTGAGATTTTTCAAGATCTTAGGACTTGAATGTTTTGGAATGGAAGGGAGCAAGGACAGGGATACAGGGATCTCCTTGAAGTATTTAGGGACAAGGATTTTCTTTTGGAACTGTCTCTGGATCTGCACTCATCAGAAGAATTCTAGATGGAACAAGCACATTTCCTTCTGCATTTTCTAAGTTTGATGGTCATGTTTTCCAAACCTGTTCCTTCTGTTCTCTTTGGCACTCTTTCCAGTGCATCTGTATCTTTCTTACTGTAAGGTGCTGATGGGACAAAGAGTCCAGCTGTATTTAGCCTGCGTGGAATATTTCATCATCTGTATCATGGTGATAACTTATTCAAATTGCACAGTATTTCAAATAACTCAAAATGAGGATGGAGAAGATTAGGTTGAAATTTTAAAAGAAAAAAAAGGTGTTGAAATCATTGCTGAATGAATATTATATAAAGTTGTATGAAAAATTTAAAATGTCATTAAAATGTAACCAATTGTGAGAACTTCCAAAGATATCAGTTGAAAAGAAAAGCAGGTATCTAGATACAACTTCCTCTCATGCTCTAAATTCATATAGAGGGGCAACTGTTGGTTTTTTTTATCATACTAGGCTAACTATACTTACTTTTGTTTCAGGGGTACTCTGCACACATGCTCTTGGCCCTAGCACTAGAAGTAGACACTAGAATTCTTCTTTTTTTCTTTGTTTTAGTTTGTTTTAGTTTACCCAAACAGGTTATACCCAGAACTCCCAGCTAAAGAAGATATCTTTGCAATTTATTGTACCACATATCCAGTCAGCCATATAAGTTCTCCTTGTGGGCCTTGTATACAGAGAACCCCAGAACACCTCTTCTCTCTGCAATACTGATCATCTCCAAGTCAGAGTAATAAAACAACAGAAGCAGAAGCAGCAAATGTTCTTATCACAGAACTTCTACAAATATAATCATTTCTCTAATATTACCAGGACTAATAAGAAGGTATTACAGACAGCTTTATAAATTCTATTTAATTAATATCCTGGAAGTTATATGTTGGGGAAAAAAAACACATTATGGTGTTAGTTATAGTGTATTCCTTTAGCAATTAGGCCTTTATCTGAAACTAAGTTTTATTCTTAAATCTCTAACCAGAATATTTCTAGGCGCACAGCTGCTGCTTACAACATTACCCATGCACACAAACAAAAATACAACTGTCTGTAAAAAGTTACAACTTAACTTGGTTTCATTTCCCTATGAAAATTGATGTTGTGCTTTTCTATCCATGTTAGCATATTTCATGTTGAACAAATTAAAGAGCTACCTCTACGCCGTTTTCTAAAAGCAATGGGCAAAGTTTTATGCCAGTGGTTTCTCTTTCCCAGTTCTTAGGTCAGTTCATCATTCTTCAGGGTTTGTTGCTTAGTCATATTCCAAGCTTAGGACTTTCTTCTAGTTTTTTGGAGCTAGAACTGCATTCCTTTGGTATTTTGTACAGTTCTTTTTTGAATTAGATCTCATTTCATCTCAAACATCAGCAACATCGCACAAACAATGGAATTACTTGCCCCTGTATTTAGGTGAGTTTGCCAGCCCTAGATCCCTACAAGTCTTTATTTATCAGGGAGAATGTTGTTCTTATGTCACACCTCTTCCCAGCATGCTCAAGCAGAAGTCCAAGAACTACATTTCTAGCATTACCTAAGGAACAAAGGAGTTTCATTCCCTAATAATTTAAGTCTCAGTTATAACTGAAGGAGTCAGGAGGTCTGGATTCTGTACCTGGATGCCACAGACTTCCTTGCTAAGTAAATACCACTGTTCCTCAGTTTCTCATCAGTGTATTATCTGTAATCATGCTTCACTCTGCCTCTCCACCCTAAAATGGATTACCAGATTCTAGGCTACATTAGCCTGTTTTGATATGGCAGTTCCTGTGTTTCTGTAAGTTGACAGCAATTTTTTCTATTTATGTAGTTGCTCTTCTTGAAAGCAGTTAGTATGACAGAATACCAAAGAACAAAACATTGTCACATAACTGACCTACTGTCTAGATAACCAGAAATATCACTTCAGACAAAAACAACTTAATGAAGAGGTGAATGATTTTTAAACTATTTAAAAAAATCAACATTGCTTATTCTTTCTTCTCCTCCTGCTTTATATTGTAAAAAGAACTTTTGCTTTGATTTCTTCAATGTTGTTGATTCACTTCACTGCAATAATGAAAAACATTACAGTTCTAGAAGCTTTTTAATAACTGCTGTTACTTACTCTGAGCTAACGTGTCATTTACTCTTAACAGTGAAACTCTTAAAATTATGGTTTTCTATCTTTTCAATTAAGGAGAGATTTACAGAAGAGTCTCCAGAGGAAACACCAGGCTACTGATGACTCTACATTAATCTCCTACACAGCTTTTAGCATCTCTTTGTGGGCCGGATCCTTCTCTCAGTTAAACGAGATTTTGCCACTGTCTCCAACAGAAGCAGAATTTGACCTTTTATTCTACCTAACAAATCTCTATCAGCACAACGATGAAAAAAGCGTATTATGATATAATGATATCAATTAAACTATGACTAAAAAAGCACAACAATGTTACACATTTTTTGATGAAGAGGAAAAATTGTTATTGACTCAAAAATATAAAATAAACGAAACAGCTCAAGGAAAACTTTGGGGCTAAAGCTTCTTTACATTTCACATTTCCAACAAGAGAATCAGATTAGATTTTGGACTGTGAAACATTACGGGTAAGATGAATCATATTTTATTATGAATTATTTATTGCTATAAGTTTCTTTGGTTCATAAGAAAAAGAGTATTCCATGAAATTCACACCCCTATCTTAATAGCTAGGCAAGAAAAAAAAAATCGAACAAGTCTTTTTTCCAGAGTTGCAAAAAAGTTTCTGTGATTTCATTATCATAAGGCACTCGGGCACATCAGTTCCAAATGTAATATAAATAATGATAGATTTATCCACTCAGATTTCCCTATCAATTATATTTACATGTCAGCCCTTTCTCAAAAGAAGGGAAATACAGTGATGAAACACATTAGGGGAATAGACATACTGATCTAGGAGCAAAGACTAAAAGAAAAAATAAACCAAAATACAAGGAGTTCGCTAACATTATTTCAGAGTAAGTGGAGAAGATTATAATGAACACCTACAAGTATTGGAAAGTCATGATCAACAAGACGGGAAAAGAATTACATCAAGTGGCAAACATTAGGAGAAACAGGATGAAACCAGAAAGGAAATGTCAGGGTGACCATCAAGAAACTTTTTTCAACAATGGATTCTTTAAGACTCTGAAACTAACTCCCCAAAGGAAGTTATGAAAGAGCTGTTGCTTAAGTAAAACCATATAAAACAAAAGCATTTGAAAAACCATATCTCAGAGATATAATAATTCAGCAGTGGCATGAAAAAATGAATGAGCTAATGTATCTTTTCCAACTCTAATTTTCATATTTTTTTCTTTTGAAGATAAACACAACTCAGAAGGTTTAAAAAGCATAACTGCAAGAAGTTGGCATTTAAGCAACTGCTTTACTGTAGCAAGTGGTCATTACATGGCTTTTAACACAACTCTGAGATGAACGCCCTCCATTACAACGATTACCATCATTCACTTAGCCATTTTTGTCTCGTGTCATTTCAACTTTTTCTGAAGGGGAAAAAAATCTAGCTAAATATTGCATACTAAGGAGAGGATGAAGATGGATAAAAAGGATGCCATGGTGGGCCATAAAAATGAGCATATCCCAAATGAATGTCAAATAAAATTTTGATTACATGTAACTGGTTTCAGGAAAGCTGTTTCCCAACCATGGATACATTTATTTTCAATCTTCCTATAATCTCACAGATGTCAATAGTGATAAAGAAGGAGATATAACCATAATAAAAGCTGTTTTAAACTCTACCTAAGATTCTATAGATGCATATTTATACAGGACTGTTAATCAAAATGTTAAACTAAATTCTGAATCCATTAATATCAGGATAAATATGGAGTAATTACTGATTCAATTACAGCTGAGTAGGACAAATCTAAGAGAGAGCACAGAGCCAAAACTTATTCTACACAATTTTAAACTGCCTGTATGACCCCTTTTTCATACATACAACTTCCAAAATGTAATTTATGTTTAATACTCAGGATATATATATATGGATGCCTGAAAGAGGATTAAAAAATTAAGTTACTAAAATGTATGTCCTAGGGAATTAATATTAAGCATATTAAAACCTCTTACTATACTTATTTAATTTTGCGATGACTATTTCTCAATATTTTGTAGTCTTTTCTGTTAATTTAAGTAGAGTAGATGGTCTGGGGTTTGCACCTGCTTCAACGTACTCACTCCTTTCAACACTATTCATATACCAATCAAAGGAGTAAAGCAACAAAAGATACTTTCTTCTCCCTTCAGAAGGAACAGCTAAGCCTTAATTTGGATCTCTGCCCTGCCCTTCACCCAAAGAGAGCAAATTATGATCTTTGAGCTTTTTATCCAGCTTTGATAGCTCATAACATGAACAAGAGTCTTTGCACCTTAAAACTTGATTCTCAAGTCTTTTACAAAATCAAAGCCCTCTCCTCAAAAGAAGCATTGGAGGATTAGGCCTTTAGTCAGCAAAAAAGAATTGGTCTCTATGGGCACATCCATACATGCAGGCACGTGTGCTTGCAGCTGCTCAAACAGGAGTGGCATAAATCTGAGCCAGGGATTTTTGCCTCAGCACACATGCTTGGTGTGGGACAAGTTGTGCCATTTGAGGCAAAATAACTGTGCCCAGCTCCTCCCAGATCTGCAGCCAGGGGGACCTAGAGCCCAGCAGTATAAAAACATGCCCTGGCGAGCAACTGAAGCATCCCTAACCTGGCGTGTCCCCTGCCCCTCCAAACCACTGCAGTAGTCTGGCAGTAGGGGCTGCTGCCAGACTGTGACCTGCATCTACCTGCAATAGCATCCACCCCCTTAGACTTGCAGTCCCATACCTGCACACCTGCCAAACCCAAATGGCCTCTGCTTTACATCTGGGCAGCTACTGCCCAGAAGATGTGCTCCTTACAGTGGCCTGCTCTGAATTAAGTGTGTCCTCTTGACCTCAAGTTGCCAACAGGACAGCCACCTCATCTGCCATCCAGCTGTGCCCCAGTGATGGCCCTGGACAGGCTCCTCTGCCCAGGTTTTGCCACTTGTCTCACCAGCAGAGATCCTGGTGTTTCCTATTTAAAAATTGAAAATTCTCTGATAAGAAACCCATATACTCTCATTAAAATACCCCAAATAGAGTTCTTTTGCTATTAAAATGAAATGCCACTATATGTAGAGACGTCAGTTGGGCAGTGTTTTATTGATACATTTACAAGTTTAAAGCAATTTAGAAGACTGCCAGTACCTCTGTCATCATAATAAAATAAATTCTAAATATATACACATTGGCATTTACTTTTGACTTTTTAGGTCATAGAAAAATCAGAGGTGCCCTACCCTTTTCGCTCACCAGGATGTACAGTCTTGAGTGGCACTAATATGCCAGTACCCTGCCCCTGCCCTAGCCTCTCACTCTCAACCCACAGCCTACCTTTCACCCCACTCCTGACCTACAGGGACAGGTATGTGGATAAGGGGTCTACCCATGTGGGTCCAGTCCACCTGCAGAGCTTGTAGCAGCAGCAGCCATTGGGGCACTTGGGACCTCAAGGCACAGCCCCCACACATGGCACAGGGCAGTGCAGTGTAACTTGGCTCAGCCCCAGCTGCATGGCACCTGGTGCTGTCTCTGCCACATCACATGGGTGAGGCCTAACTCTACACAATGCTGTGCACCTTTGGGCATCTCTAGGCTGCTCAAGCTGTCATCTGGGACCCCACGCTGCTTG
Source organism: Caiman crocodilus (assembly GCA_030014935.1). NCBI lineage: Eukaryota > Metazoa > Chordata > Crocodylia > Alligatoridae > Caiman > Caiman crocodilus. The sequence continues at coordinate 34,868,239 of JAGPOW010002514.1, read as the reverse complement.
CAGGGACTGCCTGTCATGCCAGGCCAGGTCCTGTATGTGGCCCAACCTAACAGTGCACAGAGTCGTGCATGCAAGACCTGGCCTGGAACAACAGGTGGTCCCCGTGTGTAGCATGGGGTCCCAGGTGACAGCCCAAGCAGCCCAGAGATGCCTGAAGGTGCATGCTGTCGTGCAGAGTTAGGCCTCACCCATGTGATGTTGCAGAGACAGCACCTGGGGTTGAGCCTTGCTGTCTTATGCTATGCAGTGGGGGGGCTGTGCCTCAAGGCCCCAAGTGCTCCAATGACCACTGCTGCTGCAAGCCGTGCAGATGGACTGGGCCTACATGGGGAGGCATGTGGGCCCTGTGCAGGGTAGATGAGGGACCCAAACCTCCCAAACCAAACCCCACTACAGTGCCCCACATCCTCTCAGCCTCCCCCCTACACTTACCTGGAACACAGCCTGGGTTCAGGTCCCTGCAGCCTGCACCACCGTTTGCCCTGCATAGGCAGACAGCATACTTCAGCACCAGGGCAAGGGGCAGGCATAGAGGTGCTCTGGCTGGTTACCAGAGCATCTCTTTGGAGGTTCTGAACCTCCGGTTGCCTCAGGGCATGGTTCTGGACTGGGCCCTGCCCTGCTTCCCCCCCATGTTTTATTTTGATACCTGGATATACAGGTATCAAATTTTGAGCCCCCACTGCAAATATGCAGCACAGGGAACTTTTTTTTGTTCCCAGCATACCTCTTGGCACATCTCAATCTGCTTTGAGATGTAGCAAGAGGCACATGCTGGCTCATGTGGATGTGCACAAATAATTGAATTCTCAGAAAAATATGGAGAGAAGGGAAGTTTCTTCAGTGCAGTGTTGTTAGACAGGCATATGAGTTCTTTTTAAATCCAAAATAGAAGGAACCTGTTATGTGATTTACTGGTTGATCCAGTTAATAGCAAGTGCAAATTCTAGTAACAATAGCTGTCACAGTTCTCAGTCTAGCTCAACTCTCTTTTAATTGATTGCTGCAGTTCTTACCATATTAACCCTTCCACAAATCGTTGTGCTACACTGCAGCCCCAGCAGGTAATTTGGACATACGAGAACTAAAGCTTAAGTAGATGACAGAATTTGCTGTTGGCAAAACTTTAGATGTAAAACTTTATTAGTAATTGTTAAAAATCATAGTGATTTGCATGGTTTTGTAGATTTGGAAAATAATATAGGACACTATGCATGGTAACTATATGAGTACATATGACAGGATGAAGCATGCAATTAATCATGCATCCTAGGTTAGCCCACGGTAAATCACTAACCAAGCAATCATTGCATCTATTGTCTTCATTTTCTCTTTCTTCTCATTATTATTGCACCATGATATATCTTACTTTACAAGTAAAGCAAGAACTGTATGAAATCCAGCTTTTTCAGGGGACAACTTTTCTAGCTTTTGTTTCTAAATCAGTTACAACAAGACAACACAGAATTACAAACAAGACATTTGAGCCTAAAAAATATTAGAAACATTACCAAGGGACAAGTACGAGAGGGAGCATGACTCAATGTGACCTAAGCCTTCCTTCCTCCAAATTAATTTTTACTAAAGCCACGTCCATTACCATGAAACACATATGGCACTGAAATCCATGTAGCAGTTAATACAGAACTGACTTTATAGTTTCCATAACCCCAAGTGGCTGAAAGCAGGGATTAGGCTATGCGCCATCATCCTCTTTAAATCCTTCAGGCTAAGCAATTAGACTTGTCTGGCAACACAAAATTCCCTGCACTTCTAAGCTCTAATCTTTAATCCTCAATGCACCTCTAAGGAGGAAAAATGAGGAACGAAATCTATTTTTTGTCCAGCTAGAGAAGAATTAGGGGTGAGCAGAGTTGCCTTCCAAAGGTTGCAGTACATTTGTTGACCTTTCTAAAGGCAACTGGTTGGATGGGTAGCAGACCAGCTAGGTACATGAAATATATACAAATATGGGACCAAATTAGCTTTATGATTTGCACACAATTCATGAGTGAAGGTTATTCTTTTAAGACACTGAAAGCATCTATATGTCATCTAAGAGAGAGAGGTGTTCTCTTTAAGGAAAGGGAGACTGGCTGATCATGCTGAATAAACTTAGTGCCACAAACTCAAACCCAAGCACATTTCTCATAGTGTTTGGTTTTAATGTAGGCTCTATGGAAATATTTTTAGATTAATTTTCATACTACAGCATGAACTGACTTCAACTGGAAGTGTGGCCCCTTAGCACTCCTGAAAAATCAGAACCTCATGTCTATCCACCATTGTTAAGCAGGACAGCATTTAAGAAAAAAAAAAGATTGTTCTTCAAATGTTTCACCTGAGAACTCTTAAGCAGCCAAAGCTGACATTCACAGAGAGTGCTGACTTATTTAGTGCAGTATAACAGGATTTTTCTTACTACCAAATTGGCTAATATTCTGAAAATGCAGAACAGAAATGTGAATAAGAAAATAATTCTATTTCCAATTATAAAAGAAACACTGAAGAATTTTATGGGATTGTTATTCTGATTCATCACAATAAGAATTCATAATTGCTTCTTAGTGGAATTCTCCCTCTCACCACACCTTCCCCCACTGATTCTACAATACATAATACACTACAATGGAATAAGTCCAGCTTTGCTGCAAAAACTAGATATAAATAACTATGTTACTGTCTGGATGTCTGGGGAGAATGCACTAACATCAGAGAACAGTTAGTTGTGGCAACACAAGAAGATTTTATAGAAAAAAAGGGAATTGTATTTATTCCATCCCAATTCATAAAAGGCATTATAGAAAAAGAAACATTTTGATAATACAAGAAGTACTTGATATTCTAACCAAGAATAACATTCTCATATAGTATAGAGGCTCTGTTACTTATTTGCACACTCTCAATTAAATCAGTGAATTGACTGAGCACAAGCAGGAGTGGATGCAGAGTTTGTAGGCAGAGTAGAAAAGTGGGAAATGTAATTTTATTTGTATGTTAGCCTCTATAGAGGTATAGTTAAGATAATACTTCTAAATAAAAACCCATATTTAAACAATACAAAACAATGAATTACTCTGAGGGTCTGATCTGTTCTGCATCCCTGAAACCTATTGCCTGACTTCAGAGAGGAAGGGCGAGTGACACACTTAGTTCTTGATCTTAACAAAAAAAACCCCAGTCATCAGGGTTAGGGACACACATTTAAAAAGCCTGAACCTGAATTGATTCAATCTTTGCAGGTTAGTCTAACCTGGCTAGGTTGAACCAGTTTGTATCTGTACAGACATTCCTGCTGGACTGAGAAAATGCAGGCACATGACTGTAGTGGCTCAGGCTAGAAGCCGGGAGGTGCTAGAGCAGCCTTCCCTTCCCTTCCATAGTTCTGAGCTGAAAAGGGCATGGCCAGGACCTGGCAGGATGCTTTGATTAAGGAGGGGCTCTCCCCACCCCACACTGCTCCTAACCAGCCCAGCAGGGAGTTGATAATAGAGCATTTAGCACCCCAACAACAAAATAAAAGCCTCTCTCATTGGTTCAAGCTCTTAAACAACTTTTTCTGAGGCAAGAACAGAGGGATGTTACCAGCTGGCCTGTTGATTCACTCCTAAAAGCCCTAAGCGGACACTGTCCTGTCTGCCTTACACAAACACATCTCAGCATTAGCTAGCATATCATGTGCTGGCGACAGTCTGTGCTGCGAGAGAGGGGAATCCCTGCTTGAGCAGGGAGTGGTGAGGGCGAGGCATCAGGAAGCCAAGCAAATGCTGCTGTGCCTGCTGTCTCTGCTGGAGCTCCAGCTAGGGAGCAGAGAGGCAGGGCCAGACATGCTGGGCAGGAGCACTGAGCTCCACCTGGGGCTGCAAAGCATCTGGGATGCTGGGGGACTCTGGTTTACGTTAAACTAGCAAGGGGTCTGGGACAGACATTGCATAAATCAGTTTGAGCCAAATCACTTGCATCTAATACTATATTCAACCAGGTTTATCTCAAACTGGCTTCAGCCATTTTCTAACTGTTTTATGTGCATTGAACATCTGTTGTATTACAGGTTTAAATCAGTTTCTGATCACTTAAAGCGGTTTATGTGTAATGTCTGTCTCTAGTCTAAAAACCCAGTGAGGACGTCTAAGCTACACATTCAACTGGGAAATACTTAGAGAATATCTGTAGGTTCTGACTAGACACAGCAATACATTTTACATACACACAGACATACACATGAATTTATTAATGACATTATACTTATACAATACGTTTAGTACAAAATGTGCACTTGAAAATATTTTCTGTAGGCTACCATTTGAATAGAATAGTGAAGACCAAATCACCCATAATTCTGGAAATTCCTAAATTTGAACTCTTACCTTTCCAATTTGGAATGAAAAAATGCTACCAAAAGACATTTTTAAAAATTGTGATACATGAATTACGTTTCAATAACTTCGAAATGTGTTATTGTCATTTTGACCTTTTATCTGACATAACAGAAATACATCAAACACAAAACATTGTCTAAAACAGGAAAAATGACTTTTCCTGTTTCAATAGGAGTCGCAGAGCACTTAGGTGCTCTGGTCCGTTGAAGAGTGAGAACTGCTAGGGAAAGAGCCCTAGCGGTGAGTGGGGAGTCACAGCTGCTGGTTACCAGGGCAACCAGAGTGAGCTAGTGGCCCACATCTGTCAGTGGTCAGCTGACCAGAAGGGGCAGGGCCTGCTCACATATAAACCCCACGGCTGAGGCCAGGATGGCAGTTCCCTGCCAGCACTCAAGGGGGAAGGAGCTCTCCCAGAGCAAACAAAGGGGAAAGGCCTGACTGCAGGTATAGCTTCTGATACTGGTGAGGGACAGAGCACCCCTGGGGTGGCTTGAATGATTTTATAGCTGGGCAGCCTGGATTTATGTTATAGCCCAGGGGCTTGTGTTTTGTTTTTTAAGACCGGTGGCTTGGGTGAGGCTATTAGGGGACAGAGGCAGCCTCATAGGGGACCCACAGCAGCATGGGGACCCCAGCACCAGAGAGGTAGCAGCATTTTGGGGTGCACCGACCCTGGCACCACAGAGGGTACAGCATTTTGGGGTGTGCCAACCCCGGCACCAGTGAAGGCGCAGTGCGAGACAGGGATGCGGAGAGCCCAGGGAGGACCAGCATGCCACATTCTAACAAGGCCCAGACCAAACAACGTCAGTTCCATCTGCATGGTAAAGGGGTGGCTGGAGCCACGCATAGCCCATAAGGCTAGGGTGCCCCGAAACACCCATTGCAGAACAGGACCCACAAGAGGTGCAGGAGCCCATGGGGTCAGAGAGTACAGCAAAACTGTGTCCAAGATGATGTAAAGGCAGCCTCCCTATTATATATTTACCATCAAAGATATGGCGGGTAAGAATTGAGGGTGCCCACTGGGCCAACTTGGCATGATAAGGGGGCCTTGGGGAGATCACGGCCATCCTGCAGGACCCCATGCCATGACAATAAGGAAAATAGAATTTTCAAACTTATAAAAATACAAAATATTTTGTTTCATTTTTTCCTGAGTAGGCTTTCGTCACATTCCCACACAATAATTACATTTTCATAAAATGGCATTTTCTGAGACAAAAATATTTTTATCAAAATGTTCATCCAGCTCTAATTTTACTCATAATATATACATACGTGAATGTAAAAAGCATTCTCAGTACTAAATGAATCTCCAATTAAAATATATCTCTAAACTTGAAACTAATATTGTATACTATTTAGATAGCTTCCCATAAAGTTCCTTAATGTATTCTTCAGTGAGCTTGGCAATATGCATTAACTATCATTTAAAATACTAATGGAAACATGTTTGAAAGCTATAATAGTCTCAGTTTTTAGCTCTAAATTACACTCATCCAACACAGTTGCCTGCATAGCAGGAAAATGAGAAACAAAAATGGGAGCAAGCAGTTTAATGTTTAGGTTAAAGAGGAATACACTATATATATAAATGCCTTTCCAGCTATGTTGCAGGTAAGTAGTATTTAATGTTTATAGATGAGATGACTGTATTTGAATCCAGTATAATCAGTAAGCACTGCATGTAATGTAATCCTTACATACTCTTGTTACTATGATATACATAATTTCCCATATTTTGTGTACTTTTCAAATTAAACTCATTGCTCTTATTATTAAATTCTTATAAAACATTATAAGCAATGCAATAAGTATGAGGAATAAACAAGAAGAGGGGAAGTTGCAGTCTGGGGTGGGGGAGGGGGAAACCATTGCCTAACTGGTGGGACAGCTCGTATGACTGGACTGCCAACACTGAGAGTTACACATCACTTCAAAAGGACAGGGTTGAGAGAACAGGTGGTAATATCACCTTGTATGTCAAAAATACATATGCTTGTTTCCTAGTTCAGGAGGAAGAAGATAGAGCAGAATGCATTTGGGGGAAGATGAAATGTGAAAGATGCAGAACCAATATAATGGTGGAGATTTATTATAGGCCTCCAAATCAGGAGAAGGTGGTGGGTGAGGCACTCTTCAAGCAGGTGACAAATCTATCCAAAAGTTACAGCATGGTACTGATGGGAGACTTCAATTTTCCAGACATCTGCTGGAAGAACAATAAAGCCAAATATAAAATGTCAAGCTAGTTCGTAAGTGGTGTGGAGGATCCTTTTCTGTTCTACAAAGTGAAGGATACAACTAAGGGATCATTTATCTTACATCTTGTTCTGACCAGCATTGAAGAATTGGTGGAAGATGTCAAGGGGATGAGGAAGAAGTAATCATGACATAATAGAAATCCAGATCCTGAGATGGGTTAAACATGAGTTTATCAAACTAGGATGCAATGTTTCTAAAAGGGGGATTTCACCCAACTCAAGGAGTTAATGGGCATAGTGCCATGGGAAGATGGACTGAAGGATAAAAGTGCTCAAAAGGGCAGGGAGCTTCTAAAAGAGCACAGTAATGAAAGCCCAAAAAGAAATTGTTTCAACATGATTGTAAGAGGGAATCAAGCCCCTATTATAGAAACTGGAAAGAAAAGACATGCAAGTGGGTATGGCCCGTTTAAGGCAAGGACTTTTGGGGCCAACAGAGGCCTAAGGTCAGAAAAGGAAACTGGGTGGGGATTGGGGAAGCATAGCAGTGAGCTCCAGCAATGCAAGAGTCTCTGGCTAGGTGAGGCTGAGCAGGTCACATGACTGGAAAGAGGGAGGGCCTAAGAGAGCAAGAATCTCACCCCAGAAGAGGGAGAGGGTCAGTAAAGCTCTGATCAGGAGAAGGCCAGATTGTCTCTGCCTGATGGAGGGAAGGCCTTGGTTGACAGTGTAAGTAGCCCCAGAAAGAGATCAAGTTTCTGTTGAGATTTTATTTTGTTCCTTGGTTGTTTGAACAGCAGACCTATGGGGCAAAATCCTGAGTTAAAACTGTGTCCATTTATTCTGAGGTAGGGAGGAATTTTAAGTTGAGACTTTTTCTTTTTGTTTAATGGACATCCAATAGACCAAGAGTGACTGTAAGGGAAGATATAGAGGCCACATTACAAGATGCCCCAAAGTAGTAAGTCAGAGGCACAGGCCCAGCAGTCCTAGGACAGGAACCCAAGCAGGGTAGCAGGACTGAAGGGCTGGCTGCAATGGCCAAAAGGGCTGGGCAGAGTGGCTGCCAAGCCATGGGAGAAGAAAAGTCATGGGAGAAGAAAAGGCTTATCACAAGCACTCACCATGGATTTAGTAAGAATAAATCACGTCAAACAAACATGTTCTCCTTTGACAAAGTAAGTACTTGGACAAATAAAAGGAATGTTGTAAGTATCGTGTCTTTTGACAAGGCCTTACATGACTTCCTAATAAACAAGTTGGAAGAATGCAGTCTGGACAAAACTATTATAAACTGGTTCACTAACTGCAAACAAAGGGTAATTATAAATATCCATGAATCCATGTCAGAATTGCAGGAGGTTTCAAGCGGAGTCTCTCACATATTGGTCCTGTGCCCAGACCTGTTCAATCTGTTTATCAATTATTTGGATGCTGGCTTAGAAAGCTTTTTTTAACAAGTCTACACATGGCACAAAACTGGGAAGAAATGCAAACACAATGAAGGGATGGCAGCGCAATTCAGAAGAATTTCACCAGATTAGAAAGGTAGGCTGAAGCTAACAGGATGAAGTGCAATGCTGACAAATAAACAGTGCTACACTTCAGGAAGATTAATCATAAATACAGATACAAAATGGGTGACACCTGGCTGGATCACAGTGGAGAAAGATCTGGAAGTCTTAGTAGATCTGAGACTTGATATGAGTCTACAATGTGATGCAGTTTCACAAAAGCCAAATGCGGTTTTGAGATGCATCAATAGAAGCATTAGATGCAAGGCATGGGAAGAGATAGTGCACCTGTACTTGCCACTTCTTAGGGCTCTTCTAGAGTATTATATGCAGTTTTGGACTCCATATTTTAAAACTGACATGGAGAAGTTAGAGGGGGTCCAGAGGCAGGTGACAAGAATTATAGAGACCTGGAAAGACAACTCATACAAGGAGAAACTGAAGAAGCTAGGCATGTTGAGCTTGCAGAAAAGGTACTTAAGAGGGGACATGATAGTAGTCCTCAAATACATGAAGGGCTGCCATAAAGAAGAGGGAAAGCCTTTTCTCTCGGGCTGCAGAGAGTAGGATGCAAACCAATGGCTTGAAGTTGCAGTAGGTTTAGACTGGATATCAGGAAAATGTTCTTTACTGTTAGAACAGTGAGGCAGGGAAAGAGACTACCTAGAGAAGTTGTGAATTCTCCATCATTGGAGGTGCTCAAAAGAGATTGGATAAGCATTGATCCGAGATGGTCTAGGAGTATACCTATGTTCTGCTATGGGTAGAATCCTATGCTTCTGGGCTTTGCTGGTTGCTGCATGGGGTGGGAGAGAATTCCAGACCTCCATCCTACCCACTGTTACATGTCAGGGCTTTTTAAGCCTTCCCCAGGAGCATTGGCTGGTGGCCAGTGTTACTACTGGAATTAAAACTCAGAGGTACCTGGCTAGAGAGTCTTGCCCCTATGCTCAGGGTAAGAACAATCACCATATCTGGGGTCAGGAAGAAAATTTACCCCATGGTTAAACTGGTATGGACTGTGGGCACAGATCAAGAAAGAGGTGTGTGGATGGAGGTTGATGGTAGTGGCATTGCCTTGTGAGGACCACGGTCTGTGGTCCTTGCCTGATGCCAGGGCTATTTCTTTTAACCAAAGATTCCTTAACAACAATGGAAACAGTCTAGGGAGCCAGCTGCTGTTGCTGTACTGCTGCCTTAGGGGGGTGGTTAAATCCCAGGCTAGATTTTAATGTTTCAGTTCAGTTATTATTTTGACATGCTGTCCAAATTTTGTTGACAAGGCAAGTGACAGAAGGAAAATGGCTGGTTTCAGAAGTACATTATCACCTAAACCAGAATGTAATCTCACAGGGCAAGGAAAAGGCAGTTTTCTAGCCCTATGTCTTTCTCCCACCAAATTTCAAAGCCTTCATTACAGAAGATTCTCTAACAAAAATCCCAGGTAATCTATATATAGTCACTTCCAGGTTTTCCTATGATGTACAATATAATATTTTCATTTCATAAATCAAAATAAAATGAGTTAAAATTAAAAGCAATTACTGTCACTGAAATCCACAGTACTTTCTGCAATCATGGAATAGAAACACACATTGTCATGAAGTCTTTGCAGCTGAAGATTAATGGATATAAACTATTCTACACGGGGAACACTTACTCATGCATTAAGATGCTTTAGTTAATGTGCACTAAATCTAGTACCTCCATTGTGAGGTACTAGGAAAATGTGTATTAGCCTGTCTTACTGTTCACAAACTAAAGAGCACAATTTTTAAGTGATGCTTAATGTATATTAGTCTACTTTAAAACACATTTGTGTAATAGCATGTTTTTAGTGATGCTTTAAAACATATTCAAATAGGCTAGCGCGCATTAAAGCATGCATGTAAACACGCCTGAAAGTGTTATGGGATAAAAGTGACTGAACTTGAGCAGTAATAGCAGCTGCTTAAAAACTATTTTCAGCCACCTGCAAAACTCATTTTTAGCATTGTGATTCCTCTCTCAAGTTTACAAACCTGTGTCACTCAAGTAGGTTTTTTATTTATACTTATAAACTGCTGCTGTAGGGATGACTGAAATGTAAAACACAAAGGCTGCAAAGATGATATCTTCAATTGTGAATCTAAATTTAACAAACATTTACCAATGTGAAAAAAAGATCCTTGTAAGAGAAATACCGTGTATGCTTCTAATTAGCTAGGGTTTCTGATTTCTTTTGTCATTAACTACATTGATAATAATGTGACATAATAAAGTAAAGGGTATAAGCTTCTTTTGTTTAACATTTCTTTTTTATATTGAATTTTCAAAAAATCAAACATTGCATATAGGCAACCTTACAAATATTTTAAACAAATAGATCATGTAAAGAAGGCCATATCATTTTAACATTCCTACCAAAACTACAATGCAAGTGCAAGATCCTCACTCCTGTGACAGCCACTTTACCTTTGATAATAAAGAGGACAGCAGTGGGAAGGACCCAAAACCACGCTACCTAGTGATTCCTTCTGTGCAAGCATTTTACACTAGGTTGATTCCCAGGATCATAAGGCTGCTTCCTAAGGAACCCCTTTTAAGGCATCAGAGAGTTTTGTGGGGGAGGTCACAGCATGTTTCATAGTTTCATAGTAACTATGGTCAGAAAGGGCCTAGAGCAGGCCATCTAGTCTGACCCCCTGCCAATGTAGTGCTAGAGAGAGTCCCAGCAATACTGTAATTCATATGGCAACCTGAGGAGGGTGACAGGTAGACATACCCCAAATATTGTCTCAAATATGCCTGTATTTTAATGGGCTAAAACGTGTTTAAAAGACACCATAATTCTTTATTCATCCTGGTTTCCAAGTTCTAGTCTGCGCTTAACAAAATCTTACCCTAAATTTTCTGCTACAGGACTCATAGGAAGTCTTATATCATATTATATTAATATAAAATAAATATAGTACATGTCATGGCCAAGTGCAGTCCCTTTTTCAAGACTTTTTTCAGAGTAGGAAAATGCTGGGGAAAGGAGATTTATATTTCAGGTAGAAATATATGGGACAATCTTCCTTGGAAACAGGCCTTGTTTAACCATGCTTTGGCACACACTATGCTAGCATGGCCAACAGATGCGATGTCCATGAGGAGAATAAAAATTCTGACAATCTCTTTACAGAGGTGTTTTTTCCCAAATTCTTTGATAGGGGTGAGCGGGATTTGCTGCCTCCTTGTAGCGAGGTATCATAGCAGTTCCAGCCTTTTCACTTGCATGATCACACGTGCAGGCTTTCAACCCCACTTGCTGTGCAAGCCCATGACCCCATTAGAGAACAGCTAAGTTTCTAAGATGAGTTACAAAGAAGCCCTATATTTACATACCTGCTACCAGACCCCTCTTTCTGCACCACACTAGAAATTGCCCCCAAATCCCTCTTGGTTTTATGTTATTCCATGCAGCGTAGTGGGATTGGATAATATCCTGACACTATCTCTAACTCATTCCTATCCCTTTTTTGCAGAATCCTTGCCACTGAAAAGGTCTTTGTGCAAAGTTCAAGATCAGTGGCTCTGAACCCCTTTCTGTACAGGGGGACAGACAAGCTACATATTGGCTCTTTGCTCAAGTTAAATAACTCTACTTAAACCCAGGCAATGCCTAAAAGGCACTGATCTTTTTAAAATTATTACAGCATCTCTCCCCTCATTTTAGAGAAAATGTGGTTGATCTCTATTAATTCCCTGCTTTCTATCACCACAGAACTGACCTGTCATAGCTACTATTAAGAATATAGAAAGCTGACTTTTATTGTCTGTCCCTTGTACTATGAAGGTTCTGAAGTTTTTAGGGCCCGGCTAATTGTCTAAGCCAGCGGTGCCCAAATGTTTTCTTGCTGAATTGGATGGGCAGTGCCTCGTCTGTCCACAGGCCAAATCTGACCAGTGATCTCAATCTGGTACCCAGGACAGGCATGGCTGCACGGTGGGGAAGGAAAGAGGCATGGATCAGGCATGCAAGAGGAGTGGAGGGGCATGACCCAACCCTGCAGGGGGGAGAAGGGGGCATGGCCTGACCCTGTGGGGTAAAAGGAGAAAGAGGTGTGGCCCACCTCAAACCCAGCCTTGCTGGGGGAAGGGGGGGCATGGCCCAATTTATGGAAGGGGAAGGGGCATGGCTTGGCCCCAGTGGGAATAGGGAGGGAGCATGGTCCAGCTCCAACCTGGCCCCGTGGGAGGGAGGAACTTGGAAGTGGGGGAGGGTGAGTGCACTTCTGACCCATAGGGAGTCCTACAGGTCAGATGCCATGGTTCCACAGGCTGCATCTGGCCCACTGGCAGGAGGTTGAGTACCCCTGCTCTAAGCAGATGAGTGGGTAGGGAATAAAAGAGCACAAAATAAATGCTCCTTAAATAAAAGACAAAGAAAAAGATAACTCCAAAGGACAACTACCAAGAACCATGCTTTAAAGAGATCACTGGCTAAACAAAACTCTACAAACAGGTAAAATCAGCAATGAAACAGGAATACTACATTTCATAAACTATGTAGCACATAACAGCACTAAAATTACAACAGAATGAAATGGAGAATTTTTATTCTGATGAAAAGATCCTATAATTTTTATTTAATATTTCAATTCTAGTCAAAGATTCTCCAAAGTCTCACAACCCATTGGGCTAACACGATTAAAGTACACCAGGTCTCTGTAGACAACACACAAGGGAGTGACATGGCCAGCATCACATTAGGACACCTTTGATTCCCCAGTCTATTCCTCATTAATACATGGGTCAATTGAAGCCAGCCTTTTCCACAAGTGCAGAACAGGGTTTGAACATGTGCCACTGGAGTCACCGCAAGATTTTTTAACTGCTCTGCCCACAAATCCATAAATAAATGAAATACAGAGCAGTAATTGAAATGTAAAAAAAAATTGTCTTCAAAAACTCACTTATGCTATCACCTATCTGATAACCCCTCTGAGGTAGTATTGGAAGAATTTGTTTTCTAGGAAGTATATATATGCTCACACACACCACACGCAAACAGGTTATGGCAATGCATGACCCCAGCCTATATGGTCTGTCAGGAGCTTCATTATAAACAAATGAAACTGTCTTCATGAATGAAAGACTAGGATGGGGGATTTTGTCAAACAAAACCAGTTTAGATTCAAAATTCTGAATGTTAAGGAGTCAGAGGTTACTACTAATAATTCATCAGGATACCATAGCTATTTTCCTTTGGGGGCCACTAGTACACCAAAACCTAAAGCAATCCTTTACTTCACTTGAACATGAAAAAGTTGCAGCCTTTGGTATAAGGATTACTCAGTGCAATAAGATGAGGAATTATTTTTAAGTTGTCATCCAGAGTAAGAGCATAGTAGAGGTAGCTGCATCTGGAATGTTTTTGCTGATCAAAGGAAGCTGATGAGACTTCAATATTTCGATACTAGATACTATTACTCTGCTGCGTATATTTGCTTCAACTCTTAAATGACATGAGGAGCTGATACAGTGAAAACCCAGACTGGTGTATTCACTATATGACTACTTGACCCAGTAAGCTTCCTGCAGTAACTTCAGATTCTTTCCAGTTTCCATCAACAGGTTTTTGACAGACTGTGTGATCTAAACAAGCCACCAGCAGCAAGGAGCTCTTGAGTTCTGTTTTGCAACCAATTCACTTCGTGGCCATAGGTAAATCACTTAATCTCCTGGTGATTAGATTCACTCATCTATAAAATGGAGAAAACAGTACTTGCCTGGCTACCTATCTCCCAGAGGTAGCATGAGGGCTAGTTCATTGTTTACAATGCTTTTAAAAGGAAGATGTGCTATAAAAGTGCTGAGAATTACTGTTGTGTTAGCATTCATTCTTCTTACTGCCGGGTGAGTCATAGTGCACAGCTGCTGCTGAAAACAGCTTAAACCCATGAGGAGACACTCAAGATAGCTAAAGCTTGGAGGCCCAAAGAACATCATTACAAGTTTGAAAATAAATCAAATGGCAGCTTTTCCTCTATCTTTCAACACTACAGTCCCTGTAGTTCCCACTTGTTTTCAGTGCATAGTCTATACTGCTGAGTTGCAAAAAGATGAATCTAAAGAGCAGCTTTTTCTAAGGAAGTATTTTCAGTGCCTGCTGCTTGTTATGCTCCAACTCCTTCTCCCAATCTCCTTAATTTCATCATACTTTCAGATACTCAAGTTCTTAAAATAATAACCCAGAACAGTTACAACTTCCAGTGTGTGCTTACTGGACAGTAAACGTGGTAATATTATAATACAATAAAATGCAGAGCCCCAGCCACTGTTTTAAGTCTATTTTCTTGTAAAAAAAAGTAACTCAGGGCTCAGAGTAATCCATCTTTATTCATACAGGCTAGCACCTTAACACTTATGAAGTACAATGTGCCATGAGTAGAGATGGCAGGAACTGGCCCTGAAAGTCTTTCTGTGTAAGGAGTAAGGGTGGAAAATCTAGAGACAGGGATAGCTGGATTTACCTCATTACACACTGATAGTACAAGACCACATGACCGCAGTACTGAACTTTCAATTAAATGATGATAAAAATGAATTATCTAAATAGTTTCTCTCAAAAACAAGAATAAATTAACCAGTTTTTATTATGAAATAGTGCATAATTGTGGCCAAGCATAGGGAAGGAAAGAAAAAAAATGTGTGTGGGAGCTTTAAAATCAAATAATTCATGGCCTCATTGTAATTCATGGCCTCATCATTTTATCCATGATCATCATTTCTGAACAATTTGAACTGGAGAAACCACACTGGCTGAGAGTACTATGAAGAAGACAGTAGGGTCTAAATCAGGAATAGCCACCCAGCAGCACATGTGCCCTAAGTGGCAGAGGCCAATTCTGTGAGAGACTGAGAGCCCTACGCGCACAGAAAAGGAAGGTACCTTTTGTCCCTGTGAGAGGGATCAGGCATCACTCCCAAGAGCCCGGTTAACCCTTCGCTGGTGCTGCAGCCACTGTGGATGTTAGAGTTTTGGATTCTCATTTGCCATATAGACAGTTGCAGGGCCAGAGGAGGGTTAACCTGGCTTTACATGGTGACACCTCCCTGCCTTTCTCTGCTCTGCATGGCCATGGCCAGAGGCTTAAGCCCTTGGTGGGGTCAGAGAAGAACAGCACCTGGGAAAATTTAGGGTTTAAATGGTGGTGTGCCTGCCACAAAATCTCACCGTCACCAAACTGCTTGCCAAAGCCACCAATATTTTAAAATCTTTTCTTCATTCAGTTATACATAATCATTATTCATATGATTTAAAATAAGCCGTATGACAGCAAATTATATTCAGGCCTGATGAGTAATGTCTCAACAAATAAAATGTTAAACAGTAAGAGGATACAGAGTTGAGAGTACTGGTATGAACTATTACAGAATACAGCTGTGTGTGAAAATAAAAGTATATATTTACAGTTTTGCATGAATTTTTACATGTTTAAAGGAATCCTCCTTCCACTTTTGCTTTCAGTTGTAACAGTATAGTTGATATATTAGCAAAAAATGCCAATATTGGCCTATGTGAAGCATTTTCACTGTAAACGGAAGTTCTTACTTAGAACACGGGCCCATACTTTCTTGAGAAATGCAAGTAATCTTATTAAAATGTCCCATGGGAAAAGGTTTGCCAATGAAATCTGAAGTCTTCAGGTTTATATTCATAGAAATTATAATGGGAAAAGATTTTGTGACCTTTTCTAATTCAGATTAATGTATGTAAATGTTTCATGAACTCCCAGTTCACCCTGCTGTAACTAAAAGTGGGTGGGATACCTGGTTTGACGTAACGATGAAGTCTTGTTTTATTCTTGTAACAAAATCTTTCTTTATAAACTCATTATATTCAATGTGCTTAGATAAATAGAACACAGCAGAAATATCACGCAATTTGCTTCTTATGAAGAATAAGGAACGTGCTCAAAATTGAAATGCTTCAAAAAGATAATGGATATCCTGACAGAAAAGCCAAAAGAAAAAAAAAAAAAACTATAAAGACTTACTAGAGATCATCAATACAAAGTTGTGCTGAGTCCCTTCTCCCTGTTCACAAAGAGAATTTGAATTCAAAATTCACCTTTTGCAAGTAGTTTTACAATTCAGGTTCAACAATTTTAACAATCCTCTTTACTTTCTCATCTTGATCATTCTCCTTCTACGAGAAAATTATCCTCTGCAACATAATGGCTCATGCTTTGTTTAATTTTGTTTTTGAATATCTTAAGTAAGGAGCCTTTTATCCAGGTCCTGTGCGTTCAACTGTTAAACTAATGTTGTCCTTGGAACCAGATAAAGTGAGTACAGCCCATAATTGGAGGCTTCAAAACTATTTCCCAAAAATACCAATGCTTCTTCTTTCCAAATGGCCTGTTAAATGTAATTTCCAAATTTATTTCTATTTCTATAGCTGACATTTCATTAATGTAACATTTCACATCTGATTATGTCAGTCTCATTATGCATTAAGAGGAAAGAAGAATCACAGCAAGAATGTTGAAAACTAGGATATCTGGATGAATTGCCATGAAAAAGATTATGTTTTAGGGATAAACACAGAACTCGAGTCTCAGTTTCAGATGCATGTTTTGAGGTAAACTAGCATTTGCATGTGGCTGCGCACAGACTGTTGCACTTGAGCCTCTGTAATCAATTTAATCAATTAACAGGTATGCTTGAAGTGGCTGGGCATTCTGTCCTGTCCAGTGGCAATTATTATAAAGTCAGATATCAGTTGCTTGTGCGTCAGAAGCCAGGCAAGAATATCTTCTAAGGAATAACAGCTAAAAATGCTTGCATCACAATTCAAGAAGGCTTTCTACTAAACAAATTCATTCAGAGAATGTGTGGATACCTTTAAGGGTGTTATGTATAAGTTGTTACATTTGCCCAGGGACTGCAGGAAGGAACAGCAGATGAGTAGGCTAAGAAGGCTCTCTGAATGTACAAGCTTTATCATTTTATAAGTTTAACTCCTTGGTCTTTTGAGAATAATACAGAGAAGACTATTTGAAATGGTCTTAGCTGTTTGAGGGGGAAATCAGATTTCTAACACCATCTTTCTGGCACTAAATATTTATATATTATAGTCACATCCAATCAGGAATGGAGCTTTACTGGGTTGGGTGCTGCCCATACATGGAAAAGAGGCAATCTCTGCCTTGAACATTTTTGCTTTAAAAGTAGTAAAAAATAAAGTACTATAATTGTACCAAAAATGACTAGGTTTCCATATCTGATAGATGTCCTATTAAAATGAATTGCTTTGGGGAAAAATAAAACATTCTACTCTCTGCACCCTTTCCTAAAACCATGTCCATTACCTAGAAGTCTTGAGGTGATATTTTTGCAAAGGCTAAGGAGGTAGCACTAGCTTTATTAAAGGAGGAAATTAAATTTTAAAGGATTTCTTCATATGCAAAAACCTAACAGTAGGTTTCATCTTAAGAAATGTTCACCATATTTGTAATTATATCTGCAAGCTAAATATGCTGCTTGTTTTCTTTTAAAAGGTAAAACATAAATACTTTAATAAATATTAAAAGTGGTTGCCTGCATACTTCTAATTTGCCATATGGAAGGTTTGGCAACCATTAAATTTAATAAATGAAACTGTTACTATCAATGACATGCTCAACCTATTAATTTACAAGTGTTAATTTTTGCAGTTCTGCTAGCTACTCTGGAAGCAACGCATTAATCTAAAGCCTATAAATCCTTCATCTTAACAGCCTTGACTCTTCTCATTTTAACTAGTTTTACACACCAGTGTGTGATCAGAATCAGACTCAACATATTTAACAGTCTTGCAGATGCAAAAGAAAAATGCATGTTTTGTCACCAAGGAGCTTTAGAATTTCAAGGATCAGTTTTTCATTCACCTACATTTGCATAAATCAAGAACAACTCTGTTAAAGTAAATAAAGCTTACAAGTATACAAAAGTGTGTGAATACAGAAATGGGACGTTTTACTCCTTGCAGAGAAACCAGAACTCTGGCTGTAAGAAGAAAACAGATAACTACTTTTAAGAATTCCTCAGGAGAGGCCTTGAGTCTTGTACACTCCTGAGGCTTACATTACTAGGCTACGATTGGATTTCAAAATCCTATACTTGTGATTTTAAATGTTTTAAATTGGAAAACTCTCCGTCTTTATAACACTTTCTAAGCAATGTATGTTTATCTGCCTCCAGAATGAAATAAGGATACTCAAAATCTGTAAATCTTCACTATTCCTTACAGTGGTAGGCTATTTCCACATATGCCCAGAAGTCAGAAAGTTGCAACATCCCTGTAGGAGCAACAGAAAACCTTTCATAGAATCATAGAAGTAGGGTCAGAAGAGACCTTATAGATCTTCAAGTCCGACCCCCCGCCTGCGCAGGAGGAAAACTGGGCTCAAATGGCCCCAGCCAGGTAGGCATCAAATGGGCATCGACCCATTTCTGTACTCACACACTATTGTATACAAGTAAGCTTTATTTACTTTAACAGAGTTGTTCTTGACTTATGCAAAGTACTTTATTTCAGTACTTTTCCATCAACAGGCAGATTGGCTTTCCCAGGTACCTTCCTCTGGACTTCTGACTGGCATTGCTGGCAAGTGTAAAAATTGTACAAAATGGATGAAAAACATCTGCGTTCATAAACAGTATGCCTTTGTGGCAGCATAAACTCTCACCAGTTAAAGATATACTGAAAGAGATCAAAATTTTATATTTCCAAAGAAGCATTCAAAATAGTAATTGCTTCTATTTCTTTTTACAAACAGGTAGCTTCATCCAATAATCTGCAGATTGATAGTTTCCCCTATTATTCTCAGCACTAAACTTCCTAGCAAATAAATCTTGTGTTGCCTGATTTCAAAACAAATGTTAATAAGCACAGAGAAAAAAAAAGCTACAGGCTTGCTAAGCAGGACACAGAGTTCTCTTTAATGTCTACAAGAGATTCTTAAGCACACAGAATCCCCTCACGTATATGGAACCCTGTGGGTATAGCAGGAAAAAACAAGGAGTGTAGATGTGTCCAATAGACCAGTATGACCTGTATTCATTATTTACTTCAAGTACATGTTCAGTTTTCTATCTTATTTCACATTTGAATTCAACACAGGAACCAATGCACTCACCAGAAATCCATAGTTACTTTTTTACTTGAATTTTCTATTTCATGTATTGCATCTTATCAAGTAGTATTTTTATCCAACTGATTCCCTACATTTTGGGAAACTGTCCATAAAGTACTTGTAAAATACAGTTTCAGCATATCAGACCAAAGCACTATAATTGCACCTCTTAAGCAAATGCTTGTTTGCTTTTTCTTTGACTAACCTTTTTTTTCCTCCAGATTCTTTTCATGTTATTACCCTAGTAGTTTCCTACAGTGTTCATTTCCATCACAAAATGCTGCACAGAACAATTAGGTTATCATGACAAGGTTATAAACCACAACTCAGTTTACTAACATCACATGAGATTAATAAGTAAAATATAAACATTTAAGTTTTGTATAAGCCTTATGCTCCCCAAAATCCTTCTGTTAAAAGAATATTATTAAGATGCAATGCTAAGCACTCAACAGTCAAGAGATGCCTGAACTAAAACTGCCACTGCAATCTCATTCTGACTTTATTTATGCTTATACATTCTGCCTTCCATCTAATTTAGTGCACAGGATGCAGAGCGCTCTGCAGATGAAACAGGATTGTGAACTGATGGAGGGCTTCATGGTTAAGGCAGCTGAATGCTACCCTGAAATCTAGATTCTCTTCCACATCTGCTGCAAAATTTCCATGGGGTTTTAGACAAGTCACTTAAATCTGAGTTTTCATGCATTCAGTAGTTTCATGTTCTTCATTTTCTGGGCATCCAGCTTGAGACTGAGGATCACTTTATATAAAGTGCTGACCACTCACACTGAAGGAAGTTAGAAATTTGTTTTAAATAGATGAAGTGCTATACTATGCTAAGAACTAGGAAGATCATATCTTATGCACCACAAATTCAAAAAATAGTGGGTACTATGGAGCTTAATCTCTGCCCTTCACTGCCACTTGTAGAAGTGAGATAATACTACCCTTTATCACATGGGAAGGTTTGCTCAATCTTATGAACCATTCAGATACTCTGATGACAAGCCCTATATAAAAGCCCATAAGGAAATTAATCATTATTAAGAATTAGGTTGCATAGCAAGTTTTAAATATTGTGAAGTAAATGAAGAATGAGATTCACATCCAGAGCGATAAAGAGAAACAAAATAGGGGGCATCTGCTTAATAAGTGAGCATCATCTATTCCATGCTTTCAACAAAGCCCATGGAAAAAAATGTGATCATGTCATTACAGACTATAGAAAAATGCATTCCTAACAAGGCAGTCAAAGTAAGGGTGTACATTCTGACATTTCTGAATTCCTGAGTTATCAGTTTTGCAGCCTTAGTATTGCTCTTTTAACTTCAGGCTTGTTTACTTTCCTTGCTTGTATTTATTTTTTTTTTTTTCATTTCAGTCTGACACTAAGCCCATCCCCTCCTGCACCAACACAAAGCAGCAATTGCAGGGGAAGTCCTGGCCTGCTCTCCTAAGGTTGGATGGAATATTTCTCTGCAATTTGGAATTTACAGAGCTCTAGCAAGTCTCTACTGAACACAGGTAAACTTGTTTTTCTGAAAGCTTATAGTTTGGCCAAATATGTAAGGATTTGCATGGGACAAAAAAGGCACACAAAAACTTGACACAAGGACTTCTCCACCTGCCAAATTTTAAATCTCCACCTAAAGGGTGGGAACACCAGAACTTCTGAAATTAAAAACTTCACCAGGTTTTATTTTTACAATGGGCAAACAACTTTTTTTTAACCCTGCTCCTGGGAAAAGCTGAACCATTTGGCTGAAGCTTTCAAAAAGTTTTGCACCCTGAGGCAGATACCTGGCTCATCACCAACAGGCTGTCATCACCAACAGGCTGAATGTAGCAAAAGTTAGAAGCAGCTGAGAATGGCCTCATATCAGATAACTTTAATAGTAAATTATTCTGCCAGTCCCTCCCATAGACCATACACAGAGTAAGATGTCTCATTAAGGATGGTAGGCAACTGAATGAGAACAGCAGCACAAATGTCTTCTGTGCATCATATTATATATTTTATTATTATATTATATAATATGTTGCACAATGTTGTTTGCACTGCTGTTCTCATTCAGTTGTTTATATATTATATAAACCATAGACATCTAGGAACAAAAGCAAAAAGCTGGCGCCTCTGCTGTTTGGGGGCTGGACCTGATGATCTTGCGAGGTCCCTTCCAATCTATGAATTGCAATCTATGGAAAAACCTTTAAAGCCTCTAAATTAGGTTGCAAAAAGCATGCATGCAAAATACTTCCCACATACACTAACGACTGTGCATATTGCAACATTACAAATCCAAACTTCTAGCGGTCACCATTTCCAAATACAGTACTATTACTGATGCTCTTGACTTCACAACAAGGGCACACAATCAGCAAAACAGGTTTTGGTAACAGTTTTAAGTGGCGTGCCTTTCATTTTCCACCAGTGCTACCAAATGATTCCATAAATTACAGAAAGGATGTTTTCTTCTGCTTGCAGGAATCATGTTCATTTCCTGTTTAGGTCTATGGATACAATTTACCATCTTTTACACTCTAGCCAAATAGTACAAGCAGATTTACTGAGCTCATTTTAAAGCAAAATGTCACCACAGGTACAGAAAAGCAAGAAAAAAAAATCAGAGCAACACTGACCTGCTGGATTCTGCAGAAGTGATGGCAATCAGTGGAGGAATCCTAAGTGGAAGACTAGTGGGCCTCGGTGTAGTCTCGATATCACTCCTCCTATCCCAGTCTGCTTGCTCTAACTGCCTGAAAGCCAGAGGAGGAAGCTGGACATTGCGGCAGGAGAGCCTCCGTACAAGATAGGGCTCCATTCCTTGGAAAGGGGCCTCGTCCTCAGTGTTGGAGTATATTGTTTCTTCTGAAACCTGTAAACCCAAAACCCCGAATACTTTAATTTCATAATCGTTTATTGCAATTCCTTTTTCATAATGTATTTTATTCATACTATTGAGATGTTTCTAGAACTTCTGGTAAAATAGGAATTAGAAACAGGCAGCAAAGAAGCACATTTGCTGAAAAGGAAAGTAGGCATAAAGACAGAGAGGTTCAGTTATGGACAGATGATGGATGGATGCAATGTAATGTTTGCTGACAATACTGAGGGATGTTCAGTTGCTGTAATAGCAAACAGAGAGCTATTTCTCTGCAGGGAATTTTGCACTCTGCATTCAACATATGTACCTCTCCCTGTACAAGGAAATAGAAAAAGGTATTCTCTGAATGGGACAAATATTTTTTCTCCTCCAACCAACCTCCCTGCGACTCCTGTCTTTTTGGTAGAAGTAGGGGTCTGAATAGCAATAGGGCAACAAAAGCAAGAGTAATATGTAAGGTCACAAAACCTGCATTTCTTTACAGAGAAGCTTGAACTTCTAGATATAAAGATAGAAAATTCACATTACATTCTTTGCTTTACAACAAAAAGAACCTCCATTATACACACACAGAGTAACAGATTGATTTTACAAGTACCGAGTATCAACAATTCCCATAGTAATCAATGGCGACTGCAAATAATCAGCACCTCTGAAAGTCAGGTTTAATACAACCTGAGGTCCAAATATAAGAGAGCATAGTTTTGAAGTTAATCATTTTACATTCTGGTAATATAATATTTTTTTATGAATAGCGGAAGAGTGGCAGTTATCCTATAAAGTAACTCCTGAGCTCTCATCAGCTCACAGAGGGGAGAATGGCTGTTCCTGGAAATTCCCAAACAGTTCCAAAGAGACCACCATTTTAACATTCAGGTTTTTTAGAAAATGGACCTTTTAAGAGAATCCAGATTCTGATTCTTTCAACAATGAGGGGGAAATGGCGTCAGGTGCTCAGTATCCTATGGTTAAACAGGTTGGTGCTTTTATTCCGTTTCCCAGCAGATGTCTAAACCAGCCAAAAGCACCACATGGAATTGCACCCTTATTTATAGACACATTACAGAAATCAAGGGATAAATATGCATGAGACATAAAATGTATTCTTATCTTAGGGTGTGAACACTGGGATTGATAACAACATATGTAAGTATACCCTACACTCCAACCACCTCAAGTACCAATATCAAAGCAAGCCTGTCAGGACTAAGAGGGGCTCAGATGCCTATTTACTAGGGCTGTGCAAAGCTTTGGCCTCTGATTTGATTTGATGGCGATTTGTCCCGATTCGGTGGCTGAATCTCCGAATTGAATCAGAGGACCCTTTAAGCTCTCTGAATCGATTCGGATAGATTCAGCAATTTGGACATAGATACAGCCTTAAATGATTTTTCTACATACCTCTAGGTAGTAGGGGCTCTGAACACTGCAGTGCTAGGGCAGATGCGGGGGTCTCACAGAATTTTGGGGGACTTCCCAGTGTGCTTGGCAGCAGACCTGGAAGTGGACCAGAACCATTTCCAATCCACTTCCTGGTCCACTGGGGAGCACATGGGGGCACCCTCCCAACTCAGTGACTGATGCCTCTTGGGTCTGGGGGGGCACCCAGGGTCTCTCTGCGGCCAATCGCCAGGTTGGTGTGGCACGGGGGGGGGGCCCCCCAGTGCACTCTTTAGCAGACCCAGAAGTGAACCGGAAGCACTTCTGGTCCACTTCTCGTTTCACTGTTGAACACACTGGAGAGCCCCCCATGCTCCTATGGGACATGCCATGTGCCCCAACACCACAGTGATCATGAGATGTGCTACTACCTCAAAGCATGTAGAAAAAACTTTTAAAGCTGTGCCTGTGTCCAAATCACTGATTCACCGGATCAACACTGAATCGTTAGATTCGGATTTGGCCAAATTGAATCAGGGACAGTGATCCGAATCAACAGATTGAATCACTGTCCCTTATTAGTGCTGAATCCGAATCCAAATCGAACAGGACCCATTTTAAACAGCCCTAATATTTATCACTGAAGCCCACGCTGCTGTGACTTTACTGCTACAAGTACTTCCATAAGCTAGATAAAAAACAACTTGTGCTACAATCACACCTCAAATTACAGCATAGGCGTAGTCTCTCATTAGGCTCGAAGCACATTTATCAGGATTATTTTTATTTTGTATGGGAAACTTATATTCATTTGCCTATCTTTAATCTACTCTGTGCACACAAAAAGTGGGGAGTCTCAAGTCCATTAAAACAGCGCCCTTCAAAATGATTAATTATTAATAAACTCCAATTGTAGTCATAACCCAATCAGCAAGTTGAGAAAATTACTTTTAATACATTTTAAATCAGAAAATCATCATTCATAACTTGAGAAAAATAGCCATTCTAACCTTAAAGCAATTTTAAAATTATAGGCATTATAATATGGTGTGCATTAATTCATGGGTTCCAAAGTGAATCAACAGGGAAGTCAATCTCTGTAAAAACTCCATGAAAATGTAAAATGAATAGTAATCTAGGGGGAAGTACTCTAATCTAAGGGTTAAATTAATCTGGGAGGAAGTTTAATTTAGACCTTGGCATTTCTAGTGTATGTTTTAATGAGTATGTAAGATAAATGAAATAATTAAAAAAATGAATTAAGTTAATTAAGTTTTGAGACTATATGAAAATTTTAACTGCTTTTGGTACCAGATGAAAAATAATTTACTTATTGCTTGGACTGATTGAATCAAATACATAATATAGACAAAGAACGATTTTTGCAAGGGAATGAAGAATAAAAATCCTGAAAACTACAATAAAATCCTGGAAGGAAAAGGCTAAGAATTAACAAAATAAGCTAGATGTATTGCATAAGTGAACGTACTAGCAATGAAAAAAGTGAGAGGCTCTGGATCATATAGCACTTTTAGGATCTTCTGAAGATAAACAGAGTGCCAGAGTGAAGACAAAATATAATTTTGAAACTCAGCTTTGGGCCGCATATCCCATGTTTCATTCAAAGGCAACTATAAATTGAGTCAAAACTACAGAAGAGATCAACTCAGTAGGTGTAAGAAATTAAGCATCCAAGTTTGCAGATTTGGGCATGAATTGTTTAATAATAGGAAACCATGAGCTACTAATATGTCTTCCAGATTTGCCACATGTAAAGATATGGTTGTAAAAAGAAGTATGTTTCCTCCTAATACCCATGAGATGGGGTCATTATCCTTCAAAACATAAATGTAACATTCAGGATGTTAGAAATCTATGGGAAGCTGTCTGTGATTCTTGCCAATGTATTGTAAGAGTAAGGGTGAGATAGACTTGTCACAATAAAGAACAGAAGTTTACATAAAACAAAGGAACCACAGATACAACACTGAGTCTTTGAAAACAACAGGAACAGGAATGTGAGATAGTAGTTATGAACAAGTGTGAAGGTTATTTGACCCCAGCAATCTTTCCTGCCCAGATCAGGAGGGGCTGGAGCTGATGTTCTCACAAGGTCCCTTCCAGCCCTAAACTTCTGCGAATCTGTGAAGATAATGGAGAATATTTATACTGAGTGGGAGACTTTCAGAGAAACAGTAAAGAGAACTGCAGAAGAAGAATGACTATTGAAATAATTCTAAATCTAAAGAACAAAGCCTCCTGATGAAGCCTACAGAGAAACTACTGAGGACTGATATAGGACAATAGGGATCTATTATCTTGAAAAATGTGAATTATTTTCACATCAGGAATATTTTGAAGGCAAAAAAAGATGTACCAGTGCAGATGTATTAATACTTCGGGGAGGGAGGGCCAGCATGTTACATAGATATCAACATATGGCAGAAAGAATACCAAGTGAAACAAGTCTGGTAAGGAACAACAAGGAAATATTTTAATCACAAATAATACTTCTGTAGAAAGCCAATGGGAATCCTTTGTTGAACTCCTCAATGATGAGGTAGATACAGGTAAACAAAAGCCCTCTATTTTCCAGCCATTCTGGGGAAAATAATCAATTTTGAAGAGATTTGAGGGGCCATCAAAATTCTCAGGAACAGCAAAGACCAGCCAATCATAATGTTCCCCCTAAATATGAAAAGCTGAAAATCAGTTACATCAAAGCAATCTCCTTGAAACCCAGTTGTCAAGCAGTAATATCACCTTAGGCAAGGCAAAAACATCCAGTAAGAGGTACAGTTCACCAACCAGTGTAGCCTAATCCTAACCAATGCGGGTGTCAGGAAGGCAGTGACACTGAGGACGGGAAAGATTTACAGCATTTACTAAACTTAACATGTAGAAATCAAAGCTATTTAGCATCAGAACAAGGATGTGAATTTTCATATAAAAATCTTAGTGTTAACATATGGTTTTGAGAGTTAGAGATGCACCAACAAGTGGCTGGGGCATGTGGTTAATATAAGGGAACACATACCCAAATAATCATCTCTTTGAAAGTCATTTCTGTTATGCTTGATCTCATGACCAACCAAGAAGAGGACAGAGGTATAATACTGACCAAGACCAAAGCTCTTAATATAAGTTATCAGTAAAAACACAACTTACATAACAGGTATGTGTATTTGTTAAATATCTTAATGGAATTGCTGAGATCCCTAATATGCACAGAACCTCTGCATACAATTCTGAAAGTCTCTTTTTAATGATTTAGCAAGCCAAGGATCAAAAAAACCCTCATGATTTTCCATTCTGACACACGGCAGAACCCATGTACTTAAATGCAAATAAATGGTATTCCACTACTTGGTATGCTGCCAAGGAATTGATTCACTGCAATGCATTTCAATTTCTCTAAACTGTAGATAAAATGTCATACTTACCCCATTTGAATAGCACATCTGGTACTGCCTGCAAACCAATTCACAGAAGTTAACAGGTGAGAATTGGTATTTGCTTGCATGAACTTCCACTGTGCATTCTTTTGTTCAGTTCATGCTGCTGCCATGCTCTGGTTGCTGGAAAGTTGCTCTTACCTCAAGTTTGTTTCTTTTAAAATGTTTAAATGCAACCTGTTTTCAAACACAATTAACTGAATATAAAAGAAACGACTCCCAGAACAATGCATTCCTCCTATTAGTGTCAGCTTTCAAGAACAATTCTCCAAGTAGCACCTTTTTGTTTGTCACATGGGACATTTTAATAATTCGCTCTGTTATTCATGATACATGCTTATTTTTGTGCTTACTGCACTAGTTAGATTTTTTTGCCCCTCGGCCTAAGGGGTTAGCCAGTACTGCAAGTCTTGTCAGGTTGTTTTTACTTGCACTGATTTTACAAGTCAGAATTTCTTTGGTGCAATCTTATTTCTTGACAAAAAATATAAACAAAGTCCTATATCCCTGAACACAGTAGGAACACACTGAATGCATGTACACATGCAATTAATTTGAAGCAGTAAACTCTGGAGCAGTTTAAGATGGAGTAAA
Source organism: Caiman crocodilus (assembly GCA_030014935.1). NCBI lineage: Eukaryota > Metazoa > Chordata > Crocodylia > Alligatoridae > Caiman > Caiman crocodilus. The sequence continues at coordinate 34,840,672 of JAGPOW010002514.1, read as the reverse complement.
CTACTCGTGGGTGCAGTGTCTACATGTGTACCTTGGACAGCAGGAGTTTGAGCCAGGACAGAGTAGTTTATTCTAGGGCTGCTCCTGCCCTGCTCTGCCCTGGACTCCGGATGGTGGAGGGACTGGCTGGGCCACAAGGGTATGGAAAGTGAGGAGCTGTGTAGCTAGGCTGCAGGCAAGAACCTATGTCCCTGCTAGCTGGACCAACCGGGAGCAATTTATGTCCGTGCTCAGTGTCTACAAGTGTGTTTAATCACAGTTAATCACTCCGCCATAAGATAATACTGTTCCCAACAGTACTATCTTATGACAATACTTGGTTTACTGCAGCCTAATATCATTGCACATGTAGACAATGGCACTTTACTCTGCAGCTCATTAATCTACTTTACAGTAAAGTGCACATGTAGGCATGGCTACAGAATACTTAAGGTGCAACAGAGCTGCTCCACTGTGGTGGTTACAGACAGCCACGGCAATGATTATTTGTGCCCCCTGGGCTGCTACCCCAGTTGCCCCAATCAGTTACTCTACGTATGCCCAGTAAGCAGATTCTTTGCTTACTGTTTCCAGTCCTGCCTTTCCAGCTAGCACTCTACCCAAAGAAACTCTCTCTTGGCATCCTCTAAGAACCACACTCACAGTCCTTCACTCGCTATCTGTTCCCTTTTTGGTGCCTTTCTCCCACACAGAAACTCACAGTTCTGCCAATCAAAGTCCCAGCCCTTATGTTTTCAGTCAGCCTGAGAAGAGTCCTTCTTGTTCTTCCTGAATTAGTTCTTACTCAGGCTTTCACACATTTCCTAGCACCTTAGTGATTTCTCTTATTTCAGTTGTCTTACTCCATAAAGGAACCTATTTTTTCTTCCATTTAGTGTGAATGGATGGCACAGTAGAGCAACTAAGGGTGAGTAAGCAGGACACCAGCCCCAGGTGACAGTGCAAAGGGACTGCCAGAATGGCAGCCTCCTGGAACCCAACAGAAAACAGCTGCAGCAGGCAGGGTACAGGGAGACTGCACTGTGGCACCAGCAGCTGCGGTCTCCAAGTCTCAGTGGTAAGGTAAGCACTTAGTATTTCACCTTCTAGCATCTCTGCCAGTGCACAAACATAACTACCTATGCCTCTGGGTTAGCATGCCCAGCCAGCTTAAGTGAGTTCTGTGATTGACTATAGACCAAAGGTATGCTTGCTCACAGCCCAAAACACTTTCTAAAAGTTCTTTCCAAGCATACCAAAAACCTGGCACACATTCCACTGATTTTAATACTGTGATTTAACATATATAACATAATATTCTATCCTCAGCTGCTACTTCTACAGATCCTGAAAAATACATCATCCTTAATAAACAGGGGAAACATGGAGTGCTATCTCCACATCTTTCTCTGTTGTTTTTAGAACAAAGAATGCTTCCTGGAAAGGAGAAAGAAAACTGTTCTTCCATTTCTTGAATGAAAGAGCTGCAACTCAGTCCAGTCTTAGAGTACTGTCTGCAAGGTAGAAGTTTTGAAGGGTGAGCTCAATCAAAGTAATCATCCTTTCCATAGCTGAATGTATTGAGAAGGCACTAAGGTGGAGTTTGTTTTATATACACATAAATAAATTGTTAAGAAATGCTTAAATATTCTTCTCTGTCCATTAAATAAATATTACCTTCCTCACATGAAGACTGTCTTTTCCAACTGTTTTTCATTCTTCTTGCTACACCTATCCCTCAGTTCAATAGATCAAATCTTTAATCTTATCATGATCCACATTCCTAATCCACCTATATTAGTAGAATAATAGTGATTGTATTAACATTCCCTGTTTTACTGATATAGGTGACTATGGTTTCAGGGGCAGGGTTCTGTCATGAAAGGGGTCAAGCTTTCGTATAGCTACAGCTATTGAAATATATAGGCAAACTGAAAAAAGTAAAAAAAAATTTCACTTCAGTTCAAGTGAACTTGAAAACAGTTTTGATTTTGACTTATTAAAACAAGTCATTTCACATCAAAATGAAGTTTTGTTTTATTTGATAGCATACTTAACCTTTTTTAAAATTATTTTTTGATAAATTTAGTTTAAAAACATCATTTCACTATAAGCACAGGGAAAAATCATTTAGAATATGTCAAAATGAAACTTTCCTTGTATTGTTGAAAATAAAACTGCCTTTTTTGGTGAATGAGCTATTCACCCAAAATAAATTGCCCAACTCCATTTTTAACCTTGTAAAAGGTTAAAGGAGTTCTTTTGATGACCTACTTTTTAGCATTTGTTGGAAGTCTACAAAAACCTGTGGCTGGATTTCTGCTTCCTCATAAGCAGTGTTTCCTAGGTCTACCAGCATATGAATGAAGTGGAAATGTCTCTGTGAATGCAGACACTGTAGATCAGTCACTCAACCAGAGTGCTGCAGCACCCTTTCAGGTGTGCCATGGTACAAGTGCTGACAGCTCCACTTGGCAGCAGCAGTGGTATGTATGCCTCTTGCACAGTCAGACCAGAAAGGTCTGTGGCACAAGCAAATATCCCCACCTGTATTAGGGTTATCTGATAAGCCTAAGGCAGGTAGGAGGGGCTCCTTTTGTGACAGTGCTCTTTGCTCTGATTCTGGCATCTCCCACAAACAGAAGCACATGGGGCACTTACCTGGTGCTGGTGGCAGTAGCAGCACGTTGGTTGATAACTACTGAGGTAAGCTCAGGCACCACAACAGAGTTTCTCACACCCAGTAGTGCTACATTTTAAGAAGTTATAGACGGGTACCTTGAATCTGAAAAGCCTGAGAACCACTGTTGTAAAGTCTGGTCAATCAGTTTTCAGAGAGGAAACCCACAAAGCTGCTACACTTGTCAAGAAGAGCTAGTCCACACTAGTCTGGACCTTGTATTATTGATAATTTCCTTCAGAAACAAAGACCAACATAGAGGGAGTTCTAGCCTATTCATCAGGTGCAGACCATATTCCTTATGGAGAAGAAAGAATAGAGTAAAAACCATATGTGACAGATGTTTACACTCCTGCTACTATGGTGGCAAGTAGGAAACAAGGTGGGAAAGTCATATACCTTTAAGCTGTATTTAAAAAAAATGTTTGCACAATAGAAATGTACACTTTTGTGTAATGTAAACCTAAGATCCATTTTTCAGTGCAAAGATAACTATACTAAAGGACCCATTTGTATGGGAGTCCATCAGCATGGCTGCCAGCTTTCTATCTGATAAAGATAGGACTCAAGCATGTTGTAAACATGGAAAGAACTGAATAGCAATATTTGGGATTATAGTTAAAAATGCCTGTCAATGATCAGGTAAACTGCCTTAGCTCCCTGGTAACAACTACCATCTCAACTGTTGTTTGTAACAGGGTTTAACCTGTAGGGTAATTAACTGTAAGTAATGTAAGAATGAATACCTTTCTCCCAACAAACTAACCACACATTACTGATATTTAAAAGTGTATTAAATTAAAGTCACATTTTAATTCCAAAACCACTTTTGGAGAAGCAAGAAAAAGCAAGAAAAAGACAAAGCCATTCTTTCTCAGTGGTTCCTTTAGATTCAAAAGAACTCAGAACACAATCTCAAGTGTCATCTTTCCATGATATTATACCAACAAACATATGTAAATAGGGTATCATAAAGGTTTCAAAGTCAAGAACTGAAAAATTAAAGACCAACAGAATTGTAGCTATTTGTACAACATTAATTCAACCACCTTCTGTGTATACATTGTGATATGGCTGATAATTAGATGACAGCATGCTGTTTTTTATGTGGAATCCCAGATTTCATTCAATACACAGACGAGACAATGCTTACCTTAATGGGCAACTATCCATTGCTTTAGTTTTCTCATTGTTTAGTGTGTGGTCAGGTGCTTTATTTATTGCACGCAATTTCAACCCTGCTCCAAAGACACTTTATTAACCTTCTCATGGGCTACTTTATTACTACATTACCTGACATTAAATTATCTTCCCCAAACTCCCAGGAGATAAAAAGGTAGTATTATTTTTTTATATAAGGGAAGTAAAGGTAGGGAGAGTTTGAGGGCAATAATATCCATATTGGGTACCCAACATGAGAAACCTGACTTTTCAAGCTGCTTAGAGTTATATCGTGCTCTATCTTTTGAAGCCTAATTCTCATCATCTTACCTTGCAGCAGATTTGTAGCTCTCAGCGTATCTGCAAATCAGGCCCAATCTTAAGTTGGACAACCAGGCTCAACCTTAGGTTGGACAACCAGAAAACAAGGAATACATGACTAGTGACCACTTGTAAAGTTTGGTTTACGTGGTTGGCTGAGTAGCTCTTTGACATGGACAGGGATACAGTTCAATTAATCTTTGTCAACAGTCAAGTGCCTTGACCATGCAACCCTACTTTGCCTTCCTACCCTGTCACCTCTTAATGTACTGTGCACCTTCATAAATGTAGAGTATATGAGGGAAAGTCCTACAAACAATATTATTCTTTACCAAACAGATCTGGTTTATTCTGGACCAAATCTAGCCAGTACACTGAATGAAATCAAAGGACTATGGAAGAAACTAGTATGGGATCACAAAATCCAAGATTTCATCACAGTGCATAATAATTAAATTAATATTGCTTGGGGAATCTTAATCTGGCATTTTCTACCTTTTGAATACATGATTTCAAAACCTTTTAACTCATTTTAAAATTCAGTTTCTATTTCTTAAGAAAACAAATGGAAATCCCCCACTTTACCAGTGGATTCCAATAATATTTGCTGACATAATAGGAATGGGGAGTTTCTGTTCCAGACATCTGTCAGACACCTGGGTTCTGCCTCAAGCTCTAGATAGGAATGTACCCTTGCAGGCACAGACTTCTATATTAATTTATTCCATGCTTTTCCTTTCCATCCTGTCACCTTCAATGTATCATTTTCTTGTTTTTCCTCTTTTCCAGGCTCTTCATCCCTGTCCAATCCTCGCCCCATTTCACAATACCAGTCTCCTTGCCCAAAGTGTCAGTCTCCTCTCTCTTACTCCCAATCTCTTTTTCCCTCCACCCTCACACATCCAGTCCTAGTCTTACCAAGCTCCTTTCCCCAGTCTGTATTCTCTCTTCCCAGCTCTTGTCCCCTATATATTTAATCAGATGATTGTCTCCTCCCTGTTTGATAGGTGACAACAGAAACATCAGTTGACAGAATAACATCCAGCCCAAAGCAGCTGGGAACAGCCTTTTCAAAGACTGTCAGTCCCATAATCCCAAACTGGACAGAGTTTTGGAGGAGTAGTAGCTTGATAGGCAACAGAAGCTGTGGGAGGACTGAGCATATTCAGTGAGCAAAGGATCTTTAGAGTTTTTAGATTTTTCTACTGGGGCCAGTTGGAAAAAAATATTCCTTCATACAAATAAAGTTGGATAGCTATTGTCCAACTGGTAAATTATCTTTCCAATTAGGACCTTAGAAACTTATGCCAAACGCTGTAGATAAAACCCATTCCCAACAGTTTGATGTACTGTCCAGAAAATTCCCTACTGATCCTTATTTTCTTTTATACTAATAATTAGAAGCAAGAAAGATATCCATTCCCTGATCTGAAACCTACAGTTGAGATCTGTATTCTGTTCCTGTTCTTGCCACTGTCTATCCATGTAACCTTAGGCAAGTCATTTTACCTCTTAATCAAAAACTAACTCTATTTGGACTCATTACAATGGCTAAAGATTAATTAAGACTGGACTAGGATGTGGGTGGTTGCCAGTGGATAAGCAATCACAAGCTGATTATTTTCAGTAAGAGTAGACAGAAGATAGTCCTCAATTCATACTTAATACTTCAGAAAAGGCCAATTTCCCAAAGCTGAGGAAAATAAAAAGCAAAATTGATTGGGAAGGTAATTTTGCACAAAACTGCAAATGAAAATGTGGAGTTATTTAAGGGAAGTTTATTACATAAATAAAAGGCTATATATGTAAAAGAGAACATTTTTGCCTATACACCCAACCTTGTTCAGTGGCCTAGTGAAGGCATGAATTATAAAATGAAAAATAATAAATTTTATATAAATAAAAGGAGAAAACTGAAAAAATTAGTATGAACCAGAAGCTATGAAATATAAAAAACCTGGATAATGGAAGATAAAGACATCAGGGGGTAGGAATAAGAGAATAAGGCAGCGAGAGGGGAAAAGGGAGAAGGGTATTTGTATATGAGAAACTAAAGAAGTGCTTGCAAAAATATAGAACCGTTAACAATTTTACCAAATCCATCTAGTGCTGATAAAGAAAAGACTAAAGAATTTAATAAGTATTTATGTTCTGTATTTGGAAAGTAGAAGGATGGTGTACTTACATGAGTATTTCTCAGTCCAGTAGTGACTAAGAAGGCCATTCAACAATATCAACTAGAGTGAAACATTTTACAAATCAACAGTGCCAAAGAGCTTGCACCTAAGAGTCCTAAAAGAGTTGATTAAGATCATCTCTAGCATACTAATGTTACTTTTTATTAAAACTTGGAATTCGAGAAGTTCTAGAACAGTGGAAGACTGCTAATCCAGTGCAAATATACACAAAGAAAAAGAGAAATAACCAAGGTTACTATGGGCCAATTAGGCTACTAACAATGGTAGGCAAAATAAGAGAAAAGCTTAGTCACAGGACAGAAATATGATTAAATGGCACAAAACCTGAACATTTCCATATCTCCCACAAACTAGAAGCTCCCCAAATCCTGAAGCTACTTAATTATATTAAAAGTATAATAGCAGCACTGACAGTGACAAGAATGTCATGTTAATTGCATAGCTGCAAGGGAAATCCAGGCTGTATGGCAATAGAGCAGCTTAACCATGCAAACTGCCCAGAGCAACCAACCCTGAAAGCCTCACCCCTGGCTCTGTGTCAGGAAGTTTGGAAGCTCTGGTTCTGTTGAGATTCTGGAGGAGTCGGAGTACACACAGTTTCCAGGCTCCCTACCGTAGAGCCAGAAGCAGAACTCCAGGTAAGGACTTCCTGGTTCTCAAGCTCTCTGGAGTCTTCCTACAGCCCCCAATCCTAAAGCAGACCCACCAGGGGAACTTGCCTACCTCCAGGAACCTCAATCTCCTTTCTCCAAAAAATTCTCACCTAGCTCTAGTTTAAATTTCTGAAAGGACTGTCCATCTGACAGTACAAGCTTTGTGAAAGAGTGAACAGAATGTCTTCAATTAGACAGATGTCCAGAATGCAGCAAGGATTTGCCAATTGCCACCAACAAAACAAAGTATTTAGATTTACAGCATTGTTATACACAGTTTTAGATTACAGAGTATTTCCTAAAGGAGATCATTTCAACACAATTGTGCACTCTACCAAATGTGTAACCAGAGACTGTATGCATCAATGTAGGTTCATGGGTTTTATTAAGACAAAGCTGTACTCACTATAGCTTGATGACGCATTGCCAGCTGTGTGGGAGGACCTCATTCAAAAGCAATCTTAAATCCCATGGCACACAGAGACTAAACTGAGAATATGCATACCCAGGAGCTGACACTCTTGCCCCTATATTCCAAAAATAGTTATGCCTGATGCATCCTAACTAATGGTAATGGTTGGAAATCAAGAGAAAAGCCCTACTGTTTCGTATTTGTTTTTCACAGGTTCCAATAACTATTTGAGAGAGAGAATGGGAGATGTGAAACTGCAAAAAAACAAACCCCAAAAGGTGGAGGAGTTCTTCTGTGGTCCTCTTTCACTGGGAAAGAATGTAGAAGGCATCACAGGACTTAAAAAAGCCATGCAAAAAAACACATCAAAGCTTACAGTGCCAGCTGTACATAGCATATATCAGTGGGGAACATGGAAGTAAGTGAAAGACTTAACTTAAAAGAAAGGTCAACACTTTCATATTTGAGTGCTTACAACTTATTGAAATTAGGCCACTTTAATAAATGGCCTAATTGTCAGAGGGTCAAAGCACCTGTGCTTCTGTTTGTGTCAATGAGTGTTGAGATGTTCAGAATCTTTGGAAAAACAGGCCATTTACCAGAACATATAAAGAACCTGATTTTCAGGGATATGAAATATAGTAGTAATAGCAGGGGGAATGCAGGAGAAAAGTAACTTCTCTTAAAATAGAGGTTGATCAATTTATGAAATGACTAATATCATTGGTTTTGTAGAAAAGCAGTCAACTAATGCTTTCAAGCTCTATGTTCCCCAGATAAATATCTGTTTGCTTATGAGCTACCTAGTATCAAGCCCTGAGAAGACACCCTTTTTCAACACTGAGGAACTCTTAACATCCAGGCGTGAACCCTACGTCCTAATTTTCACCTCTGCTCAAAGCTGACCCATTAACTCCTTCCCCTACACCCCATGCAACTGCTATTCTCATACCAACCTTCAGCTCCTGTCTGGTGTTTAGATGCCTGATAAATTTCTGGAATGAGTAGGCCAAGGTCAAACCCAGGATATGCTTTCGTTTAAAGCAGGTGTTGGGAACCCCCGGCAGGTATGCCAGTGTGTGACACATGAAGATATTTTGCTTGGCATACCAGCACGCACCTCAGGACAGATGGTGGGGGAGCCGCAAGGGGCCTGATCCTTCTTGCGGCAGTGCAGCCCCAGCCCCTTTTACACCACCCACCCCAAGGCGTACATGGACCCACCACCACCACCAAGCCAAACCATGGCTCCACAGTCCCTGGTGCAGCTGCTTGCAGCCTCTGTGCCACCCGCTGTGAGCAACCTGGGGTCTGTGGCAGGTGGCAGGGGCGTGCCCAGAGCCTGGGCCAGCTATGGCAGGCAGCAGAGAAGCTGCAAGCAGCTGCACCAGGGCCTGCAAAGCCCCAGCCTGGCTTATTGCTCATGGCGGATGCATGCTTGCCTTGGGGGAGATGCCAAGGAAGGGGCCGGGCCTGCCCCTTGCTGGTCCCCTGCCATACTAGGTACTGGTTTCCTTTTCTTCCTCCTGCCTGCCCTGCCACCTTCAACATGCCTCCTCCCTTCTTCCACTTCCCCACCAAACTGCTTTCCCCCCTCAAATTAAACAATAACTGGTAAATACCGCCTCCACTTATCCATTTTCTTTGCTTAGCATGCCAACATCTCATAAGCAGACATTGTGGAGTTTTTTGGGCACTCTGCCCAAAAAGGTTGCCAACCCCTGGTTTAAAGCCTCTACTGCTCCTTTGGTGGTCATTAATTCAAATACACACTGTGAGATACTATACAAGAGTTCTAGTCAATCTTAGGCAATTCCTGGACACAAGACAGATTTCTACAACTATCTGGAACGTATTATAATATATGTTAGCTAAATATTTAGAAAAAAAATTATAATTCAAACTTACATGTTGTTAAACTTTAAATGTGTTCTTGATACAAGTCTGTTTACATCTGTTTAGAACAGGCTTGACCGACATGTGACCTGCCAAGCCATTTTATTTGGCCCATAGCAGCGGCAGTGCCGCCACCGCGGAGCTTGGGGCCACGGTGGCCGAGCTGCAGTGGCAGCGGGGCTGCAGAGCTGGCAGCAGTGAGGAGCTGTGGTGGCGGTAGCAGGGCTGCGGCGAGGCAGGCAGGGCTGGCCCACGGGCCCCAGCCGGCAGGGAGGGAAGGGGAGCTGCTTACCCCCGTGGGGCCTGGGGGAACGGCCCTGTGCAGGAGGGCAAGCAGCAGCTGCTGGTACTGCCTGCCCACACCTGCCTCCTCCCCCCTCCCCTTCAAGCCAGCCCTGCTGCCCTGCCCTGCTGGGCCCCACAGCAAGGCGGTGCCTGCTCCCCCGGCAAGTCTTCCCCCAGGCTCTGCGACACTCCGGGCCAGGCTTGGCCGCCCGCGCGCAAGGCCCCGAGGGGGCTGCTTCTCATGTGCTGCTGGGGACAGGAGGAGCCCGGCTGGGTCTGCACCGGCCAGCAGAAGTGACAGTGGAGCTCTGTGCCGCTTGGGATGAGATGAGCCTGCACCGGTCAGTCCCGAGCACCACACAGCTCCACCGCCACTTCTGCTGGTCAGTGCAGACCTGGCCAGCTTCCTTCCATCCCCAGCAGCACATGGGAGGCTGGCTTCGGCTGCATGCTGCTTTTCCTGGCCAGTGCTGATCAGGTTCTGCCCAGGCGAATCCTGCAGCACCATGTCAATCCTGGCATGGCACCGGCAGGCTGGGTGGCCCCAGGTTAACCCCAGCCTAGCCCTGTAGCTTCTCAGCACCAGGTCAGCCTGGTTGTAGCAAAGTGGCTCCTGCAGCACCATGTCAACCTGGGCATGCCTGCCATGTCAACCAGCACCATGTCAACCCCTGCAACTTCACTGGTGTCAAAGGTCACGTGACATCACTTCTTGATATGATACCACTTCCTGTGATGTCTGGGGTATATTTGTTTCTTCCAGTACTACAGGGAATATCACTTTCTTCATGAGCCTCTACAGGTTGTATACATATAAATGATCTTCCAGATACCCTGATACCCACTGTGCCACTATATAATCCTAATACTGAAAGTTAGCATATATTTATGTATTTCTCCTAAAGTGCTGGTATAATATAGCAGAATTAGTTCTAAATGTCTTTCTGTGCCTCTAGAAAACCTGATACTAAAATGATGCAAAGGTCAAACAGATTATTCAGAGGGGTAAATCTACAGTTTAATAGCTTTGTATTTTACAGAAACTTTATATATAGTGAGAATCTGTCTAGTTCAGGACTAGCAATTAAACGACAAACATACATTACTATCTACATACATACAAACTATCTACAAACATACATACTATCACCATTTAAAGAGTTAACAATAGACTCTGTTCATTTCCCATTCAAGCCCTCATCATTATAATAAGACAAACAGGGCATCTCAAATGCCAGCATGTATAATGGTGACCACTGTTCCAAGCATTTTTGAACAATTACTGTTTGCACCAGAGTTAATATTACACAAAGCTGCCTAAGCTGAGGCTAAGCAAAATCTTCATATTGGCCCGAGCTATGGCTTCCCTGCAGAAAGGTATGTTTTTACCTCTGTTTAGCTATTTTGATGTAATGTCCTGGTAGGAAAAAAGGCATTGCCATTTGCACCTCACTTCAGACAGTCCACAAAGTGCATTGACTCCATCCAGCTACATCAAAGTTGCGCATATGTTTTTGCCACTGGGGTGCTGGTTCTCAGCCTTTTTAGACTCAAGGCACTCCTTTTTTTTCACAACATGAAAAAATAATAGAGCAATTTTTATGTTGCAAAGAACTCAGAAAGACCGCAACAGTTCAGAATGTTTTTGACACTGTGGATTCCTCTTAGAAATCTCTGGGTTTATCTTGTGAATCATGTTTGCATACCTGACAGCACTAAAATTATATAGCACCCCATGGCACCTTGAGAGAATCTCAAGGCATGGCAGGTTGCTGCAGTACACTGGTTAAGAATCACTGTACTAGGCTTTAGATCAAATGAGCAGTCTCATATAAGCCCAAAATACTTTTCAAATTAAGACATAACCATAGAAGTTTAAAAAATTATGGTAGCAAACCAAGGTTATTTTTTCCACCTAAAAGCCATGAGGAAGCTCAGGATTCTCCCTCAGAGTGGAAGCATGTTCCCTTTAAGATCCATGGTGTTCATAGCTAACTATGGAGGAAGTTTTGCAAAACATGTTCAGCACCTGTTTTGGACGTCTGGACATTGTATCTACTATACTGTGATCATCAAGCCACAATGCAAGTTCAGAAAGTCAATTCCTGCCATTATGATCCTGACTGTAGATAACTGTAGTTCACCTCATATATATATCTTTTAAAAACTACATTTCTGTATTGACATTTGTTCCCAGAAGGCAGCTACACTCCACTGGACAGATGCTAAACTGATACATTTTGCCTGAATCTATGTGTGTGTGCAAGATTTACAAATCTCCTGATAAAGTTTGGCAACGGACTTGTGAAAAAGAATATTTTTCTACATATCTGGATGTGCAGGTGACAAATACTTCCTGTGTCACAAAACAGTAAAAGGTGACACATTCCCAGTGCTGGAAAGGACTTCTTTAATGCTTTCAACCTACAAATCGTTAATGGATGAGCATCATGCTTGTTTCTTTAAGCTCTGTCTCTACTGTAACAAACTACACTGAATAACATGATGGACCATTGCCCTTCACTTTCCTACAAAGTAAATCTCAGCAGTGATATGAGACAAACGCAGCAGAAACTCGTATTTGTCTTCACTTGTGAGGGAAGCAGTGTTCCAGGAACAACAAAAACTAAGAGAAAATGACATTGTAGAATGAAGTGGTATTCTGAATGGATGTCTCTTATCAAGAAAAAAAATCAGGTTGTTTCCATGAATGTGTATAAATGCCTATGGGACCAGTAAAGCAGCTGTGCTTCGATAGCTGTGATAGCATTCAAACATCTCCACAGCAGACTTACAGCAATATATGTTGCATAAACAAACAAACAAAAAAGGACAGAGGGATTACCTGCCCCAGAAACTTAAAATTTAATGTGAAACAAGTTGCTACAACGCAGGTGACAAAGAAAAGAAGACAAAAAGAAAGCAAACGAGAAGGAATCATGTATTTCTATTACTTGTACATCACAAATTGGCTTCTGCTACTTAAACTCATTTGAACATTTTTGCTTTTCCTGAAAGAAAAAGAAAAGGATGACACATTCACAGACAGAAGATTTTAACACAACCAAATCTGACTTCCGCTGAGTTTGACACCCCTGTTCTATGTAATCCCATCTTTTTTTGCCAATAAAAATAAAAATCTTCACACAGAGTTCAGAAGCCTTGGATTAATTTCTGCTTCACATCAGTGAAAATAGACTCAAGTTGCAAAGTCCATATTGAATAGCAGATTTTTCCTAAAGAATGTTTGGGATTGGATGATATTTATCATAGAAGCATAAACTGGATCTGTAAAATAAATATATGCAGCACCAGTACTGCATACAGTTTTTTAATCCAGTTTTTCTTTTAAGGATTGCTAGTAACTTAACAGGATCTTTAAAATAGTGGCAGTAGACTGGTGTTATTCTGTTAGTTTAATTAATTATTTCCAACATGCAGAAGAAGACTGTGCAGGAGAAGAAACAGACACAAAAGAAGACTGTGCAGGAGAAGAAACAGATCCATGTAAAAATATTCAACCAAAGAAAATCTGAAAGACTACATTCTGATGATGAACCTGTTTGTATCCATAGAATATGAAGACTTTCTAAAAGAGCGAAACCGCAACCCCAGATAGTTTTTTCCATTCATTCTTAGGTCAACAGGGAAATAAAATATTTAAAAATTGTATTGTGGAAGACTGCCACATTGCTACTGTAGAAAGACAGATTTGAAAATCATTTGCAAATGATTTCTTATGGAATTATCAACAATCAGACAGGCAACAGCCCAGATATCTCGTCCAAAATTACATGGGAATAGTATTCAGATTGAGTTAAATGTTTATGTCCTTCTAAGCGATAAAGAGAAACAATGCAATGATACACAATGAAATCTATAAGACATGACTAGATAAAAGATAAAGTATAAATTGTGGAAGTGACACTGTATCCAGATTTTAATCATCATTCTTTGGTAGGAGTTAGTAAATCAAGCTCTTTAAAGAAAGTGGAAAATTTGGGTTTAGTAACTCACTCCATACTGTGAGTCAGAAAGGCTCACAGCCTACTAGAAATTTTTGGAGAGCTCTATTGAAGATACATATGGCATTTAAAAACCACCTTTAGAGCTAAACTCTTGAAAGAACACAGAAAGAAGAAAAAAACGAAACAGAGCGAGAAGACAAGCAAATGGAATTCCTGCGGTGGGACAGAAAAGTAGACATTAATGCAGATCCACATCTCTGCAAATGACTAAAAACTATGAATTCTCTGTATGAGGCCTTGCCTTCATACAGTGTTAGTTTAAGATATAATTCATATTCTGCCCCTATCCTGACCCCCATACATACACAGAAATGTCCAACCTGAAGTAAATGATGCTACAATTTAAAGCAAAAACAATGCCTGTGACAGGCATTAGACGAGGGGTGGGCAAAATACAGTCCGCAGGTGGGATCCAGTCCATGAGGCCATTTTATTTGGCTCACGGGGCCCCTAAACATTTTAGAAAATTAATATTCATCTGTTCTTGGTGCCTGTCAAAAATGGCAGAAACCAGGGGCAGTAGGACCCAGGAGAAGCCCGGTGTGCTTCTGCAACAGCAGGGGCTTCTGGCCTGAGACCACGTGAGTGCACCATGCAGGAAACTCAGGTAAGGTGGGGGGGACCCCAGGCAGGGGAAAAGTGGTCCGGGGAAAAGCAGCCCCTCACCAGCCCTGTGGCTGGTGCTCCCTGCTGCAGCCACTCGCAGCTCACACGGGGCTATCCTGAGCGGGCATAGACTGCCTTACATGGGCTGCAAGTGGCTGCAGCATGGAGCACCAGCCACAGGGCAGGTGAGAGGCCACTTTTCCCATGTCCAACAACAGATTATAACCCATCCCCACTGCCAGTCTGGGCCCCACGCCGGCTCCGGGCTCACTCGTTAGGGCTGTGCTGTGGCAGCAACAGCTGTGGCCATCCCACTTGCTGCATCGGGCAATGTTTGCTGCTGCTGCTGCTGCTGCTGCCCACCTGGAGCTCACAGGTTGGGCAGCCCAGAGGCAGTGGTGGCAAACACTGCCTGGTGTGGCAAGTTGGGGGTGGGGCCCACAGCTGTTCAGGTTCAGTGTGGGGGCTGCAGTGTGGGGGGTGAATGAACAAAATTCAGGCCAGCATGTAGGTGATCCTCAGGTATTTGGGACTTGGGTGGCCATGGCTAGTACATGGGGGACCACCAGGTAGAAAATGTTTGAGGCTCAGAGTGAGGGCATGGTCATCTGTGCTGGGACCAGCAGGTAGAAGCTCCAAGGAAGTTTAGAGCTTCTGCAGTTGTGGCCAGCCATGCTGCACTTCAGGAAAGTTTGGGGGTTTTGGTCAACCACACTGGGACTGGTAAGTAGAAATCCCAGGAGATTTTGGGGCATGGGCAACACGGAGGGCATGACTAGCTATGCTGAGGCCAGCAGATAAATAGCTCTCAAATGTTCAAGGCATGGGGGTCATGGCCAGTGGAACTGAGGTCATTCTGGAGCAGGGGACACACCCAATCAGACCCAGAATGAGTCAAGTTAGAGGGGTCTGAGGGAGCACTCATCAATATCCACAATCATGGATTTCCACCACTTCATCAATGCTCCAGCCGGCCCACCCCGTCCCCAAGAGAAATGTTTCAGAGCACAGAGAACAGGAGGGTGGGGGGTTTGGTTAGTCACTTCTCCAACCCCGATGGGCAATGCACATGGCTCAGGGCTTCTTTATGAACCAGGGCAAGAAAGGAGAGGCTTGGTTCCTAATTATGAGGGATGGAACAAGGACTGAATTGATTTTGATGCTGTGGGCCCTGGTGTCTATCCTCTACCAACTGGGGAAGGGTGGAGTAGCAAAAGACCCCATATCAAGGGCACCACCCCCCCAGACAGCAAAGACTTGAGTGAAGTAGCCACAAAAGTCAATGATGTCTTTCAGCATGAGGGAGTAGAAGTCCTTGCAGTTGACTAACTCCATGGAGCCTTGAGCTGGGTAGAGGATGGGGACATAGGTGCCACTGACAGCCTTAGTGCAGCTAGGGAAACCAAAGAAGCTGGCAGTGACCTCATGTAATTTGCCAATGCAAACTATATAGCTCTCCAGCATGTCCTGGATGACATGGAGCTGCAGTCCAGGAGGTGTGCCACCTGTGGACTTGCCCACACCAAACTGGTTGGCAATGGAGCCATGGTTGTTGGGGGTAATAAGCGTCCATATAGCAATGAAAACATGCTTCCCTGGAGGCAGGGATGGCCTTATGCCAACATCCTCTCATTCAATTTGAGGAACCAGCTGGCTGATGACATCCATGAAGATGGCCCAGCACATGCAGAAGATCCTCAACCACAAAGTATCATCCCAGGTACACAGGACAATTTGGTTCCATCAGCTGCTACTCATGTTAGGAGTCCCAACTTGCTCATAAATGGTCATGAGCTGCTTCCTGAGAAACCCATCATTGATAGCAACCAGGAGGGCCACATGTTCAGTGGGCAGGTAGAAGTTGCTGGCCATCCTCAGGGAGACGAAAGCTCCACAGTCCAGTAAGTGGCCCAATTCACAGTCCAGTAAGTGGCCCATGTTGTTAGGCTCCTGAGCCCTGTGCAAGAAGGCAAATGCCAGTATGAGGATTTCTAGGGTCAATGATGGACACTGTAACAGGTCTTCTGGGTCCACCACCACTGCACCTGGTGCCCCTGTGATTCAGTCTGCCTGCCAGTTAACTCCAGCCCTACCCTAACTCTTGTCTCTTGCCACACATGACTTTGATCTTATCCTTTGGTTTATTGAGGAGGCAGTCCCTAGAGCCAGAAGCAGCCCCTCTGGTTCTTCCACCAGCCAGCTCTGTCCTTGCAGTTAGATCCAACTCATACCTGAAGATCTGTGCTCTCCTCGGGGCACTTTCCTTTTCATGGAGCATCCCCTCAGGCCTCCCAAGTACCTGCTAGGGCTCCAGCCATCCTGACCTTGACCTCTTCCTCTGTCTGAACCCTCAGCCCTGGTCCACTGTCTGAGAACTCAGCTCCCAGGCCTCAACCCTCACTTGGCTGCAGCCCCACCTGGGGCTTGTTTCACACTGCTAGCCTTAGCCTCCTCAGCTTGGATCTAGCTCCTGTCGCTGATAGCAGGAAGTACCTCATAGGCACCCCACCTATGGCTTCCTCCTCCCCTGTAGCCACAGCCTAGTCCTCTGGTTAAACTCAAACAAAACAAACCCAAGCTAACTGGTCCTAACACAAATACAAACCTCTCTGGATTTCTTGATACCTTTCCTGAACTAGCTTGACTCCAGACTGCAGTCAGCTCTACGGGAGCTCTGTTTCCTGTGGCAGCCAGAGCCAGGCTGCCCCTCTCCACAGTCAGAGGTTGGGCTTATATGCCCCAACCCCAGCCCCCTTCTGGCCATGTGACCCTGTCTCCCAGGACACACTGTTGCTGTTAATTCCACCATTAACAGCCTTCCCTTTTCTAGCCCCTGGCTCAGTTCATCCAAGTAGCTCCTACCTGCTGCCACTTTGCCCTCAGGCTTCCTGCATCCATCTGTGCTCCCCTCCCCCTTCCTAGTAACAGGAGCAAGAATTGCCTGTTACAGGCACACAATATGTCCCTGAGTCTGTTGAAACATGCTCAGGGCCCCAAAGGACGATGCAGTGCAGCTTTTGGGTCCACTGGCCTCTGCAAGACGGGTCTGAGCCATGACAGGATGCATGAACAGGAACCTGGCATGCATGTCATTCAAAAGAGGGGAACTGCCCTGGGTGTCTTCTAAAAGCCTACAGGCAGGGTTAGAGAGAGGGATTAGTGTGTAGAGGAGCATGTCTTGGGGCAGCCAACCAGTCTGGATTGCACTGTGCACTTTGCTGCCTTTGGTTATCTCTGGCACAGCCTAGGAAACCCACAGACAATGCTCAGATGCATGAATGGAGGCCCCCTGGTTGCCAGCCATCACCAGCAAAGGCTGCTTAACTAGCCAAACACTTGTACAGATCCTTACCAGCATAGGTTTAACCCACTCAAACAAAACTCAGTCAAACTAAATTAATGCAACACTCACAGGCTCAGTTTCAACTGGTTGATTTGAATTCTCACATGAAATAGGAACAATTGTAAAAACACTTTGCAGTGTAACAGAATGTCAAAACATGGATGTCATTAGAACTGGATGGGAATCAGTTTTCCACCCCACCAAACTTTTCATGACTTAGAAGTGCTCCTGTTCTGTATCTGGAAAAAACTAAGACCATTTAAAATTATATACATAATATATATATGCTCTATAATAGGCAACAGGTTGATGTTTAGGACATCATCTGGGGTGTGAAAGACCCTGGTCTAAGTCCTACACTTGATTCACATAAGGAATTCTGGGCTTATTATATTCCAACTTAATGTCCCAACCCCACTAGTTATTCTGGGGCCAGTCTCTCTAAATGTATCTGGTGTGAACTGTTCTACCTTCCATAAATAATTAAATATTCCCAGCAGAGAAGGGAAGTGGAGTGTCAAACAAACTCTGTAGTCCAGTGGTCAGGGCATTCACTTGGGAGTTGACAAACCTAGGTTCATGCCCCTGCTTTGATTAATATTTAATTTGAGGGTGTGGGAGAACAGCAGAGCAAGGACTTGAACTTCTATCATCTAAAATCCTTTCCCAAAGGAAGTTTCCTTTTCACAAAACGATTATTTTTAAAGCTGCAGATTTGACAAATCAGCATTTTCCAATGAGAAACACTTCATTGAAAATGTTCTCAACAGGTTTAGATATCATCAAACCGTATATCCAAGCACAGCCTGTGTATAAAAAATAATAAAAGGAAAGCGTTAAAATGCAGGACACACACTGCTGCAGTGCAACTTAACAATTCTATACTTGTATGCACTAGGAACGAGCAAGTCAGAGGCAGTCTCCTGTGCTTATAGGAAGCCATTGCAACTAAGGTAAGATTCACAGGAGACAGAGATTCGGCACTCAATTCCCTAATGCAAGGATTTTTTAGAAATCAGCAGTGAGGTAAAGAGGGATGTATTGTAATGTATTTTGGCTCATCACAATCAACTCTCCACAGCTCATCAACAAGTTCCTACTTTTTCTTAAATTGTTCATGTAGAAGTCCAAAACGTTTATTGCTTTTCAATCCTAAAATATTAGAGTTGGGATTAAAAAACATAAAAGTGTGTCTTGTTTGTATCAAAAAATGAGGGATACATAGATGCATGTCAGCCATTTTATAAACGGGGGGGAAAGAAAGGGAAATTAAGTGGCATAGTAAGTTTGTATGTGGTTGTCAGCTCTATAGGTCTCCCTTGCCACTGCCCCTTACGTGATCTCAGAGAGTCAGGTTCACAGTGGCACTACAGTGCTGATTTGTGTGGGATAGACTTGGATCAATGAAATTTGCAAAGGCAAATGTATTAGTATATTCCATGGGACTCTGCTTCCTGGAACCAGCCTGCGTACTAGGGTTGCCTACCCTCTAGGTTTGCCCTGGAGTCTCCAGAAAATAGATATACATCTCCAGGAGGGCGCTGAGAGTCACCCAGGAGATGAATGATAGGGCATTCATTAAAATAAATATTAAACATTGAATCTAATTTATAAAGTACTCCCGTGGGTCTTTAACATGTAATAGTAATGTGCTGATGTAAAGTCTGTGCACTGTAATTAATGTCATGACATCATGTGACAAAACCTCCTGGAATATACTGAAACAGAATTGGCAACCCTACTGTGTACTGCCATACTCCAGCTATTTAAGGCCAAGGCAGAGAAAGCAAAGGCATACTTGGAAAAGCAAGTAAGTATGTTAATTCAAGAGCTTTTACCCCTTGTAGAGGGAGGTATAGAGAGGCCAGAAGCCATTTCAGCCCCTAATCTGAGGTGATTATGGATCCTTTAATTCAGCTTCTGTAATTACAGTGTCTCTGCTAGTTAAGTTAGTCATGTTTAGCATAAGGTATATAGTGAAACATCAGCTTGTGTGCAACAGGAATTCAGTTTGTACATACTGTGCTCACTGCTATAGCTCCTGTCTGCAACACTGCCATTGCTTTAACTGTATTAATGTTGCTCCCTGTCCTGTGTCTGCTGTATCATGTTAAAAGATTAACCTTTCCTCTAAGTCAAGGGTTGGTAACCTATAACCCCTGGGCTGGATCCAGTTCATGAAAATGTTAGGCCCAGGCCAGGAAGACCTGATTTGGCCTAAGGCAGCATGAAAGATAGGGTGACATACAGCTGCATGAGCCACCTACTCTCTCTGCAGTACTCTCCTCAACTACCCTCCCTGCTGCTCTCCATAGCCAAGTACAGACAGTCAAAAAGCCTGAGGCTGAATTGATTCAGTTTTTGCAGGTTAGTTGCAGAGATTAAACTGACTAACAAGTGAACAGACATGTACTTTTGATTCAGGTAATGCAGGTAATTAAGCCTGCAGTGGCTTAAGCCAGAAGCCAGGGGGCCCTAGAGCACACCTCCTTGGCACATAGCCAGTTTAGGCTATCTGTTCACTGCCTCTTCCTGCTGCCCTGGAGGTCTCTGGGATTTGCAATCCGGAATCACAGGACTCTGCAGGGTTGCTCATCACTTCCTCTTCTTGCTTCCAGGTGCCTCTGGGATTTGTAATCCACAGTCACAGCCAGCAGTAAGTTTTTAGCAGGGCAGCTCTGTACTCAGGTAAGTGGAGTTTAACCCCCCACCCTGGTCCCAGACAGGGTTTGCCTGGCGCAGGGGGAAGTCCCTAGCTCCCTCCCCCACAACCCTTCTCTGCTGGAGCAGACAGCCCAACCCAGCCCAGCCCAGGGGTGGATAGCATGCTGGAATGTTGGGGGACTGGGATTTAACTTGAACCAGGAAGTGGCCTGGGACAGAAATTTCATAAACTGGTTTGACCCAAATCAGTTAAGTCTGATACTACATTCAGCCAGGTTTATCTTAAACACATTTTAACCATTTTGAAACTGGTTTATATTCACTGAACTTCTGTTCAGTTACAAATTAAAACCAGTTTCTGATTACTAAAACCAGTTTATGCATAACTTCTGTCCCTAGCACACATCTGCACTTATTATTGATGCAGAGGGGTGGCTATCTGCAGGACAGTTAAGAGCAAGCAGCTTGAGCTTTCTGAAGAACCAAGTTTTGCAGTCCGAGGCTAAGAGATGGCTTACAAGTTCTGGCCCTGAGCAGCAAAACATTGTTATTCCTGCAGCCATGTGGTTGTAATGCTTCAAATGCTTGTGGTTATTTCACCACAAGTCTTCTTTTGTCCATTCCTGTTTCTATGTTAATTGTTTCAAAGTGACTGTGAAGTTACAATGGGTACTTCAGCACCCCATCAATATTTAAATACAGCAGACACGTACAATCTCTGTAATAGTCTTGAGTTTTCCAAATCAACATTTAGTCCTTCTGTGTCCAGTATATGCCACCTCTTTCCACTTTAGCTATGGCTTCTCAGAACTCAGTTTAATATTTTTATGCTTGCAAATTCCCAAAAATAGTTTTGCTCCTCTGAGTATGACATGAAGGCTAGGGATAGACATTCAAAAAGCCTGAGCCTGAATTGATTCTATCTTTTCAGGTTAGTCTAACCTGACTAGGTTGAATCACTTTGTAACTGCAGAGACATCCCAGAAATGCAAGCACATGCCTGCAGTGGCTCAGGCTAGTAGCCAGGGGAAGCTAGAGTAGACCTCTCTTCCCTTCAACAATGCTGAGTTGTGGGGAACATGGCCAAGCTACTATAGGATTAGGGAGGGGCCCCTCCCCCTCAATTGATAATAGAGTATTTATCAGCTCTGTTATGAGCATTTATCACCCCATCAGAAAACAAACAGCCTCTCTCATTAGTTTAAACTCTTCTTAAATGAAGAAAGAATAGAGGGACATTATCAGCTGAGCTTTGATTAGCTCCAAAAAGCCTCCACTGACAGTGCTACCACAGCATGGACCAAAGCTAGCATGTGGTCTGCTAACTAATGCTGAGGTGTCTGTGTAAAGCAGAGGGGATTGGGGATCCCTGCTTAGCAGGGAGTGGGAAGGGAAGGGAAGGGGGAAAGCAGAAGGAAACCAGGCAGATGTTGTGCCTGCAAGTCTCTGCTGGAGCTGCAGCCAAGGACCAGAGGGGAGACGCCAGCCCTGCTGTGGAACGGAGATCCTGCCCAGCCCAGACAGCATGCCAGGATGCTGGGGGACTCTGATTTAACTTAAATTTAAATTTAATTTAAACCAGCAAAAGGTCTGGGACAGAGATTGCATAAACTGCTTTGACCCTAATCAGTTAAGTTTGATACTACATTCCACCAGGTTCTCAAACTGGTTTCAGCCATTTTCAAACTGGTTTATGTGCACTGAATGTTTGTTCTATTACAGGTTTAAACCAGTTTCTGATAATTTAATCCTACTTATGTGTAATGTCTGTCCCTAGCTGAAGAGCTCTCTCCAATAACAAAAATATCACCTGCAATTGTTCTCATGTAAAGCAGTCCTCAAGTCTGAGGGGTAGTTTCTGTTGAAACAGTTTCAGAACTACTGAATTTTTCTCATAACAAAGTATAGTAGCATAACTAAGGAGTGGTAACTGGTGCAGCAGCCCCTGTCACTGACCTCAGGGGGTATGGGGGGAGCATAACAGCAGCCTCTGCAGCTGTGGGCCAACCACCAACACCAGTATCCTGGCTACTGCCACTGCCCTGTATACTACCATCAAATAAGGCAAAGAACTGCCACTGCCCTTTGATGCCTCTGGTGAGGTTTGTATCCCAAAGAGATCTGTAAAATTAAATAGATATAATGATGTAGGGAGGCAGTGGGAGGGAGGGCAGGATCTAACTGATTGCCAATATTATTTTGTACCAGTTGAAGTCACAAAAAAATACTTTATTTGGGAATGGACAGTAGTTTTTCCTCAACTGTCTGGTTCATTGTTTGAGATCTTCACAGATTCTAAATGTTCCTGGAAAGGTTCATTTGCTGCCACCACAATGTAATCCAGTCACAATTTTCTCCAGTGGACTCACAATGCCCATTTGAAACAAACTGTCTAATTTCTTCTGTAAAGGCTTTCTACATTTTATACAGGCACCTTCTCTTGAAGACGCTTCCAATTTGTGTGTTACTTCTCAAAAGCCTCCAACTTGCAATACGTCAGCCAACCTCTCTAGAATAGTATCTATATGTTTCCTCTGTAATGCAACTTTTCATTACTCATATTATTCCCTGTGCTGATATTTAGATGATGAAGCCCATAATTATATAATAAAGGGGATTCATTTTCATATTATAATATAAGATCTCTGATTTGTCAGATTTAATTGTGCACTTTGATCTCTGGTTCTATCTTAATTTGTGTTCTATATCAGGGCTGTCCAATTTCTATGCAGACTGAACCACGCTGTGGGCCACACCAGCAAGGGTTGCATATCCACAAGCCACTCCAAGATGAATCACGGCCCCCCCGGGCTGCATATTGTATGGATACCACCTCCTCAACCTAAGCAGGCCCTCCCCCTCACCACTGCATGTGTGCCCACCTGCTCCCCTACCTCTACCCTACATGTCTGCTCAGCCTCAGGCCACCCTCAGCTCCCCTGGCTGTGCTTCACTGTCCTGTCCTACTCGCTCTGGCAGGGGCAGGCAGAACAAGCTGGAAGAGGGAGGGAGATCCTGGAGATTCCAGCTCCTTTTGGAGCCAGAGCGATAGGGAGAGAGAGCAGCAGCAGGGAAGGAGCCTGGAGGCGTAACTTAACTAACTCCTTAGCAGGCCACAAGTTCAAGAACCCCACTCTGCACCATTACTAGCTGGTTCTGTGGTATATGGAATGTACCTTTAAAGGGCCTCTGGTGGAATGGTCCAGTTTTTGCCCTGGAGCCATGTGGGTAAGGTTTCGTGGTGGGTGGGTGGTTCTCCCTGCAAGCTGGAGTGGGTGTGTGTTGCTGAATCCTTTTTCCTAATATAGATGAAGCTGTTTACCATCCCACTGGTCTCTGCTAAATGCTGACTTGAGGCCAGAACCCCAGGGACATGGAGGTCTGAGTGAGTACCCCATCCCTGGCACCCAAGGGCCTAGGGAAAACATTATATGGTGTCAGAAGTTATCTGTTTCTTGGTGGAGTCATCAGCAGCCTGATTAAGGGGGTTACAGATTTCACCCATAACTATAAATAAATAACGGAGCATTTCAAACCTCCACCAGCATTGTTCTTTACTGGAAATCTTGGGGAGAATTGGAGGAGATGGGAACAGAAGCTTCAATTATACCTCGCAGTCACAAAGGCCAAGGAAAAGGAAGAGGATTATAAAACTGCAGTCAGGCTGCATTTCACTGGGGATAAAGCCCTAGAAATTTACAACATGCAAAGTGCGTTTCCAGATCCGAATAACAAAATCCTTACAGAGGTGCTTGCAGAATTCAAGAACTACTGTGAACCAGAAAAAACCCTGCTTTTGAAAGGTATCAGTTCTGGCAACTTACATACAACAAGGCTACAGGCATAGATGATTCTGTTACAGAGCTCAGAAATAGAGTACAGCATTGAGAATTTAGATCTGCTGAGGATGTTATATTGAGAAACAAAACTGTCTTCAGCAAAACTGACAGCAACCTCAAGGAAAAGTTTCTGGAAAACCCCTTCCTCACTCTAGTACCGGCTGTGGACGTGTGCAGGGCAAAGCCTCTCACAAGTGCCCAGGCTCATGTTAAGTCTGCAGAAGCAAACCTACATACAGTTGATGAAAAGCAAAACTGCCATAGCACTTCGCAAAAACAAAAAAACCCCAATGAATTTTGCTCCACAAGAGAGCCACCAAGCTGCAAAGGGCAAAGTTTGCAAAGGGTGTGGAAGCAACACAAGCCTAGATCCTCCCCAGCGTTCTGGGGAACGTGTTACAAATGCTCTGGAGTTAACCACTTTGCAAAAATGTATAAATCAAAGGGAGAGTCTCCAAAATCTGAAAAAGGAGTCAGTACCATTTATATGGGCACAATGTTAGCATAACAGCACTCACAGACCTTTGACAACCTGAATGTCTGGCACAGCACTGTTATGATTGCTGACTTGCTGGCTAACTTGCCAGTCTATTTGAAGTTAGATACTGGAGCGGAAGCAAACACTACTCTGGTACATGTAGCAAAGGCCCTGCAAGGCAAAGTAAAGTATGCAAGACTCAAGCTCATGTTACATTAGTTGCATTTGGTGGTGCACACATCAAACCAAAAAGTGCAATCATTGCACACTGCAAATCTTGTGCTAATGAATCCAATTTAACTTTTTATATAACAGACAATCATGAGCCACCAGTACTTGGTAGAGTGCCATGTACCACCTTACCAGACAAGTCCATGGAATTGCCCTGACAGTACCTACTACCAAGGCAGACCTTGTCAAACTATACCCGGATGTTTTGAAGGTCTGTGTCAATTTCCCAGTACCCACCGCACCTATGTCAATCCGGGGTACCACCAGTTGTGCATGGGTATAGAAAAAAATCCCTATGGAACCCTAAGCAAGTTGGAGACTATCCTCGAAACACTGGAAGCTATCAGAGTCATTACAAAGGAAATTAAGCCTGCACCCTGTGGCAATAGCCTTGTGATCACACAAAAGAAGGATAGTTCTCTACTACTTTGTCTAGACCCACGAGACCTCAACAAGGCAGTGTTGAGGCAGTAATCATCTATTCCCACTGTAGAGGATGTGCAAAAGAGTTTGTCTGGTAAAAAGTCGTTCACCATTCTTGATGAAAAGGATGGCTACTGGCAAGTCAAATTGGACAAGGAATTGGCAGAGCTATGTACCTTTAACACAACATGGGCATGGTACCACTTCAGTCACCTTCCCTTTGGTATTAAGTCAGTTAGCGAAGTATTCAAACAGAGAATCACGAGTGCTTTGGTGACATTCTGGGAATCCACATAATCCCAGATGACATGCTCATTGCACCAGCTATGAAATATAAATATGACTCTACCCTGAAACAAGTCCTAGAGAGAGCCTATCTGAATACAGTTTTTAGTCAACAGAGTTAGATATATGGGCCATATCTTCTCAAAAGATGGTGTCAAACCAAACAATGACAAAGTGGAAGCTATCAACAGGATCCCCTTTCCAACAGACAAAAAAGACCTTCAGAGACTCCTCGGAACCAATCAGTACTTGGCGCAATACATTCCACATGAGACAACACTGACAGTCCCACTGAGAGCACTTTTCAGGAACAATTTTATCTGGCAATGGGGACCTGAGCATCAGGAAGCCCTGGATAAGCTCAAGCAAACCGTCACAATGGCACCTGTGCTCAAGTACTTTAACCCAGCAGAGCAGCTGGAAATCCAACCCAAAGTGTCCAAAGATGGCCTAGGAACATATCTGTTTCAGCAGAAACAACCAATTGTATATGCTTCGAGGGCTGTAACACAATCTGAGAAAAATTATGCGCAGATTGAAAAAGAGCTTTTGGCAATTGTCTTCACCATGACAAAGTTCCACCAGTATGTGTATGGCACCCAGGTAAGGGTCCAGTCGAACCACAAACTCCTGGAAGTGATTTTTGCAAAGCCCATAGGAAAGGCTCCAGCACAGCTACAGAGGATGCTGTTGCAACTCAACAAATATGACATCCAGATTCACTATACCAAAGGCAAAGACATATTAGTGGTTGACATGCTTTCTAGAGCCACAACACTGGCCCCTCCCCCTGAACCTGATCTTTTCCACTCAGAATGGGTGGTTCACGGTCTGACTACAATGGCGCCACTCAGCGGCCAGTTACTCCAGCAGTTACAGGAGCACACAAAGGTTGACGCGGAACTACAAGCCCTTGGAGCACAGTATCTTAATGGATGGCCGAGCAGACAAAAACAAGTTAAACCTGAACTAAAGCCTTATTGGTCTCTCACAGACCAAATCTGGATTCAGGATGATTTGTTTGTGATTGGGCCAAAAATAATCATTCCACGCAGTGCAAGGACCAACATGTTGACATTGCTTCACTCGCCCCATCAAGTCATACAAAGGTCGAAAGCATGAGCTCGACAAATCCTGTATTGGCCTAAGATAAATGCCCACATTGAGCAATGGATTTAAAATTACACACCTTGTCAAGAGTTCCCACTCAGAAAGAACCTATGATCTCACATGAGATTCCAGACATGCTTTGACTAAAACTGGCAGCAAACAGTTTTGACCTATGGGGACAGTGTTATTTGATAATAGTTAACTATTACTCCAAGTACCCTGAAGTTTTGCACCTGCCAGACAAGACAGCTGTCATGGTGGTAGCCAATATGAAGTCTGCATTTGCTCATCATGGCATATCCAGAGAAATTGTTTGTGATCACGTGCCATTTGCAAGTCACATGATGAAACAATTTGTGATTAACTGGGGCATAACCATCACCCATTCTAGTCCAGGTTATC
Organism: Caiman crocodilus; assembly: GCA_030014935.1. Lineage (NCBI taxonomy): Eukaryota > Metazoa > Chordata > Crocodylia > Alligatoridae > Caiman > Caiman crocodilus. The sequence continues at coordinate 34,813,678 of JAGPOW010002514.1, read as the reverse complement.
CACAATCCAATGGTCAGGCTCAACACACAGTTCAGACCATCAAATCAGTGTTTAAGAAGATTTTGCAAGACAGCTCAGATCTACACCAGGCTTTACTCAATCTGCAGAACATGCCCATTCTGGGCCTTGAGTATGCTCCAGAGCAGCTTTTGATGGAGAGACTTTTACGCAGTACCCTCCCTGCTACAACAGTGGTGCTGACTTCTAGGCTACTGTCAAATGCATCCCACAAGTTGTGGATACTTCAAAGGCATCAGAAGAAGCACTATGACCACATGGCTGCATCCCACCTCTATGAGAGGGGGAGAAAGTAAGGATGCAAACAAGTACAGGTTGGGTACCAGTATCCATTATGGCAAAAAGGGATGGACTGCGTTCCTAACTGGTAAACCCCCCTGTGGTAATGTCCACAGGAGGAACAGAAGACACAGAAGGCACATACTGATGAACATTCAACTACTTAAGAGGAAGCTCCCAGAGTAAAGAAGGGGAGTGTCGTATATGGAATGTACCTTTAAAGGACCTGTGGTGGACCGATCCAGTTTTCCGCCAGTGCTGTGTGGGTACAGTTTGGTGGTAGTGGGTGGTTCTCCCTGCAAGCTGGAGTGTGTGTGTGTTGCTGAATACTGTTTCCGAATGAAGATGAAGCTGTTTGTCATCCCACCAATCTCTGTTGAATGCTGACTAGAGGACAAAACCCCAGGGGCAAGAAGGGCTGAGTGAATACCCCATCCCTGGCACCCAAGAGCCTAAGGAAAATGCTACAGTTTCATTTGTATCTGTTTAATGATTAAGTAAAGTTGCCATAATTTTATTACAGGTGTCAGCTGGATGACGGTGCTACCTCTATGGGTTTCATGTTTAAATTAATGGTTGCAAGATTTTTTTTAAATGCATGATGGACAGTTTGTTCAGCTGCTGCTACTTCTTCAGAAGCTAGAAACACCCACAAAATATTCTTATAACAAGAGGATTTAGCTTTTACTTGTTTTACCTTATATACCTTTTGCCTTCTCCATGAAGGTGAGGGGTAGTTTTGTTTTTAGTCTCTTGCAAAGCATTTCAACATCTACTGCTTTCATTTTCTCCACACAAAATATTTCTATGTCATCACAAAACTTGCACGTCCGTGATCTTGCAGAGTATGGGTTTTATTTCCCATTTTCTTCTTTGTGTCAATCCCTCCATATGGGTTTCAAGCAATTTAAGTAATTCAAATATTGTATTTACTCAGATATAAGACAAGGTTTTCTCTCCCTAATCAGCATGGGGAAAAAAGCCCCTAATCTTATGTTTGCATATGAAATGGAGGAGGAATCAGGCTACTGCTGTGGTTTTGACTCTACCCCTGAGCCTAGGGTTGGGGCCAGCAGTGAAACCCACCGCAACCTCCTGCCTCCTCATCCCCTCCTCACTTTCCCTCTGCAGCTTCTGCCTCTCCCCCACCCCACAACTCTCTCTTCTCCTTTATGGCCAGACACAGCTTGGCTCGGCTCACGCTGGGGTCTCTCCCAGACAGAGCCCATGGAAACTCCTTCCCCCAGCCCAGGACACTGTGGCATTGTCTGCCTAGTCAATCAGCAGCCAACACTGCTTCATGGCCAGGCAAGGGCTGAGCTTCCACATGCTCTGCTCTGGGATTGAGCAGCCTGAGCAGCAAGCAGGATTTGCCAGTATGGGGGAGAGGGGAAGAGGCAGAGACTGGGGAGAGCTGGAGGGTGGGGGGAGAGGCAGAGACTGGGGAGCAGGGGGGAGCAGCAGAGACTGGGAACAGTTTTTGGGGGAAGATGCTGTGGAAAAATGGAATGGGACGGTAAAGATGGCTGGTGGGGGAGGAAGGCTGCAGGAGGGAAAAAGTGGCAGGGCAGAGAGCAAGAGTGTCACCTGACTTTCTTCCCCCCTGTCCCACCACTGCTTTTCCACTGTAGCAGTGGGGGTTGGGGCAGTGGGGTTCAAGACAGCCCTCCAATACATAGATTCTGTGCCTGGAAAATTATAACAAATTGATAATTTTTTCATGTATAGGATCTAATTACTGGGGGGTCATCTTATATATTGGTTATCTTATGTTCAAGTAAACATGGTATTTAATTAATATTGCTGTTTTATAGATGTATAAAATCTTTTTTTCCCCAAATCCAAGAAGGTACAGATCTCATACACCTATAATTATTGTCTCATTCATCAGAAAATCCTTAACATTAGAAACAATTAAGATTTTGCTAGCAATAATATTAAATCTGTGACATACAAAACTAATATTTTTTTTTGGCTCTTACCTCCTGTGAGAAATTTCCCTCTCTACTATTTCACTCTTTTTTTTACGGTAACTGTATCCATCCAGTCTTTTCATAACTTCACCCAAATGTGGGTGCTTTTGCTCTTTTTCTGGGTATTAGCCAGATTTCTAACCTTTCAGAGTATTAGCCAGTTTTCTAATCTTGTTTCCAAATAAGAAATAGTTTCATATAAATTCAATATAGGAATTCTTCCTTTCATCTTCTCTACACGGAAGAGAAGATTTTATGGTTACAGATTTTATGGTTACATCTTAATTTGTTTGAAAGTATTGGTTCATTTTTTATGTTTAAAATATATATCTCTGTCCTCAAACTCTGTGTACTTCTATTGCCTATTTTCTTTCCTTAATCTCCTTTTTTATGAACTACATTTATAACTGGTGGCTGGAGCATCTGAATAGCTCACTTTATCAGCCAGGGAGAACCTAACCTTTTTCAAAACCATTTTAGTTCCAGTTCTTTACCAATAACCAGTATTACCAAGTGCTGTAAGTGGCTAGATGAGCACGCTTCTCTTCAGTTCCCTACCTTCTTTCAGGAAGTGGAAGAGACTAGAGATTTGTTCAATATCTTCATCTGTGACCTGGAAAATGGCATAGAGTGCACCCTCAGCAAGTCTGCAGATGACACTAAGCTGGGAGAATAATAGATACAGTAGAGGGTAGGGCTAGGATTCAGAGTGACCTAGATGAACTGGAGGATTGGGCCAAAAGGAATCTCATGAGGTTCAATGAGGACAAGTGCAAAGTCCTGCACTTAGGATGAAACAAGCCCATGCACCAATAGAGGCCGGGTGCTGACTGGCTAAGTAGCAACTCTGCAGAAAAGGACCTGAGGGTTAGAATGGACAATAAGCCGAATATGAGTCAATAGTGTGCCCTTGTTGCCAAGAAGAGTAATCTCCATCCTTAGAGGTTTTTGAAACCCAGCTAGACAAAGCTTTGGTTGGGATGATCTACTTGGGGCTGGTCCTGCTTTGAGCAGGGGGCTGGACTAAATGACCTCCTGAGGTCACTTCCACCCCTAATTTTCTGATAGGGATGAGAAGAGACACTATTCTTGCTACCTGTGCTCATAATCATAGAAACATTTAGCATCTAGGCATTGTAGGAAATTTGTCAAAATAACCAACCTTCCTTCTGAGTACTAGGATATATTTAGAGAGGAGAATAATACTGTGGGTCTTTAGGCCCTCTTCCTACTTTAGATTCTGTCCAGAAGTAGAGAATTGCCATGTTTGGGGTCTAATTTGAGAAGAAAGAAGTCTCAACCATCTTCTTCTTGAATGCAGCCTGCCTAAGGAAGAATGTTGAAGACCTTGGAGGAATGAGGCTTTAGTTTACCTGAACAAAAACAGTGCTTGACACACCTATCTTCTCACTTCAGATGGCCATGTGCATGGATGTCCCATGTCAGCCACTACTCCAAACAGACACAAGAGCAGGGTAAAAGAAAGCTATCCTAATAAACCACACTGCCTTCATCTGTGTCTCACTGCAGTACCTAGAAGAAACTAGGAACTTAGTTTTAAACTGATATAAATAAATTCTAGTACAATTTTACAGTTGTCATATATTATATTTAATCTCTAGTATGATGTATCAGACTCATCTACCATGGTACTATAAAAATAAATCAATTTCATTTACAGATTATTTTACAAGTTTGCACAGTAACTAAATGTATTGCACTGCATTGCATTGTAAAAAGCAATGATGAAAATGAAGACTGTTTTAAAGGTAAGTAAATAGACAAGATTCATTTTAGCATTTCCTGATTTCTGAATGCTCTGCATTAGGGTTCCCTGATTTCTAAATGTTCTACACTGCAGGGGGGTACACAGGAGAAACTGTGTAAGGACAGATTTAATTATTATTATCATTATTATTATTATCATTAGCATTTAAGGGGTTAAAATATAAAATATGCTGGTAGGGGTATGCAGGTAGCTGGTAAATCTGGAAGATGGTACACAATAAGAAAAAGTTTGGGAACCTCTGCTCTACATTTTAGGGGGTGTTGTTTGGGGGGTTTTGTTGTTTGGTTTTTGGTTTTTGATTGGTTGGTCAGTTGTTTGGGTTTTTGTGGTGAAGACAGGAATTATTAAATAAAGGGAGGAGCAGAAAAGAAAAGAAAATCAACAAAGTGACTCAGTTTATAGGACTTGTTCATGAAGGTATATTCTGCTTTCATGAAGGTATGTTATTTCATAAGCATTCATTTTATTAGTTTCACATTATCATCTCTTAAAATTTTTGTAACCAAGTGATACTTTGAACTGCAGAATATGTATTGCTCTTGGAGAAAAGGATGATATAAAAAATAGTAGAGGTGCACCAATTAGAGATTTTGGTGGCTGATATCGATAGCCAATATTTTAGGAGGTATATCAGCGATACCAATCCAATACAGCTGCCTCCAGGTGCTATCTGGTGTGGCGGAAGGGGAGGGAAGAGGTGTGGGGGGGGCAGATCAATGCCCCCTGCGGTGAGGGAGGGGGCAGAGGTAGGCGCTCCCCAGAGGGGATGGGGTAGGTGGGGCATGGGACAGAGCCACGGCTTGTGAGGTAGGGGCGGCTCGCACTGCGGCTTGCACCCTGGGAGAGCAAGGGTGGGGGCAGGGCCATGTGCCCCCAGATCTGCGCGATGCAGAGTGGGTGGCAGCTGCAGAGTGGAGCTGGAGCCAGAGTCACTCAGCTCTTCTTGCCAGGGGCTCAGCTTTGAGTGGGCTCTGGCAGAGCTGAAAGAAGGCTGCAGCCACCCCAGATTTTGCCACAGCTCCACTCCCAGCCCCTCACCGCCACCTGGCGGAGCCCCAGTTGAATGCCCACCTCCACCCAAGCACTGGGAAAAGCTATGGCAAAATCTGAGGTGGCTGTAGCCTCCTCCCAGTGCTACCAGGCCCTGGTCCACGTCCAGCCCCCAGTGAGAAGAGCCACACAGTCCGCCCCGTGCTGTGCAGGTGCGGGGGCACATGGCTGCTAGCACTGCTCTCCCAGGGAGGGAGCCACCCCCACCCCATGGGCCATGGCTCTGTCCTGCACCCTCCCCCCCGCCCCTTCCCTCATCCCCAGCGACAGTGATCTGCTCTGCATGCCCCTTCCCTCCCTCTTCCCTTCTGACTTACAACCTGGAAGGCAGCTCTCCATGCTGCCGGCTCTGCTCCATGCTGCGCTGTGGCTATGTGCAGCACAGGCATTTATCGGCTGAATTAGCCCCATAGGGCCAATATCCGATACAGACAATTTTCCTCATATCGGTACTGATCCAATATCAAACCAATGTATTGGTGTACCTCTAAAAAAAAAGAAGAAGAAGAACAATATGATGAAGATCTCAAAAAACTTCCAACTTTTCTGAGAGCATTTTGGCAGCTTAAAAAGACAAAAAAAAAAAAAAAAGATTAATGGAAATAAATGTGAGCCTGATACCTTCAGGAAAAGCACAAAATCTTTCCCAGTGACTTTAGCACATACTGTTTTGTGGTTAAAAATTACAATCTGCTCATTGTTGGAAAATCTTTTTATTTTTTGTGGGGGTGTATTTAGATAATTAAAACAACTTAGTTTTCACCTTTTTAATGACCATGGCATAGAATAAACCACACTAAATAATTCATAACAACAAACACTACCTTTGAATTCCCTAAAAATACTACTTTACAAATTTTCAGTTGATTTTTACTGCCGTATAAGTATTTTTGAATTTCAGGAATTTAAAGAAGGAATGCAGTTTTTCAACTCAAGTGATGATGTTTATAGAACTGGAAAAATGTAGGCACTTTTATACATGCTCCAAGGGTGACAAGCTTTGACAAGCTTTAGTTCAGGTGCCCCTGCCACCATTTTTACATTCAGGGATGCTGATACACAAGTTGCAGAAGGCTGCTGGAGTGCAGTAATTGCCGCGCTCCAGCAGATTTGATTGCTTCAGTCTGTTCTAACACGCTGGAATTCCAGCAACTCAAAACAGCCTTCATGCTCATATATAGCACCTTGTGATAGCAATACCATCTTTAACATCAGAAAGTGGGAACATTTTCATTCTCTAACATGCTGCAAACATCCTTCTCACCTCCTCCCCCTGCCTCCCCCCACTTTTTTTAAACTATCTTAGCACTTACAATTATCTTAATTATTACTTTGGGGCAAAGTGATTGTATCCACAAGTAGGGAAGTGATGCCAAATAGGCTCCCCTATAATCCACACAAGCGTTAGACGTAATCCCACAAAACTGCCAAAGGCTGTTGTCATTTTCTATATAGTATTTATTGCCCTATACATTGTACATATGCTTATATCTGAAAGTTAGAGATAATACAGTATGTTGTATATAGAAAAGATAATTCTAAATGCCTTGCGAATGATCCATTGGGACTAACTTTTTCAGTCTTTTCACTAAGTCAATTGTAGTCTGGTTGTTTGTGTCCATGTATGTTTCTGAATGGGAGTATGAGTGGAGAGTTCCCTGAGTTTGCCCAGGCATCTTATTCCTTACCATTAACTTCACTGAAAGCATGCTGAGCAGAAGCAGATAAAGGAGGAAGAGGGAATTTTTCATGAGTACTTGTGGAAGAGGAAAAAGGAGCTAGCAAGAGAATCAACAGGTTGGCTAGAAGACATCATAGTGTCAAACCTCTGCCACTGCCACTCTTCCTCTGGACCTGAGGAGGCTATGTTCAGGCATAGCTACTGTCTACCAAGGTTTCCACCCAGGTTCCAGCCTGGCTTTGCAGGAACTGAGGCCTGAATCCCTGCCAGGGATGCAGGCAGGAGAGTGTTTGCTGTGTAAGAGATGCCTCCTTGTAAATTATTTCAGTAATCAGGTAAGTAAGGAAGAGGAGTGGGGATGATAGGCTCAGAATCATCTGGGAGCATGAGTTCTTCTTTGATTCAATGCACAAAGGGACCTCTTGCATCAGGGAAGATGGACAGACAGAGAAGGCATTAAAAGATACAGAAAATGCAAGTTCTGTGGAAGGCAGAAGCTAGCAGATTGTCACCTCTGGCAACAAATAACACTCCTCTTCCAAACCTGTGGCTGCCTAGCTGGAGAATAGGTATGAAGCCCTGGTATCAGATAAGAAATTCACTCCAATGACAAGAGAAGTCGAGCCATGCACCCCTGGAAGAAGTGGGAGTAACTGAGACTACTGCTGCCAAGAGGAAGTGATGGGTGGTAGTAGCTGATGACTCCCTCTTACAGGGCATGGAGACATCCATTTGAGAGCCTGAACTGCTTGTTTGGGAGGTCTTTAGAGGCATTTATTCCAAAACTTTTCATCCAGAATAACTTACTATGTGGACACACTTATTTTGGAACAAGAGTACCTAGTTCTGAATTAGGTTAGTTCAGCTGGATACTGTAATTCTTGTTCCAGAATAAAAGGACCCATACGGAGGGCTGATTAGGAATATTCCATTTTACTGTGAGATAACTCCTTATGGAAAAAAACCCCTTGAAAACAGTGTAATACCTTGTGCTACTGTTTCTAGTGATATTGATCTTTGGCAAGCATGAAAATTAATTCTATGGGGATAAGCATGCTTAAAATTAGGTTAGGAAGGCAAAGGATCCCCATTCAAGAATATGTACATCCTTTCAGAAGCATGCTACTATGGGCTGGGTAGGCTATCACCTTCTGATGACTTTTTCATTCTCATATGCAACCTGTATTAGGAAAGTAGTAAAGGCAACTATTATTAAGGCCAGCTTACCAGCTGCCAAATCTTTCAGTAATTCCACACATTACTAGAATAGAAGCTAAACACTCTAATTGATTTACAGCACAACAATCTTGGGTTGTTGGGGTTTTATTGTTTGTGTGGGGGTTTTGTTTTTTTGGGTTTTTTGGGGGGGAGGGTTTGAAGGGGTTTTTTTTCTTTTTTCAGGTCTCTTGGAAATACTTTTGCTTTCAAAATTATCCATGGCCTTTTGCATTATGCAAACTGCTTGTACACTTCTGAGCCCTAAGAACCAGAGGCTGCTTTCTCTTCCCTAAATCCAAGACATCATAGCTTGATTCCATCAGAGGACAAGAGCAACATCTATTTTGTAGTTAAATACCTCTTTTTATTCAAAAGAGCCATATACTTGAAAATACACTAGTCATTTCACTTATTACATATGTTAAGAGGTTCTAAATCCTTGGACAATATTCAAAGTGTTTAGGATATTTCCATCGAAAATACTGAGGTATGCTTCATTACTACATCCAACATAAAACAGTGATTCAAATTAAATGTGTAGATTTTTTTAAGCATCAGCAGTTCCTAACACGCTCATGTGGTAACAATATCCAGGCATGAGAGAAGCAGTTGCCCTATGCCAAATAAGGGGCAAATGGTCAAGCTTCTTCCCATTATTCATCTAAGTATTTTTGCCTTCTTTATCAAATCCAATAAAATCAGCAGTGCATTTCTTTGTGTTTCAGACCAACACAGCTACCACATATATCCATAAAATCAGCGTACACTTCTGCAGAATCATCATTTTAACATTTATTCACAGCTTTCCAATCCACAAATAACACCAAGATCTTTACATGGCCTTCATTCACCTAAGGCTTCTGATTCAATCAATAGAGAAGTCCTAGGGAAGATCCTGATTAGATCTGGATGCCCACCAAAAGTTACCATCATCAGTTTTCTTCGTAATAACATGACAGATACCATCCTAAGTGATGGCTTGTTAATGGACCCCTTCACTGTTAGAACTGGAGTCAGTCAAGAATGTGTGTTTTCACCAACCCTCTTTTCCATCTATAGCACAGCTATTCCACACCTCATTGTTGATAGACTTTCATATGGAATCAGCATCCAGGATCACAGGGATGGGAATCTCTTTAACATCAACTGGTTATGCTCAAAACCCAAGATACCCCACACCTCCATTACTGATCTTCAGTGTGCTGATGATTGTATCATGCCCCACTCAAATGAAGAGTTCACTTCAATTCAGTTCACTTTAGGTCATTCTTGGTTGCTTCTGTGAAGTATATGAAATGCCTGGACTCACTGTAAACTTCACAAAATCCAAGATCCTTTACCACTCCACCCAAAAACAACCAGCTACTCTACCACATATTACAATTCAAGAACAATACTTGAAGAAGACTATTTCCCCTACACAAGTAGCCACCATTCCCAAAAAGTAAACATAGATGATATTCAGTGCTGGATAAAATATGCCAGTGCTGCCTTTGGACATGCCTGAAATCATATCTTCAACGATCATGACATCAGGACTCAAATCAAACTTCTTGTCTACCAGGCTGTTGTCACCTCTATCCTGTTGTATAAGTGTGAAACTTGAACAACCTAACAGAAACACTTAATATTTTTGGAACGTTACCATTAGGATTGCCTTTGAAATCACCCATATTAATTAGAAAGACAGAAGAACAAATGCCAGTTTTCTGGTTGAAGGAAACACCACCAGCATTAAAGCCCTGTTTATACAGTACCAGCTCCATTGGGCAAGACATGTCATAAACATGTCTGATCACTAGCTCCCATAACAGGTCCTATTCTGCCAACTTACTGATCATCACTGTTCTAGAAGTGGGCAAAGGAAGAGCTACCAGAACACCTTTAAGGCCAAATTGAAGAAATGCAATATTAACAATAATACTTGGGAGACCTGAGTGCCAAATTGTCTCCATTGGTGCCATGATATACAAGACATTTATTATTTTAAGCAAACTCATCTCACTATGGAAGTGGATAGCTGAGAGAGAAAAAGGAAAAAACTGTTACCTGATATCACCAGGATCTACACCTCCTTCTTGGAAGTATTTGCCATGTCTGTAGTCAAACACACAGATCTCAGATCAGCCTCCTCAGCCACCCCCTCCGTGTTGGGGAAAATCAGAATTAATGGCCACAAAGTCCTGGAAGACCATTTCAGGCTTAACACTAGGAAAAACTTCTTCACAGTCAGGGTGTCCAGACTGTGGAATAAGCTCCCTCCAGAGGTAGTGCAATCACCTACCCTGGAAATCTTCAAGAGGAGACTGGACAGTCACCTTGCTGGGGTCACCTGACCCCAGTTGTCTTCCCTGCCTGGTGCAGGGGGCTGGACCCGATGATCTTGCAAGGTCCCTTCCAGCCCCTTACAATCTATGAATCTATGAGCTCACTGATGACTTCCCCATTTACTAGACAACTATCATCCTCATAAGAGGAACTACTAATTAAATTAGCACTTAAAACATGTTTTGTGTCCCTTACAATGATAACTCATTATGAGGAAAATTATTCATTTTAGAACCAACACTACATCTCACCTACAAGTGATGCTAGATAAATTTTAAATTCTGATAACTTATTGGCATCAAAAACACATTAAAATGCATTAGAGACAGGAAGAAAAAAGGTGTCTTTTTGCATCAGTGGCATGGTTTTTGATCGCATCTTCTTCAATCTCTATGCTTTTGGTGAGGTTTTGAAACAGGGTCAATAGCATCAAAGTAGCAGCAAGCATGTGTTAAAATACTATCAGGTTTCTTTAATTAGTTCCTCTCAGGCTTACAAGTTATGTGATTTTTTTTCTATAGATGAATAGAAAAAATATTCAGAGTTGATGGTGAGATTTTTCCATCTCTTGAAGACTGTTTGGCTATAAGGACTATAGAATTTTACTTCTCATTCTGCCATTGTAATTCTGAATTATGTACATATGTAAAATACTCTACTGGTGTGTACTCAGGCAGGTAAAGAAAATCTAAGGACAAAAAAATTTGGCAAAGATAATATTCATGCCTCACACTGTAACAAAAAACCTTCCACAATGAATGTCTTGCCCCATTTAAATATGCATTTCATTTTTTTAAAGTTTTGTTCATACTGGATTTCCTTACTAGATCAGATTTACAATCTATATAGTGCAGGATCTTGCTTCCAGGAGTGGCTAACATCAGATGCTTCCAGGTAAGAGGTAAAAAACACTGGCACTTTTACTTGTGCTCCAAGGGGGGGGCGGAGAGAGCAGCACTTTAATTAGAACAGCTCCAAGAGCTGTTCAAATCAAAGTGCCACAGCACCTCTTGAATCAGTGTCCCCACACTTCAAAATGGCAGTGGGGGTGTTTAAACTCAAGCTCATTAGACATGCTTTAGTGGTAGGCTAAGTGTATTTGTTCCCTGCAACAACTAGTAGATTTGTTAATCACCTGAAGTCAAAAACAACCTGAAGAGCTACACGGCCTGTGCACAAAGTAAATTTCAGTGAGTTCCTGCACTCGTTTTTGTGCAGCAGAGATCTTCACAGGAGGAAGGATGAATGCAAATGTGTCTGAAGTGAATCTATGCAATACCTAGATCCACTGTACCAGAATGCTTTTGGGGCCAAAATACAGCAAAGATGTGCTGCAGCACTGTATAAATACCAGTAGTTAACTACCCAGATACAATGGCTTATAGGTTGTCCCACAGCCTTATGATGCCTTTGCACTACACACAACCATTTTATTTGCCAGAATTTGATGCATCATTGTAAACTTAAATCCAGCTCTTTGCAAATATGAATCTGTTTTGAAATGTATTTTAAAAGATTATAAATGTGCATCTAATGGTGCAACCAGAATTAAAGCACAGAGGCTGGAGAACAAATATTACAGTAAAAAGAATAGTCTGGCTTAAACTCTCAAACCTCAGGAATTTCTGAATTGGCTTGAAACATAAGGCTTGAAACAAAAGGCTTGAAACATAAGGATTAGCTCACTTCTTGCAGAGTTAAGTATTGCAGATAACATATCAGAAGACTTTAGAGCACTAGATAATCTACTATGCCTGGTTAGCTTCATTGCCCAGGTGAGTGTTCAGCGTACTCAGATTTTTGTATCTAAGGCTGGTCCCCTTTTTATTATTTTAGCAGGGTAATTATTTTGTGTGTGAATTCATATTATTTCTCTGCCAGCTCCATGGGAATTAAAAGGCAACCTGTGATAGATCAACATGCTGATGGACTTAGTTCTATAAAAACTCCTTTTTGTTCCAGATCATTAATGCTGGAGTTATTGTGTTAAATCATGCAGTTATCGTGATGGATTTCATATAAGAATATACATTCTGGTGAAACTGTTTCTACCTTTGTGACACTGCTTACACAGGAGTAACTGATATTTTCTTAAAACACTTTAACTCATCTGACTCAATACTCTTTTTTAAAGTTAAAGTATATTTTTCCCTCTAGTGATTCACAGCTTTAAGATTATAGGCCTATTTATAAATCTTGCAGAGCTCTATCTTAACATCATTATTTCAGCAAGATGACCCAAGTATTACTTAGGCAGCTCACTAAAGACCTCTGCTCAATATGCAGTTGGGCTCAAAACAGCAAATGGATGTTAGAAGTAGAACTGGCTGAATTTTTTCCAGTTGAATACTTTTTCATTGGAAAATACAGATTCAACAGAATCAAAACATTCCCCAGGAACCAGTTAATTCTGTAGGAAGTTTTGTGAACAGTCAGTAGAATGGATTGCTTGGGAAATGACTAGATAGGTGGGAAACCATGTAATGAATTAGCTTAGAGATATAAAAAAAATCCATTTAAATTATTCTATAAAGGAATGTTTCAAAAACTTGCAATGCTACACAAAATATTTACATTTCAAACTTGTTCTTTTTGATGAAGACTGAGAACTGTTATCATAAATTTCACTTTATGGAAATTCTGGTTCCCACATTACCCTATTAGGATGTTGGTTAAAAAAACTGGTGAAAAACACAGTATATATATTAAAATACTGATTTGTACATCAACCATTCAAAATGGGGGTGGGATGTAAAGGGAATTTACCACTGATTTTAGCTGGGCCAGGATTTCACTCCAGAAATATTGTGTACAAAACTATTATCCCATCTAAATGAGACTTGTGAGAGTTAAGGATCAGAAAAGGCCAATGAGAAAAATTAGAAGCAAAGCAAACTGATCTCACATAAATTTGGGATTGTTTACATTTTTAGGGACCTAAATGAGAGGGAATATTATAAAAGTATTGAAAGCAGTGAATAGGGTAGAGAAATTAAAGCATGAACTTCTGTTCTGTTTTTCACAATGTTCAGTGTCGCCTGGGCTCCTACCAAAGTTAGAAATGTGGCACTTTCCAAATGGATAAATAGAAATGCATTTTAACACAAAGCATAATTGGAATGTAGAGCTCATTGTTGCTGGGTATTCTTGGGACCAAAGATTTAACAAGCTTCAGAGAAAGCTCAGATGTATATACCTGGTAGAGGTTGGTAAAATTTTCATGTGGGACAGATTATTCCTTATCTGCCTATTATAGACTGTAGACAGACACCTCATTTGAGGTGCTTCTTCATTGATCCAAGTCAAAACTCAGGACAAAAGAGGAATGGCACAGCCCTTTACACATAAGCCTCCCAAGACAGGTTGCTTCTCTTATGCCAGTAGGTATAAAGGAGAACACATAGCCTGACAGACTTCTCCCCAGAATGACTAGCAATTAACTTGAATGAGCCATGATGAACTTAAACATACCCAGCATTGTCCTGGCAGGGTATTTAAAGTGGGACAATGGATTGTTATGTCTGTTGTATCCCAGGACTAAAGGCTTTGTCCCAGAAGAAATGCAATGTTTCTTAACACCTTTAGGGTGCCTATATGCAAATGTGGAGCCTGCTTCAATATGCTGTAATTACAACATATCAGAGCAGACTCAATTAATTGAGTCTACTGGAATGTGGTCATTACTACGCTCTAGCAGGCTCCAAAATGGTGACAGGGGTGTTTGTGTTATTTACCATACAGAAGTATTTACAAGGCACATCTACACAAGACTTTACTGTGCAGTGGACTGATTAGCTGCACAGTAAACATCTCAGTATCTATAGGTGCGCCCCAATTAGGCTGGAGTAAACTAATTTACTCCACAGCAGGATAGTACTTTTATTTACAAGTACTATTCTGCTGCAGAGTAAAAAAGTCCACAGCAGCACATGTGTAGACACTGCTCCAGCTTGCTAGGAGATGAAGGTGCTTCCGTAAAGGGGCTGCCTGCCAGCTAGCCCCACACAAGCACCCTTGTGCCCCAGCCAGCCCCTCCATAGCATGTTATGCTGATGGGAGCAGCTCTGGGCTGGCAGGCTGATCCCCCTGCACCCCATGCCAGCTGGAGCTGTTCCACCCCAGCTCAGTGTGCAGCAGTCCCAAGCACACATGCAGACACATGCCCAGGAGCAAAAAACTCCAGGGCAATAAACTCTGGAGTTTATTGCTGCATATTAATAGGCATGAGTAGACATACCCACAGAGCAGTAAATACTTCTTTATGAGCAAGTCAACCATCAGTGCATTTGATCATTCATGCAGAGTCAGAATATTGCTAAAATGAATGAATACATGCTAAAATGTTGATCTTTAAAGAGTACTAGCGGCCAAATCCTAGACAGTGATGCATTCCATCACTTATACTTCCCCTCTATGCGGCATTGGTCAGGCCACAGTTGGAGTACTGCATCCAGTTCTGGGTGCCACACTTCAGGAGGGATGTGGACAACTTGGAGCAGATCCAGAGGAAAGCCACTTGCATGATCAGAGGCCAGCAGGGCAGGCCATACGAGGAGAGGGTAAGGTACCTGAACCTGTTCAGCCTTCACAAGAGAAGGCTGAGGAGGGGGGATCTAGTGGCCTGTTACAAACTAGTCAGAGGGGACCAGCAGGCACTGGGGGAGTCCCTGTTCCTCTGAGCGCTACCAGGAGTGACTAGAAATAACAGCCACAAGCTGGCAGAGGGTAGATTCAGACTAGACATCAGGAGGTGCTACTTCACAGTCAGGGCGGCTAAGATCTGGAACCAACTTCCAAGCAAAGTGGTGCTGGCTCCTACCCTGGGGGTCTTTAAGAGGAGGTTAGACGAACACCTTGTTATGGTCATTTGACCCCAGTACTTTTTCCTGCCTAGGCAGGGGGTTGAACTTGATGATCTGCTCAGGTCCCTTCCAACCCTATCAACTATGAAACTATATTTTAGGGAAATTACGCATCTTGTGCTGGCAAACGGATATGCAATGGTTGTGACGTGCCAAAAACTTCAGGGATAGACTAGGTATATGAAAGTTTGTATCAACATGTACGCTGTTGATTAGAAACCTGTACACTAGGAATCCCTTCTGATTAGGCAAGAGACCATGGTTTTGCTATTACTTTGCTACTGGATGTATGCCACATATTACAGGACTGGATAGAGTCCAAAGAGAAGCTTAAGTATTCACCTAATTCAGCTGATTCAGAATTTTATTATAATCTTGGTGCTAATAATCCTTTGAAATATTCTTTTGAAGAAATAAGTAATAAACAGGTTTAGGAATAAGCATCAACAACTTGCACATTTGCTAAACAACACTAAGTTAAAAAAAGTCTCCATAAAAATACCCAGAGGCAAGGAGACATTATTCCACAGGTGAGAACACCACAGACTACAATTTCAGCACCAAGTACTAAGCTCTTTTTGAGTTGTAGGGATACACACAAGCAACTGAAACTGAATTTGTGATTCCTACTGACAGAGCATTTCTTCTCACCTATTCTATTTAAAAGATGTGTAATATAATAAAGAACTGCTGACAAGATAAGAGAGACTCTATAACTCTAGTTTCATGGCTCTAACTCATTTTTAATACTCAGGTGGAAAGATATCCATGGGAAATAGGGATTTAGAATGGAAATGGGAAAAGACTTTTACTGGCACTAGGACAAGTAAAGGAGATTGATAATGTGATCAACGATAGTGGTGGCTTTGTAATTGTGATGGCTTTGTAGGTGTTCTTATTTTTACCAAATTTTTATGGCAAAAATAGATCCTTGATTTTTAAATGCTTACCTTTACTTAATGTATTATATTTAAATACAAATTCAATTCATATGCAAGTTAACATATCAGGATTAGTATCATAGTTTATCACTAAAGTGCTTATTACATCCGTAAACTTGGTCTTTAACTGCTGTGTACAGCTACATTAGGGCAATGTGCAATACTAATACACAGTCATCTTAGAAAACAAAACCTTGATCAACCGTGGAACATTTAGTCACATTCAAAAAGAGTCAATAGAGTTAACAGAATCCAATAATGCACCATCCAATTGTTCACCAGTATCTTCTACAGCTTTTCCAAGTTGTACATCTCTTTAAACCTAAGTCAACTTGGCTTCTATTATTTTTTTCATCTAAAACAGAGATCACATACAAGAGCTGCACAGATGTATACTAGCAGACTGTCCCCATCAAGTTGCAGGAGGCTACAAAGAATTTTGGGGTGACTGCAGCCATCCTGAGCATAGTGCGACCCAACTTCCCAGCCCAGCCCACAGCAGCAGCCTGCTCTCATCCCACACACAGATCTGTGGGCACACTCCCCTCAGGAAGAGCCTTACGCAGCCCCTCAGCCCACAGCCTTCCTGAGGTGCATGTAGCAGCAAGAACCACACCTCCCAGTTCTGCACCCCGCACCCAGACAGGTCCCTATGCTTTGCTTCCTGCTGCAGCTCTGGGAGCAGCCGACGCCACCTTCCTACAGCCACTGGGCTGCACTGCACCCCTCCCCCCGCCCCTTTCCCTACAGACTCACTTCACACATAATGAATTTACCTCACATATAACAAATTTTGGATGTAAAAAGGTTAATCACATAAGAGTGAATTTGCATATACAGAGCCCGCATAAAGTGAGGGAAACCCGTATATGAATTGTGGTACATCTCTCTGCTGCTTCATGCTTCTCATTTGCCAGCTGCAGCTTCTTACCTAATCCTAGTAGCCTCATGGGATCCTGGGCTGTATCAGAGTATGAGACTGACAGAATCCCTCAAAACTTCTCAGGATATCCCCCAAACTGTTTCCAGTCTTGATCAAAAATAACTAGTGAGCAAGGACCCGCATTCTTGAGTAGTGCTCAGTACCACCATGGAAAAAAGTTTTAGATAAACTACTTAGCCAGGACATTTTATGACCTCTATCAAAGTCATCCCAAACAAACATTTGAGAACATCCCTAATCAATGAAGCCTATCATTGCAGACTCATTGACCTGAATGTGGACAGTCTGCTTCACCAGGGTCAGTATGTGAGCCTAGCTTTCTTCCATCAATGCCTCTCTGTAACTGCCCTGGTTTTGCACAGGTTTAGCAAAGGTTCTTTGGGTGACAACATGAAAAGCATACTTTTGGCCCTCAGTGTATGTGGTCAGAACCCGAACTCTCAGGAGGATCCTTCCTTAGGGAGCAACCCATTCTGGGGGATCGTGGGTGGGTTCAGGCTTTCCTGTCTGAGTAACCTGAAGCATACAAGGCTTCCCCTGTCGGAATGGTCTTCATGAAAGGGCCAAAATCCTGGGCAGCCACTACAAGTCAACAGTGTATGACCTGTGCCATATCAAGTGAAGCTGACTGCCCTTAGTTCAGGTTTCAACTGTCCTGCCACGGACATCCACTTGAAAGTTATTATAAAGGCCTCAGGGTCTGTAACAGGGAATCAAAGACTCCTGTTACTAAAGAGAGGGAAAACTTAGCAGGCTAGCCTGCTGTGTAGACAGAGGGGCAGCTGAAGTGAGGACGGCAGGCAGCAGACCTAATCTGCAATGGGGAAGAGCAAACTGCCTAATACCTATGCTGGCTAGTGAGCCACCTGACTCTGACAGGGCAGCACTCCAGGGTAGATAAGCCTAATCCCTACAGGAAAAAGGAAAAGGGCTGGTGACTTAACTGGTGGCTGAACATGAACCCCCTTGCAGGCACCAAAGCACTCAGAAGGCAGAGAGGAGAGAGCCCCAGTGATGGAGCCTGCTCTAACGCTTGTTTACTCAGATCAGGGAAGTGTTCATTAAAGCTGTAGCCTGCCCCTTTTCTTTCCTTTCTAAAGTTTGTTTACCGAGAGTCAAAGAGGTTTTGCTAAAGCAATAGCTTGCCTTCATGTTTTAGTGCAGTGCTTCTCAACCTGTGGGTTGCAATCCAAAAGTAGGTCACAAAATATAGGGTTGTGAACAAACTTCAAAAAATGATTCAACAAACTTTAAAAATGGATTCTTCTTTAAAGGAGCAAAATGTGGTAAATGGTGGCTTTTTCCTTGCAGGCCAGCAGAGATCCAATCTGCCAGGAGCTGCTTCCGGCTCCCCCTCCCTCCCTTCTTCCCTCATACCCCCTGCTCCACACACACGGTGAGGCTGGGGCCTTGGCGGGGCAGCAGGGTGGGGCTGGCCACTCATGTTTACAGATGGGTTCTGGTGCAATAAAGGTTGAGAACCACTACTTTAGTGTATTACTGGTGGTTGACATGTGGCTACAAGGGGTGCCTGAGGAGCACACCAAGATTTAGAGCCCTGCCAGACCAGGGCATCAGACATAGACAACATAGACAACTTGAGGCCCAAAGGGCCAAAGCCTGAGCCTGAGGGGAGTAATAGAGGCAATCTGAATCTGGGAGGGCCAGAGTTGGAGCCCAAAATGTACGAAGAGGAGACAAAGGAACCCAGAGCCTGAGGAAGGTAAGCCTAAGGCCAAAGGGACCTAGAGCCTAGGAAGGGTGAGAACTGGGCCAGGGGCCCAGAATCCCAAAAGGAGCAAGACTGGGAATGTAACCCAGAAGCTGAGGACCAGTGCAGTAGGCCTAGGCCAAGAGAAGCATAGCCAGAGAAAATGGACCAAAGGCAGGGAGGCCAAAGCCCTACAAAAATTGCGAGGTCCAAGAAGGCCAACAACTGTGATTAAATCAGTTGACCTCTCTGACAAGGTGTTATGTACTATCTGTAAGGCATGGGCATAACAATAGGGATGGATGCCCTTAAGGCACAGCTCTTAAGGCACTCAGTGTCCTAGGAGTTTAATGAGGCCAGAAAGACCATGACAAATGAAAAAAAGGAAGTCAAGTGGGTAATGGATTGGACTCCCCCTGGGCCTCCTGATAGCCTCCCAACCTTTTGTTTATAAAAATATCAAGGCGTGGCAGAAAAGTGGTACCAAAGGGCACCCAAGGAATTGCAAGAGGCAGGAGTCAAGTGCCCATGAGAACATGCCACAGACTACTGGATGCAGGCCCTGTGAGAGGGTCATTCTTTAAAACAAGACGTTAGTAATACATGGCCCCCAGGCTGGATCCAGTTGGTGGAGGTGGGGGACTTTAGCAATGTGTCAGTGGTAACAGACTTTGGTGGCATTCTGGTAGCAAGGGTTTCACTTGTGCCCAAACCAAGCCATGAGGAGCTGTGCCTATGCTGCAGGTAGGGAGCATGGAGAAGCGGCTTCAGAGGAAAGCTGCTGCCACCGCTAACACAACCACACTGGAATGCTGGCCTGCCTTAGACCCAATCCAGGGTTCTGAAAAGTTGCTGACTGCTACTTTAGAGTAGACCTATCTTTGGAAACTTCCCTGGCACTGATGATGCCACTACTTCTTGACCAGCATGAGCATCCAACTGTCCCATGAGTTGCAAGAGCCAAAATTCTATTATCATCAGACAGTATTAACCATTGATGCTGCTCTTGTTGCTGAGCTCTAGCCTTTGAATCAGCTTCTGCTGCTAAATTAACTATTGATGCTGAGCTGCTATCTGTTAGAGAAGTTGGTGCTGCTGGCTTCTGCCATTCATCCTGTATAGGCCCATGTTGCCCCAGATCAGCTGATCCTCCCCAGGAAGCACTAATATGGTTGAAAAATGAAGATATTTGAGCCACGCCTCATAGCAGTTCAGCCTTGCTCACATTTTCCACCATGCTGCTTGGGCTCATGACAACTGCTTTGTCTCCAGTCAGGTAAAAAGGGATTTTAACTGTCACCCCTCTTAAGCACTACCCATAGCCATCTGAGTCAGCAACAGCTGGCAAATAACTGGTAGCAAATTATAAACAACAGTTATATATCAGGCCTACCTTCATTCACAGATGCAGGCAGAAATATCTAATTCAAGGTTCAGGAAAGTTTTTCTAGCAATGAGCTGGAATGCCCTCAGGTCTCATGCAGGCTGGTGCTGGACCTGGCCACTCTTACCACTTCTCCACATTGCCAGGCCAGTCAGGTCTGGCATAATACAGCATGGACAAAGTGCTCATGCTTGTGGCATGGCTGAAGCTGTTTACCATCAAATGCAACCAAAAGTTCCCTCCTCTCCATCCATTGCCCAGCTCTGGGATGAATCCAGTGTCACTGTGGGATGGATCTGGCCTGCGAGCTGTAAATTACCATTCCTGGCCCCAGCTCAACTTCTCACAGTCAGAGCTAAAAGAATTCTCTTCTTCTTACCCTCTAAATAACTAAGCTTATCTTTCTTCTTCTTAACCCTCCCTTTAAGCCCCTCCACTTATTACAGGCATAGGAAGATGGGAATGATCAAGGGAAGAGATAACACACTGTTGCTAAGATGGGTGGATCAAAACCCCCAGAGTAAATTTTAAAGATGAGACTATGAAGCAAAGTGTAAAAGCATGTAAATAAAAAACAAGACATTTTTCCTCATATAGTGGAGGAGAGAACACCAATGAAAAGTTTTCAAAGCGGGAGAGAAGACAACAGGCGAAGATGACCTCAGCAGCAACATTGCTTTAAACAGGCTAAAGCATAGCAAAGTTGCAAAAGTCAAGGCTAGAGAGTCATCAAGTCATAAAGTCAGGACCTTGATGACAGTTATTGCGGTGTGGACACAGAGGAAAAATACTATTCTTCAATTCAGGTGAGAAGGAAGAAACTCTGGGACTCATTTGTCAACACTGTTTAATATGCGCCTTTTGACATAAAACTGTGGGAAGAAGTGGACAAGCCAGAGGGCAGGGAACAGCTGCAAGCAGACCTGGATAGGTTGGACAAGTGGGCAGAAAACAATAGAATGCAATTCAACAAGGAGAAATGCAAAGTGATGCACCTAGGGAGGAAAAATGTCCCCATGAGGCAGCAGTGTGACAAAGACATCAGAAAAGCTAATGGCACTTTATCATGCATCAGCAGATGCATGACGAATAGATCCAAAGAGGTGATACTTCCCCTCTATCAGGTGCTGGTCAGACCGCAGTTGGAGTACTGCATGCAGCTTTGGGCACCGCATTTCAAGAGGGATGTGGATAACCTGGAGAGGGTCCAGAGAAGGGCCACTTGCATGGTAAAGGGCCTGCAGGCCAAGCCCTACAAGGAGAGACTAGAGAACCTGGACCTTTTCAGCCTCCACAAGAGAAGGTTGAAAGGCAACCTTGTGGCTGCCTGTAAGTTCATCATGGGGAAACAAGAGAATTGGTGAGGTTTTAGTCACCAAGGTGCCCCCGGGGGTTACAAGAAATAATGGGCACAAGCTAGCAGAGAGCAGATTTAGACTGGACATTAGGAAGAACTTCTTCACAGTTAGAGTGGCCAAGGTCTGGAACAGGCTCCCAAGGGAGGTGGTG
>JAGPOW010002514.1:34760544-34787825 GCA_030014935.1 Caiman crocodilus | reverse complement strand
AAAAAAAAATCTCAGATTACCATAAAATAGGGTTGCCACAGGGCACCTTGGTGTTCTGCTCCTAGAGAATGGAAACTGCCAGGGAGAGAGCCCTGGGAGGGAATAAGAGCCCACCTGCAAGTTGCCAGGGCAACTGGAGGCAGCAAATGACCCACACCTGACAGCGGTTAGCTGGCTGTAAGGGGCAAGGCCTGGCCCTTATAAAGCCCAGGGCTGAGGCCAGGCTGGCAGTTCCCTGCCAGGCGGCGGCGGCGGCGGCGGCGGCGGCGGCGGCGGCGGCGGCTGCGGCTGCGGCTGCGGCTGCGGCTGCTGCTGCTGCTGCTGCTGCTGCTGCTGCTGCGGCTGCGGCTGCTGCTGCTGCGGCTGCGGCTGCTGCTGCTGCTGCTGCTCCTCCTCCTCCTCCAGTTAGGATGCAAGGAGAAGCCTAACAGCAAGTATAGCTTGATCAGAGTTGAGCAATGTTGTTATAGCCAGAGGGCGTGTGTTTGAGTTATAGCCAGGATGCTTGAGTTTGTGTTGTTACGTATGACACCAGTGACTAGGGTGAGGCTATTAGGAGTTGGAGGAGGCCTCATAGGGACCCACAGGGGTGTGGGGCCCTAGTGCCAGTGAGGGCGCAGTATTCTCAGGGGGACCCCCAGCGGTGTGGAGACCCCGGTGCCAGTGAGGGCACAGCGTACTCATTGGGGACTCATAACAAAGTGTGAGGACCCTGGTGCCAGTGAGGGTGCAGCATACTCATAGGGACCCACAGTGGTGTGGTGGCCCCAGCACTAGTTAGGGTGCAGCTTATGGGGTACTTAGACCCCAGCTCCAGAGAGGGGACAGTATTATTATGAAGCCCTAGTGTGGGCCCAGTGAGCCCCAGAGAAGAGGTACTACTGAGCAGCCTGGAGCGGGCATGGTGAGCCCCTGAAGAAGGGCCTAGTATTACGGTAAACCCTGGAAAAGGGCGGAGTGCTGCGGTAAACCCTGGTGAGAGGAGGTAGTGGTGCGGTGAGCCCTGGAGAAAGGGTTAGCAGTGAGGTGGGCCTGGGAGTCAGGTGGCATAACCAAGAAGTCCCAGAGGGGGCACAGAAGTCCCCAGGAGAGGGGGGGCATTATAGAGAGGTCCCCAGGAAAGGGGCACTGGTAGAGAGAGCCCCAGGAGAGAGGTGACGTTACAGAGATGACCCAGAGTGGGTGCCGAGAGCCCCAGGAAAGGGCAGCATTAGAGGAGCACCCCGAAAGAGGGCAGTTAGACTGAAAAGGCCCAGTGCGGCTGCAGAGAGCCCTAGAAGTGGGCGGTTTTATTGAGGAGGCCCATAGTGGGCACAGGAGGCCCCAGAGAGTGGGTGAGTGTACAGAGGAGGCCCGAGAGATGGGCAGTGTCTCTATAGAGACAGACCAAAGTCTATCCCATCTGTGAGGCTTGGGATGTGGTATCAGGGGAGGTTGGAGCCACGCATAGCCCATAAGGCTAGGGTGCCCAGGAAGCACCCATCTTACAGGGAGACCCCTGGTGGGTCTGAGAACACAGGGACAGAGGTCCCAACTAACTGTACCCAAGGAGACGTGAGGCAGCCTCCCAACCTTATCAAACCATCAAAGACGTGGCAGGTGAAAATTTGAGGGTGCCCTTGGGCCGACTTGGCATGGAGGTAGGGGCTTCAAGGAGATCACAGCCCTCCTGGCGGACCCCCCAGTGACAAGGGCAACAAAAATGATCAGAGCCATGAGAGATAAGAGAAGAAAGTCTGAAAGAAATAGGGTTATTTACCTTGGAAAAGGGAAGGTTGATTGCAGATTTAATAACACTTCAGCTACCTGAAGAGTAAGGGCAGATACCAAAAGGATAGATATGGGCTTTTCTCCATAGCTGTAGACAGGACTAGGAGCAACGAATCAAGCTGCAGCAAGGGAAATTTAGGCTGGGGATTAGAAGGAACTTTCTGACTATAAAAGTGGTCAGGTATCAGAACAGGCTACCTAAGGAAGCTGTGGAATCTCCATGCTTGGAAACTTTCAAAAGCACTTGGATGGGTTGGTAACCTTGGATGGGTTAGTTGGGGATGATCCTGCCTTGAGCAGGGGATTGGACCAGATGACCTTAGGAGGTCCCTTGCAGCCCTACTATCCTATGATCTTATTTAAAGCTGCTTCCATACCACACACAAACTTTGAAGTCAGAAACAAACACTTTTTAATGATAAAAAATTCTAATTTAAAAATGTTGCCCATTTCTAATGATAATGCATGTTTACAACACGTCAGAGTTGAATTTCACCTTTAATCTTTTGTATTTCCAGACTTCTTTGCATAACTATGTAATCCTCCTGTTCCACTTCTACCCACATTAACATAACTTCACAGCAGCCCACATTTATTTAACATATATATCCTCACAATTCCACTGTGAGGTAGGAAAGTATAATTAAGACAATTGGGAGAGGTCCCAGCCAATTGGAGAAGGGAAAATATAGTGCCCATATTTAAGAAAGGGAAAAAGGAAAACCCAGGGAATTACAGACCAGTCAGCCTCATCTCAGTTGCTGAAAAAATCAGGAGGGACATCCCCAAAGAATCCATTTCTGAGCATTTGGAGGAGAAACAGGTGATTATAACAGCAAGCATGGATTCACCAAAGGCAAGTCATGCCCAACCAACCTGACTGTCTTCTATGATGAAATGACTGGCACTGTAGATGCAGGGAGACCAGTGGATGTGGCATACCTTGATTTTAGGAAGGCTTTTGATACAGTCTCCCACAACATTGTCTCAGGCAAGCTAAGGAAGTGCTGGATGAATAGTAAGGTGGGCAGAAAACAGGCTGGATCATTGAGCTCAAAAGGTAGTAGCCAATGGTTCAATGTCTAGTTGGTAGCCAGTATCAAATGGAGTGCCCCAAGGGTTGGTCCTGAGGCCAGTTTTGTTCAATATCTTCATCAGTGGCCTGGAAGAAGGCATCGAGTGCACTCTCATCAGGTTTGCAGATGACACCAAGATAAAGGGACTAGTAGATATACTGGAAGCTAGGGGTAGGATTCAGAGTAACCTAGATAAATTGGATAATTGAACCAAAAGAAATCTCATGAGGTTCAATAAGAGCAAAATCCTGCACTTAAGATGAAACAATCCCATGCCCCAGTGCAGGCTGGGGGCTGACTGGCTGGGCAGCAGCTCTACAGAAAAGGAACTAGGGGCTACAGTGGACAATAAGCTGAATATGAGCCAACAGTGTGCCCTTCTTGCCAAGAAGGCCAACGGCATACTGGGCTGCATTGATAGGAGTGTTGCCAAGAGGGCAAGGAAAGAGATTGTTCCCTTCAGTTCAGCACTAGTGAGACCACATCTGGAGTACCGTGTCCAGTTTTGGGCCCCCCACTACAGAAAGGATGTGGAAAAATTGGAGAGTCCAGCAGTGAGCAATGAAAATGATTAAGGGGCTGAGGCACATGACGCATGAGGAGGGGCTGTGGGAACTAGGCTTATTTAGTCTGGAGAAGAGAAGACTGAGAGGGGATCTAAATCCTTCAAATATCTGAAGCAGGGTTCAGAAGAGGATGGAGCAAGACTGTTTCTCATTGGGGCAGATGACAGACCATGAAGCAATTGGCTCAATTTGCAGCAAGGGAAGTTTAGGTTAGATATTAGGAGAGATGTATTGGGCCAGATGAAGAGCACAAGATGCAACATGAGTCTCAAAGCTCAGTGATCCTGGAGTTCAGATGGGAGGGGAGACCTGTTTTCTAACACTTGCTACAAAGACTTGTTTCTCTGTCAAAAGACCATCTGGTTTGTGGCTCCTAGTAGGGCTTAGGTATGAGACAGGCATTCTGCTTTACAGATAGGAAAACATAAGAAGTGATTTGTCCAAGAACAGAGCCAAAGCCAGGATTAAAATTTTGGATTTCCTCCATCTGCCTCCCTCTTCTACTAAACTGCACCTCCTTCTCTGTTATTATATTAAGTTAACAAGTCAATTCACTTCTACAAATTGTGAAAAAGAAAACCAAGTAAAGTAGAATGGTTCTCTTGTCAATCTGTCCTTGTTTAGCATCAGGGTTTTCTATCCAATTACAGGTTTCCCTTGATTTTATGTACGTTCTTTATATGCGAATTCACTCTTATGCAATGAGCATATTTAGACCCATAATTCATTATATGCAAGGTAAATTCACTCTTATGCATTGAGCATAGATGCTTCCCTCCCACCCAAGCAGGTAAGTGGGGCCACTACAGCTGGAGCTAGGGTGAGTGCTGCTCTGTTCCCTGTGCTTTGCTGCCTTGTGCAGCCCCAGAAGAGGCACCCCTCCACCCCTTCCCTAGTCCCAGCCTCACTCGCTCCCTCACCACCATGGGAACGTATCCCTATTTGTTACATTGTAAAGTGGGTTTGCTTTATGCAAATTCAATTTATGTGCCGTTCTCCAGGAACGCATATACAGCATAAATCGAGGGAAAACTGTATTCATCTTTTACCAAATTATTTCATGTTGTTCTAGTTGTGTTACATTAATATACTGCAAGGAAGATCGCTGGTTCTGCATCCTGTAAATTGCCTCTTCTGGCTACTTCAGTTATGTTTTTGTAATTGTGTTTTGCTTTGTTTGTTTGCTTTGGGATTTTATTGATTTATTTTATTTTTGGCTGTTTTGGGGAGTTTTTTTGAAGGATTTAATACTGGTCTCAGGTGGAAAATCATATTTGTGGCTCATTGTTTCTGCGCCGGTCCCTTAGCAGATGTGCTCTGAAGGCATGTCCAGATCATAATGGTGGAAATCTCAAGCCCACACTTGTTTAGGCTCCTTGTTTAATCTTCCTGTAGTGGGCCTTGGAACCAAGTCTACTAAAGCTCTCATTAGCAGTCTGAAACCCCACTTCTGCCATCAGATCTTTGTGTATGAGTGAGAATGCATAATGAAGCTAGTGGGAGTTGCATATCTGTGCACAGGCATGTAAATTTATGAGGTAAGGGTTTAGTGATATTTTTATGAAGTAGAAAATAATGGTACAAAAATATGTGCAAATGGTTATTTTATCCTCTATGGCAAAGAGAATTATTTTGAAATATCAAAAGAAGCATAAAGTAAGCTTACAATGCAGTGAATATTAATTCCAATTTCACATAAAGATGTCATGTATTGCACATATTTTGTTTTTTAATAAATGAGTAACCCTCTAAAAGTAAAATTCTAAATCTTAGCGTTTATTGCAGACATTGTACAGTGGGTGTGATTGTCACACTTACATAAGTAGAGATCCAAAAACAATGAAAATGAGAAGACTCCCACTAGTTTCAAAGAACTTTGGATCAGGCCTGTTGAGTAATACCTTAGTAAGCTGATTTCAGTGGAATGATTAAATAACAAAATAACTAAAAGTGCAAAAGACTTGAAAAATTAGACTGTATACAGTTAGTATTATAGGAGAACTATTAATTTTAATTAATCATCCCATACTTTAATCTTGCAAGTATTACGTGCAAGGTAAGAAATATGTAGCTGGCTGCACACACAATAATGAACTTCGAAAAAAACAAAGTAAAAGCAATGACATTTATATACTCCAAGTTATTTAGTTCAAAAGACACCAAGAAGACTGAGTTTAAGTTCAGGTTTATCAAAATGAGCAAACACCTCAAAAGCAATGGTGAGGGTTTTTGTTTTTAATATAACTACAATCATGTAGTTGTAAAATTAATATCTGTCAAGTAATTGAAGCTTATATTTTATTTTAAGATAACATTACTGGAAACAAATGCAATGATTCTACACTAAGCTGCATGCAGCCTAAGGGGATATATTAAGTATATCATTATATGTTTATAAACTGAGTGAATGAGCAAATGCTCCATTAATCTTTAACTAAAATAATTATTCACCACACTAAATAGCAGCCATGTAGCCTTTCATTTCAAATACAAATGGGACAAGACAATGAAAGGGTATAATGGATACTCTAAAAAAAAAAATCAGTAAACTCTATAATAAAGCCCAAGCAATTTACAGTTTTTCAAAATTATTATAATCAAGAAAATATATTAAAAGGTTCTTTAATATATACTTCGTAAATTCTTTATATTTTGTGTGTTAGTAGAGTCACTATGGTAAAATTCTTTATTTGCAATATAAATTATAACTGAAAATTATATCTTGTCATTGTTTTTATTGTTATTAAAAAGACTGTGTATATGCAAGCGTGTGTATTGCATGCTAACAACTGGTGATTAGACGCTTCTTCACGTTGAGAACTTAATCAGTTGTAACAGGACCATGAGAAATTTGGTCTCTCAAACTGAGAACACGACACATTGAACACTTTCATCAGGAACATTTATTAATAGGTTATAAGGCACAGACAGAAGAGCTGTTCATCTGGTGTACTTCATAGGAGTGCATTTTTTTTCAGTTGATTAATAAAATTCATCCATAAAAAAATCTTCTGGTAAAGAATTTATTTGATACTGAAGAATTTGCTGCACTAAAAGCCTCAAAAAAAGCTTGACTTAAAATTAAATCAAATAAGTTTAACTACCTTAAAAATATTAATAGTTTTACTAAGGAGAGGGTCTGAAAAGAGTTAGGAAGCATGGCTTGTGCCTAGTTTTATTTGCATTCAAGACACTGATAAAAATTTTCATTGAACAAGATAAAGTCTAGAAAGAGTAAAACACAGCTGGTTGAACTAGTCAGTATTTAAGTGCTTTTGGAATAGAAGACTGCATTCTGTCACTGCTATGATAGCCTGCAGACCATTTCATCCAGCCTCCTGGAGAAGCTGGGGATTTGGGGGCAAGGTGAGCAGAGGAAGGGCCTGCCACTGAATTATGGCATATGAAACTCCATTGGGGATGCACGTCAGCAGTGCAAAGAGCAACAGCTTCCTTTACCTTCCTTTGATCCCTGATATTATTTACCCCACTGCCAGCAGTGGGTTGTGATCTTGCCTGTGAAGAGCCCCGTGATCCAGATCTTGCCTGGGAGGCCAAGAGAGTTTGACACCCCTGCTATAAAGTCCTCAGCTAACTATGGTGAGCAGGATGGTGACAATTATGAAATCATAATTGACCACAGACCTAGTATATTTTAGATTTATGTCCATTTTTTAGTTCTACCATGTAAGAGCATCAGCCACCAAAGCATTCAGTTTTAGTCCTGTTCTCTTTAAATATATTTCCCTCAGACCAGGAGAGAAGATATGGTTAATGAACTTTCAGTATAATTAGCACTGAAGTCTTGAGTGTGTGGTCTATTACTATCTATGAAACATGATCTTTCGTACAGACTGAAGCTACAGTGTTTAAATTAAAAACTGACAATCTGTGACATTTACTGATTCAGCTTACATGTCAAACGCAAATCAGCACTACCCTTTAACAGCTTTCATTAAATTCACTTCCTCCTAGCAGGAATGCTGAGTAGACTTCATTCTTCCTCTCAGAGGAAACGTTTGAATTTATAAAAAAAGCCCAATTTTTTGATCAGACTCTAGTAGGGTATTCAGACTACACAAGAACACATAGGAAAGTAAAGGCAATTTCAAATCCCTTTCTTCTTCTGCTCTACATCCATTTTACTTAATTTGCTGTTCATATACTTCAGAATCTTCAGAAGGAAGTTTACCTTTGCAAGCTGTTGAATGCTTCAGAATGGTTATTATGAGAGCAGAAATATACTGGGTGATGCTGAAGCACTCAGACCATAATGACTCAGGCAATCAAGAGGTTTCCATGGGAAAATATGGAATTAGTGGCTTTTACAGTATTTAATTACACAACTTCTGAACCATTAATTCATAAGAAAACATCTCTAAAGTTCTTCTAACTGCATCTGCTTCATTCGCATCAGCCTTCTCCTTCCATTCCCAGAATGCGCTTACTGTACATTAAATATTTAAAGACACTTAATTGCAGTTGAAGGTTTTTTTCTTTTCACCCATCCTAAATCCATCAAATCTCTGGTCTAACAGGATCTAAACACTATGAGGAAAGAGCGCTTAGGACCTATAGAAAGGAAGGATCTTACATTGCTTAATAGTGACTATTCAAACCTGTAAAGGAAGGAAATCAGAATACTTCCTGAGGTATTTTCCATGCCAACACCAGATCCTGCTAATCTGAATTCTCATAACCTATTACCCAAAACCATTTCCCACCCAACCAAATCATGCTGAACCTTCAAGAGTTGGGGGTAGGGGTCACCGGTTACATGTAAGATCTTACAGAACAAGGCTCATTGAAAGGACATGATGAAAGCCTGATGGCCCAAGCAGTAGGACATAGTACAGTTTATTAACCTGCTATAACAACACTGCAGGATTGAGGAATCTATGACAGTTTCCAAAAAATGGCTGTACAATGTCTGCAGGGATCTTGAAGTGCAGCAGCATTAACTAAAGCTAGTACTATTGTTCTGCTAACCCTTCAAAAAGATTGGATTGTGTATCTGGGGATTTAGTGGTATTTGCTTCTTTATTAGATTTATATGCTGTCCTTCCCAAAAAGCACCAAATGACAGTGCAGCAGGAGAAAGTTGACCTCCAGCACATTCACAATATTCTAGAAGGGATAAAAATAATAACCACCAGGCTCCAGCTTAAATCTAGTGTAGTGAAAACGGACAAATAAAGGGTATGTTTGCACACATGCTGGGAATTGTGCAGAAACAGGGTTGGTGTCAAACTGGTATTAGGTTTACTTATCCAAACAGATTTTACCACACCTTCAAGTCTCCTATGGAATTTGAAGTTTCATTTCTACGTAGGAGAACTTTTTACAGTTTTTTCTCCTGTGCCTGGAGAAGGGTGCCTGTGACCAACAGCTTGCAATTAAAGAATTTTTTTTTGCAAAAATCTAGTTAGTCTAATAAAAGATATCTCTCTACCACGAGTTCTGATACCATCTTGAAAGGTAAATTTTCATGACTTGCAGGCTTTTTGTGTGGCATGGAGCTCAGGCTTCTCTTCTCTCTTCCCCTAGGGGAAAAGTGTGCTAAAAGGGCTAGGGATTATAATACTAGTTGACTCTTATGCAGACAATGCAGAGGAGTCAAAGGCTCCTTTTTCAATAATTCAAACCTACTTACCATTCAGTCAAAACCTGGCCCCTACTGATTTTATTTTAATTTATTTTATCTATTTATCTGGTCATTTTTACAGCTTGAGTTACCAGGTACCATTTTTTAAATAAATAAAATATACAAGTCATATAACCAACCCATATTGAATTAAGTTAGTTAAAATGCTGTCATCAGAAATATGTTGACAACTAGACCTGGGAAAATCATTTGCATATAGATAAATTGATGAAATTCCCCTCTCTCAGCCTACAAATTCTCTGAAGACAGATTCAAATGGCAACTTATTCTGTGATCCATAATCATAGGCCAAGTCATTTCTCTTGAATAAATTTTGGGCTTAAATTCATTCATGAGCAGCTCCTGACAAGCATTTGATACTCAAGTTTTTCAGACTGGGTATAAATTAACATAATATATCTCCATTCCTGTTTGAACACGTTGAATCCTTAATATCCTACAAGATGCTATTTTTAGTTTCTTATGAATAAATACCCTAAATAAGCATTGTTTTCAATGAGCATTAATGCTGAGAACTGTGTTCTCTCTCCTTGTGTAAGCATGCAAATAAATCTTTTCTTTCAATCCACAATCAACAGAATACTTTTGACAGAGTTTTTGACTAGGCGCAGTCATTCTAATATAGGAACTGTCTCTCTCAGTTCTTTGTTTTAATCTTATCAGTGAAGAGAATTAAGAAACTGAAATATCAACTTGTACAGAATGATAAGGCAATTCAAATGTAAGAACTCCAGTCAGACCATGCAGTCCAGATGGCTTTAATTTTCTGGCAATGATGTTAATTGGAAGTCAGGATGTAAACTTCTCTTTTAATCAACTTGACAAAGGGTTGGGGGGGGGTTTTAAATCGCAAACAGCTGCACACTAGAGGGATATCAACACTTTAAGTACTACACTTATGGGCACTATAGAATGACCTCAGAGAAGAGGAAGGCCATTGAAGACTGCTTCACAAAACTTGGTACATGATGCCACTTTCCCCCACTTTTTATTCCCTGTTTCTCTAGGCAATAGAATACTTAAAACACACTGAAATCATCTTGATATTTACTCAACCAATAACATAAAATATTTTGTATATTAACTGAAAGTGAACATATTCTTACTCTCTCATCATTATGAATCACAGAAAAGCTCTCTACCCATTTATATCATACTTCTACCACAGTATCTAGGCACCATATACATAAACATTCCCAAATGCCTCAGGCATGCTCCAAGAGACAAAGAATTTGTGGGTAGTGTCTTTTACTGGACCAACTGTATAGGTGGGTAGCTTAGAAACTGACTGATTCAGAGATGCTTGAGCTTTCATAAAGAACAAACTTTTGGGTACCAAATATCCTTCCTCAGGTCTAAGAAAAAAGCTGACACTGCTTGAGCTAAATGGTAGATAGAATAAAGTGCCGTGTAAAACTCTATAAACTAAAACAGGATATAAGAGACATTATCAGGTAGCTAACAGACCAGAGGAATTCAGTAGAAAGACTAATTTGATAAATAAAAGAGCAAGACCATTTAAGTATTCTGGCTATTTTTAAAAAGAGACAGAGAGAAAAAAAAACCCTCCATTCATATGTCTGCAATGATTGAAACAAATCTCCTTGGAACCTTCAAGCTTTGAGCTGGAATCTTCTTATCTTTGAAGTTTAATAGACAAACTGAAATGCTTAAGACATCAAAGAACATACCAGGAAGTTATACCAAGTGCAGAGTTTCATTACTACTTCTGATTATTTTTATAAAAAGCATTTGTCCTTCTCGTTATAGCTTAGGAAAAAATGTATTCCTCTACTGCTGGTAATGAAGTACAAGAAACTGCAGATAAATATTAATAATAATGAAACAAACCAAGTATTTTCAGAGATGGTTAGGCTTAGAGAAAGCTATATGTAGTTTTAGAAAATAATTTTTCCCTCTAGTTTCTTGACTGGAAAAGCTTAAAAAAAAAAAATTAACTCCCATGAATGTGGGTATTCATCCAAACCATTTGAACCATAAAACTTTAACTGGTCTAAATCTCACCAAAACAGATTATCTTGTAATACAGCACTTCCTGCTTCTTGATCTGGCAATTCCAAAGGAACAGAGATTTTCACTTAATGCCAGGCCTTGGTTTCCAATGCCAGCTAGAGTTACACAGTGAAAAGGCAAAATTTTAGGGGAAAAAATATTAAAGGCGAAAGAATAAGATGGTTCAAGTTGAGACAAGCCATTCATGTTGTTGGGATTTTTTTAATTTTACCTTGCATTATTCATCTATCTCTAGTCACTGGCCAGTAACTATAGCAAGTCCTCCTTCAAGGCTGACTTTGACTTTAAAGATAAGGCCAGTCCAAAAGCTAGGATCTAAACATCTTCACAGATTGAGGAAGTATGGTTCTGCATCTCAACAACATGAACATCTCTGTCATTCAAATACAGTAAAGCCAAAGTTGAACAGAGCTCTAAATTTGGAGGGAAGCTTACTTTTGAATCAATCTGTATCTTATAATTCAGGTATATCTTTATTTTTAAAAACATCTTGGCTGCTGCAAAAATCAGTGTATTCAGTATGGGAATTCAACCAAAGTTTTTTTTAATAAATTATTAGTCATTAAAACTTCTTTCTAATGCTACATAATGAACTGGTAGCCACATTTTTCATCTAACTGAAGGCTCAAGTAAAACAAAAAGACTTCCAAGACTCAAAGACTCTAAACTGAATGAGAGAAGAGGTTTTTTTTAATCTAGGTTTCTGGTAAAGGCATTATCACAGTTGTCAAACCATTTCTATCTGGTCGTTGGCCAGGTTTGTGAAAAACAATGTTAACAGCATGCTGTAGCAGCTAGTAGCAGTTTCCTTTTGTCTATATTGAAGCCCAATAATTATTCAGAACTGTCACATTGAAATATCTCTGTTTGTTAACTGTCCATGATTTTTGGAATGTACCAGGACTTAGAAATAGTGCTGCAGTGATCATATTGAATAGTTTATATTAAATAAAGTTATTTTAATATGATTCTGTTACTTGACATTTTCATTATAATTATGTCCATTTTTTAACTTTATCCAATCCTGACTCTCTGCTACCATTTTAGATTCTTTTTTCTAGAAGAATAGAGACATGACAACAGGTCATTGGAGTATTCTTTACATTAATGCCAAAGTCAATTTAATCTCATTTGAGAAGATATTTGAGTTTTTGGCACTGTCATCATTTCCCAGTATAATTATTTCTATATGGCATCAGTTAATACTGCATTTCTCCGTTATAAGGTATGAAATTCACTTGCATGCAGACATTTTCTAGAAATGCTGCAATTAGTTTCCCTAGAACAAATTAATTATTAACAAAGTTGTCCTAAGCTATTTCCGTTTTACTACTAGAAAATGCCATCACATTGGGGCCAGTCCCCATGTCATCATAAGCATTCCAGTCAGTGGGGAACAAGAGCATTAAAGCCCCTTGCCAGTTTGAGCCCATGATAGTAAGACATTTTATAATCTTCCCTTGTTCTGTAAGCAGAACATGCCTTAATCTGAGCGCTTAGCAGAAATTGTAAAAGATGCACTCTGGGCATTCTCTATCTCCTAAATTTTCTTTTTCAGAACGTATTTTCTGCTTTGGGCAATTTGCTATCTGGACTCATTGCATGGGACACAGTTCAAATCACAATCAGTTGTTTTAAATATCTTACTTTAAAATAATGTAAAAACAATCCAACTAATGCATGTTGTAGAGATGTGAAGTGGGCCCTATTTGATTTGGATTTGGTCCGAATCAGGGACAGTGATTCGATTAACTGATTCAGATCACTGTCCCTGATTCAATTTGGCTGAATCCAAATCTGAAGATTCAATGCTGGTTCAGAGAATCAGTGATTCGAACGCAGACACAGCTTTAAAAGTTTTTTTACGTACCTTGAGGTAGCAGACATGGCTCGTGATCACTGCGATGCTGTGGCAGATGAGAGTCCCACAGGACCACAGTAGGAAACTCCATGTGCTCAGCAGCGAACCCAGAAGTAGACCAGAAGTAGTGTCAGGGACCACACTGAGGGGGTCCCCACCCACAACCCCTGGTTTGGCAATCAGCCACAAGGGGACCCCAGGTGCCCCCCCAGACACAGGAGGCACCAGTCCCCAAGCCAGGGGAGCGTGGTGGGGCCCCAATGCACTCCCCCGTGGACCCGGAAGCGGACTAGAAGTGCTTCTGATCCACTTCCAGGTCTGCTACTGAGTGAGCTGGGGAGCCCCCAATGCTTCTGTGGGATGCTTCAAGCACCCTGGCATTCATAAGCCCCTGCTACTCAGGTATGTAGAAAAAACATTTAAAGCTGTCTCTATGTTCAAATCTCCAAATCTTTCCGCATCTCTCTGAATTGATTTGGAGGGTTCCGATTCGATTCGGAGAGATTAAAGGGTCCTCTGATTCGATTTGGATTCAGAGATTCAGCCACTAAATCAGGCCGAATATCTGCCAAATCAAATCAGGGACCAAAACTTTGCACAGCCCTAGTATGTTGCATAAAAATTAGGTTTTGCTTTCTTGGTACTGGAAGCAGAAGCATCTTTATTGTACAGATTTCCCTTAAAATGGATGCCTGAAGATTGTTTTATTAGCTGCTTATCTTCTTCAAATAGTAATTTACTGTATACCCAGACAAAAGCACAACAATAATTGTGAAAACTGCTGGTATAAAAAATATTTCTAGTACTGGAATTAATGAGCAGCATAAATTATTAAAGATTGTTTAAAAGGTCTATCATTAAAAAGTTATCTGATGTTGATCCAACTAATACTAAGTATAATTAAGAAAAAAACACTGAAGAGAAGCTTTTAAATAGCCAATTCAGTCTTTGATTTACATGTAATGAAACAAGTTAAAAACTAAATAACTAAACAGGTTTTTCAAAACAAACAAATGCTTAAAACTTAACCAAATGTTGAGGAGAACCTAAGCAAAAATCAATACAAATTCATCAAATCTAACTAAATAGCTCCATTTTTAAGCTGACTTTGCATCTATTTAAAAAACCTCTAGCTGCTTTCTGAAATCATGTATTATGAGAATGGAAAAAGAAAAGAAAATGTTCAAAATTGATTCTGATGGTTTTTGTTAGCTTTCTTTTGACAATTTTTTTCTGGTTCTTGCACTAATCCTATTATTTGTCGTTTGTGATGTAAATGCTACAATTATTTGAGATCATCTTTTGGCAAATTCATAAGTTGAAACACAGCTCCACAAAAATACTTAATTGGTTTTAATAAATTCCTGTGTACACTGTATTTTGCAACCTGTATTTTCATAAAGTGGATCAAACCTTCCTGTGGGAAGGAAAGAAACTAGAAAGGGAAAAAGATTTGTAAAATTCTTCAGTTTTCTCCATTTGTGGCCTTCTAATTTTTTTTGTAGATACTCCCACCACTGCTTTAGGAACTTCTCTATCAGACCACAGCTCACTTCACAACCATACTGACTCTGGATCACCTGCTGTATTTACATAATATAAGTTTATCCCAGTTCCCATACAGAAAGGACAAATTTGTCTTTTCCAGCCTTATTTCTATTAAATTATCAGTGGAGAATAATAAAACAATGGTCGCTCCCTTACTTTGTGCCCCCAGAATTAGGATACCTTTTGCCCAGAACATATTTGCAAACATATAGGGCCCCACCATGGTTCTGTCATAAAAAAAGGTTTCTTGGACATAGAGATTTTTCAAACACATAGAGTCCCACTATAAGACTGTCATACAAAGAGCTTTCTTGGATGCCTCTTGGACTATATCCTGTGTATGAAGAGGCAACTTTTCATTGCCTCAAGAGTCAGAAACAAATCCACCTTCTTGGACATAAAAGAAAACATGAGGGAGCATGAAGCTTAAGTCCCAGTCACATCTTCATCTGCTTAAGACCTTTATTGATCTCTAATGGGAAGAGGAATTGGAGAAGAAAAGAACAGGGGAAAGAGATTCTGGAACTATAAGTATGAAACCTGTTTCTTCTCTGGTAATGCTAATTGTTTAAGATACATGATAGGTAGCATTTGATAAAGTATATCTGCAGCGTGGTTTGTTTTCTCCAAAGCTGCAGTATAAAATATCACAGGAACGTGAGCAAGACTGAAGAATATTTTAAGGAGTTCAGGGCCTCATTTGCCTTACTGCTGAATAGGTCAACTGGTTCAAAGAGGAGGCTCTTTACTAACATCTGTAGTTCTTTGGATTTTGGCTAGGCTTTTCTCATAGTGCCAGAAGTTGCTATTGATCTTGCATCAGTGTATTATATTGAGGACACCAATTGCAAGGAGCCTAGTGCCACAATCCAACTTCTGAGATCACAGTTTTAAGCTGTTCCCTGGATTCCTTCTCTGCAAACTCAGACACTTTATGCCAATTAAGATAATCATGCTTGGATCACAATTCCCAGTAATTGGCAATGCTGAGCTGGAGGCTAGCAGATGAGTAACTGTTCCTCCCACACAGATCCAGGATTTAAAGACTCTTTTCTTGCTGCCTTGTTCTTTCCTAGGCAGCTGTTATAACCAGAGAGACAGGCACAAGTTGTGTATAAAAATATCCAAAACCAGAACAAAGGCACGTAGTATTGCTGCCAGTTTTCTTGAATTTAGGTTAAGATATTGGTCATCCGCCACTGACATTGTGCTCTCTTTAGGAGGCCTTCATTAACTGGCAGAGCTGCTGTTTCTGGTGTCAAGGAGTGCAAAATATCTAAGTCCATGGGATTTCCCTGAATCAGCTCAACAGGAGATTCTAGTGTGCCAGCCATCTGCTAGAAGGGATCCTGAAAGAGATCTTTTGCTATGATCAATTTGGGATAGAAAACAGGAAGTACAGAATAATTTGGCAATGAAGAGGAGGGTTACTACAGTAAGTTCAGAAGAATTTTGTGCTCTTCATCTGATGCCCAATATTGTTTAGGTTTAGCATTTGTCACCATGGGCTGTTTTATATAGGGGTACTCTCTCTCTCTCTCTCTAGAAAAGGGCTGGGTTGTGCAGAGATAGTTCCACAGTAACTCTGTACATATCCAGCATCTACACTTTCTTGGATGTAGATCACTTTGCTGCAGTTGGCTAAATTAGCTCCACAGTAAAACATCACTGTCTACACGTGTGCCTGTATTAGGGTGCAGAAAATTAACTAACTCTGCCATAAATAACTACTGTTAGAGACAGTACTACCCTATGGTACTATCCTACAGTGGAGTAATTACATACACTGAAACATGTATAAACAGTGACAGGGGCTGGCTGGGACACAAGGACACTAAACTGTGGGGGCTGCCTGCTACCTAGCCCTGCACTTTAGCACTCTTGTGCTCCAGCCAGTCCCTCCACCACCTGACTGCTACCCAGAGTCTGGGGCTGACCCTCCCTTGCCAGCCACAGGCTGCTCTGCCCCAGCTCAAGCTGCTGTGGCACATGTGTAGATGTTACACCTGGGCATAGGAGACTGGTAGATGGTGCACAGGAGTGCACGTGCCCCCTCAATGGGGCTGGTGCCCCCACTCATGGCTGATGCTGATGCTGTTGGTGGCTTCTGCAGGGGCCTCCCCAGATTCAGGAGGTACCAGTCACTCATGCACCTGGGAGCAGCTGACTCCAGCACAAACTGTGCCAGAGTTTATCATGCATGCAATTAAGGCTATATAGGTGCACCCACTAAATCCATAACGAGAAGCAGTAGAGCCTTGGGAGTGCAGCGCAGCCACTTCTCAGCAAAGCTAATTAACCTAGACACAGCACTGCATAAAGACAGAACAAGAATAAGCACATCCTTTACTGAAGTTGTAGAGGTACTCAAGACTAAGGCCAAGGTATTAGTATTGAAGTAATACTCTCACCACAAATGACTACAGCATAAGGCTCAGGAAAAATGGATACCATGAACCTTGCTGTTCAGGTCAGTACTATTAACAATATAATAGAGGTTGGCAGCATCTTTGTTAAGGGTGATGAAGACACTTGTACTGCATGAGTCATGGCAATATCATATATCCCAAAGCCAGTATCACAGATGCAGCATCTGAGAGTACATGAAGCTTCTCTTTAGTTCATTGACCTTTGTAGCAGATCCATTCCAGTCTCCCCATAAGTCTCTTTCAAAGATGTAGAGAAAAGAGATTTTTGTTTCCTCCTCTTACAAAATCCCTCAGAAGGTGACCTGTGTCTCTGCTCTTTAACAGTGCACTGGGAAGGGCTGTGCAAAATTTCACCAGCTGTTGGCACTGTTTCGACTTGTTTCAAGCTTGAAACAGCAAAATCAAAACAAAATGAAGGGCTTCAAAATAGCTTTGAAATTAAATGAGGACAGTTGAAATGTTTAGAAAGTTTTGAAATGTTTCAAGTTTCAAAGCTCAAGCTGGGCTTGCCTGCAGGGAAACAGAAAGTAAGGAGAGGAAGGGAGAAGAGGGGGGAAGGACTGCTCTCATATTTACTGTGTAGCTGGCCAGTGACTGTGATCCTTCCTTGAGGTCCCTTCCAATCTCAGTGCTCTGGGGGAGGGATGGAAAAACAGCCTTAAAAGGCAGCATTGTTTGAACTGGCCTGCTTTCAGCCTTGGGGTCTGACAGTTACTGCGTTATGTTCCAGCAACTCAGGAGCATTAGACAATGAAGGCTACTACTAGCATTGATTTGAATGATTTCCTAGTTGCTAGCCTAGCAAGTGGGATTCCACAATACCTTTTGTTTTCTTCTAGACTCTTATTTTATTATTATATTTATTGATTCAATTTTATAATTATATTATATATTACACTATACAGATACATTTAAATATTTAGAAACTATGCCTGTGCCTGAGACTGCATCCCCTCCAAGATCACCAGCCATAACCACCCCACACAATAACAACAAGCACCAGTACCAGCATGACAGTCTCTTCCACCCCCATGCTGAGTCTTCCAATTCCAGAGAAAGAGCTGGAGCTGGAGCTGGATCCAAGTGCCCTAGCAAGGGAAATTCTGGGGAAGGAGGGGGAATCAGCTAAGTTTGTGCTCCGCCCCCTTCAAGTTTCCCCTAGAGCCAGGTCTCCTTCCCCAGAAGGCACTTCAAAGAAAGCTGAGATAGAGGGTGCGGAGGCAAATGTCTCAGCTAAGTCTGTTGCTCCTGTTGCTGTGCCTCTGCCTGCTGAGAAGGGGGAAATTGAAGCATTCACACATGTACACACACATCAGAAGTGAGTGGTCAGTGTGATCTGGGATCATTTTGAGCTAGCAGATGATCCCAGGTACACTATCTGCCTGCATTGCTGAGCCAAAACCAGCTGGGGCAAAGGAACAAAACACACGAGCCACCACACAGATGCTGATACATCTCCACAGGCACCGCCCCCTTGCCCTTGCTCCTGCTCAGCGTGGCACCAAAGGGAAGTCCCCCTCTTGCTCTAAAGCTCCTGACCCCCCAAAGTAGAGGCAGGCCACCCTGGAACAGTGGGGGAAAGGAGGAGGGAAGGTGGGGCATGTTCCAAAGGCGAGTGAAGTCACTCGAGCATTGGGGAGACGCTTGTTCTGGATGGCCAGCCCTTCTCCTTAGTTGAATGGCCAGGGTTCAAGTGGCTCATGGCACTTGTGGCCCCATCCTACCAAGTGCCCGCATGCACCACCTTCAGCAGTATGGTGGTACCCTCCCTGTATGCCTCATACAGGGAGTGCTTAAGGGAGGAGCTATGCAAGGCAGGTCCACAGGTGGCCTTACACTTCACCTCGGACATCTGGAGCAGCAGCGTGGAGATCACGCCTACCTCTCCCTTACAGGGCACTGGTGTGACCAGTCAGGCTGTCAGTGGGTTCTCCTTCAAGCTGAGGTGACGGATGAGTCCCACACAGCAACAGAGATCATGGGGGTCATGAAACGCTTGGTGCAGAGGTGGCTCGTTGGGCAGGGCGAACTCACCCGCGGATGCATGGTTACCGACAATGGGGCCAATATGGGCCAGGCAGTCCATGATGCCAACTTTGTTGGCATCTGCTGTGTGCCACACAAGTTGTACCTTGTTGTCAGGAAGGGGACAGGGCTGCTGGTGATGGTGCCAGCACCACCAGCAAGCTCATTTCCAAATGCAGGAAGGGGGCAGACTACTTCCATCAGAGCATCAAGGGGGCAAGATACTGTGGGACAAACAAGCAGAGCTGGACATCCCACAGCACAAAATCATGCAGGATGTGGAGACTCAGTGAAACTCCACATACCTGATGCTCGAGAGGCTGGTGGAGCAACAGAAGGTCATCCATGAGATGGTCTTGCTTGGGGGGATTGGGATCAGCGGCCCTCTTAACAGAGCTGAGTGGTCCTCAAGCCCTTCCTCGAGGCCATCGAGACCCTCAGCACTGGTAATGCCCTCCTTAGCCAGGTTATCCCTGTAGTGAGGGAACTTCAGAGCCAAATAGAGAGAGCTTCCAGGGAATCAATGTTCCTAGCTGGGGTAAGCTGCTGTCACCAGACGTCCAAGCACTGGTGAGGCAGCTGAAGGAGGGCATTAGGAAATGGCTTGATCTCTTGTAGTCCAGTACAGTCCACCTGGTGGCCACAATGTGTGACCTGAAAGTGAAAGGTAGCACGGGTCCCATGTGAAACCACTTTTCACAGCCAGGCCTATGAACTTCACTTCATCAGCCTCCTAGGTACAGAAACTCATGGACTCAATATTGATTAGACAGTGGAGTTCTAGCACACTGCAACCTGCCAGAGATCTGACTCCCCAGGTACCTCTGCACTTTTACCTGCACTGCTACATCCCCCTTCCCCACTCCCACAATCTGTCCCTCACCCCGTTCCATTTTCACTGACTGGATTTCTTCCCTGCATTGCATGACAGCTTCTGGCTTCTTTACTATTCCTTTCACCCAGGAACAGTGTGCGCGCACACACCCACACCCCCCCAACTGCAGGTACTTCCTCAGTGTAACAAAGGGTTTTTCAACCTGAAAGCTTGCTAAGATATATTTCTGTAACTATTCACTTGGTCTGCTAAAACATATCAGATCAGATTGACCCAAAGGAAGGGACCTTATCTGCCAATGCCATGTCCTTAGACCAACACCCCTAGCACCTGAGCAGAAGGATGCAGGGCCCTGAGCACACTTAAGCCCCAGGTCTGGGGCTGGCAGGGAGAGTTCTCTGGCAGCTGCTGGAGAAGAAGCTCATACAGGAGAGGAAAGAAAGACTCTGTGACGGTTTGCCTGCCTGAGATGCTGCTGGTACTACTGTGCTAGTGCTCACTAAGTTGTTTTATTACCTGTTGTCATTTAAAGTGGTGGATCAGCCTGAGACTGTAGGGAAGGAGGAGACTTCATTGGGGTACACTACCATGTCATGCAGAGGCCCCAGCACCCGTGAAGGTGCGCCTTAACACACACACGGTGTCACTCATCTGTAGAAACCATTCAGGGATCGGTGGTGACAATGATTTGAATCATGAAGGGGAAAAAACTTATTAAGAGATATTGAAAAGACTGAGAAAATCAACACTTGACAGGAGACACATAAGAAGCAATATAATAAAAGGATAAGGAGTAATGAATGGTGTATCAGGTATTCCTACTTATTCTTTCTTATAATACAAGAACAAAGGCATAGCAAATATTATTATAAAAGTAGCAAATTTTAAAGTGAAAAGTAGACTTTTTTTAGTGAAATGCACAGGTATCTACAAGATCGCATTAAGGCTTAAGATTTTCTGAAAGACTGGGCATGCATATGGGTGAGAACATCCAGAGATTCTTTAGCAAGGATGGGTGGAGAGAATAAAACTGTAAAAAATAGAATATTCATATTTTAGGTCATACTGAGAGGAGTAGGGAAAAAAACTTCTTCTCTGGACATGTTTATGCACAACTGCCCTCTTATAAGCTACTTATGCCTTCCTCTGAAGAATGGTACCAGCCACTGTGGGAGTCAGAGCCCTGACTTAAATGGATCACTGTTCCAATCTCATGATGCAATCCTTATGTCTATTTATATCTTCAAATGTGTGTGGCACTTTACAAAGGGACCAAGTATGCATGCATGCTTGTTTTTCCTACTATGCTCTTGGAGGATTTAGATGATACATCCACTGTTAGCTGCAACATTATGACAAGAAACCTGGTGTCCTAATTCATAAGTCTAATTCATAGGACCTCTAAACAACATTTAATACACAACTCTTTTAAAAAAGTTTTATAATTTATTAGACGAGAGAAAGGAAAATGAAACAGCATGACAGCATTGAATCCAACTTAAAAGATTCCACCATTACAATGACATTTCTTCTACTTTATTAAATTGTACCCATAACATACAGAACACCTAAAACTTTCTCAAATTATAATATGTTTAATTCTACATTCCTTGAATGCATGAGGTATACCCATGTGTCATTATAGCATCATGCTCTATACCACATTAGGGATCTGCCAATATCTAACACTCCCTTGCTGCTTGCAGAGAGGCGGGTGGGGAGTGAGTGGGGAAAGAGTTCCATTCTAGCAGTTTTACTCATTAGTACTTGTTTAACCCAATGCTATTAAGTTAACACGAATTCATCCCTCAGTGATGTAATCAGAGTGTTGATGATTACACTTAATTTTAGCCATAACAAAATCATCCTATGAAACTGAGCTTAATTTTGCTCTCATTTGCAAAGGTATAAGTATTTCTTCACCTTCACAATTAAAGTTGCACAAGCATGCTAAAATGAAATAATCCATCTTTTAGAACATGATTTAGCTGTTCTTTACGGAAGACAGGTATACATGCTAACGTTCTTAGTTTATTCCCCCTTGTTAAAATTAGAAAAATCCTGAATTGTATAATCCTTTTTCAATGAAAATTCTTAGTGATTTTCTTTGGCTACTATCCTTTGCTTTCTAAGGCCTTTTCCTAATTATATATTTCTATATATTATATAGTTCTCCATTTAGGGACATTCCCAGTGAAAGCCATAATATCAAGCTATTTCTTTTTGAAGATTTCCCTCCACAGTTCTCAGTCTTTTCCTTTTTTTGATTTTCCTTTTTCACTTTCTGCTATGTCTTTCCAAAATATTCTTTTCCCATCCCTATAAATCAATCCTCTTTCCCTTCCTATGATGGCACACTTTGTGTTAATACATTAGGGCAGATCATCCTGACCACAAAAAAATTTAGTGTT
Organism: Caiman crocodilus; assembly: GCA_030014935.1. Taxonomy (NCBI): domain Eukaryota; kingdom Metazoa; phylum Chordata; order Crocodylia; family Alligatoridae; genus Caiman; species Caiman crocodilus. Next base: position 34,765,605 of record JAGPOW010002514.1, on the reverse strand, counting down.
AGAACTTAACAGGTGTCATGATTTTCTGCCCATCGATGATAAAGCCCTTCTAGCACACAAGCAATATAAAGATTCATCAAGTCTTATAGCACCAAGCTTTACAGAAAGCACTCTATTAAGCTAGGACTAAATTTCAGCAGTGCCTGTGCTAAAAAGACAGTCATAAAACTGGCCAGAGGATCCACCTGAGAGGTACTGATACAGTACTTGATAATGGAAGTCTTGAAAATAGAGCACTTGTATTCTATAACATGAAATGACATTCCGAATCTTTCCAGAAATAAAAGTAGGCTTAGTAGACATATGTAGAGATCTTCCAATCTGTGACTATTGGCACCACTATAAGGCAATGAACTAATTTAGTTTTTGTTCACAGTAAGTGGCTATCATTCTCAAAAATAGGCAGAGGTTACACAGAATATCAATAAACTTTCAGCCTCTGGATTTTGTCATTATTCTTCTATAAGCACTGTACAGATAATACTATCAAAGCAAAGATAAATTTAACTGCAGCATGATTCTTTTATCTTTACAGCAATAGAAAACATATTATTAACTTTTCATTTATATCTTTCCATAATAACCCATCTGGTATGAAATGCAACTTGCATATTTACAGATTTGAATATACACTCCTTTCTATTAAGGCATTTTTTCTCACTTTGGAATCAAAGAACTTCAGGCAGGTTATCAACATGGCTTTTCTACATATATGGCAAATTCAGTAACCAGAAGACTTAAAAGCCAGAAACAACAAGATTTCATCACTGCATGTAAATGCTGCCTTTTAAGAAACCCTCATCATGTTATTTTATAGTAGTGTGACCCAGGCTAGTACTTGTTAGTATTGCACTTATTTCTTCATAGTTTATTCCCCTTTTCCACTGCTTAGACATTCCAAAGTCACAAGCACAAAGTTACAAAAATACAAGCGCTCAGCTTCATCTATTATCTGGAGAAAGAAATAGCAAGCTATCAGATCACTTAATTATTGCAAGGACTAGGTTAGCTGCATCTCCTGTGTGTTTGTCTGGAAGAGGTGGTCTGTTGGATGGTGGGTCCATCGTGTATAAATTACTCAAGAGAAGAGTGTATTGGATAAAGAATCAGCCCTTGAGTCTATCCCAGTTATGCCATTGGACTTGTGCAATTTAGTAAGCCTAAATTTCTCCATCTGTAAACTAGGAATAATAGCACTTTCTCACCTGTGAGTGTTATACAGAAACTTGTTCAGAAGAAACCAGGATACATTATTAGTTCAGGTCACATAGGTCATTGTTTGTCAGATAGCAATGACTTTCACAGTCTGGCTGTCCGGGCTGTATACATGCCAGTAAATTAGAGATGAATGTCTCTTTATCCTTCTAGCAATTCTGTTCAGCATACTAGATGTAACAGGAGACCCAAACCCTGTTACTTGGAAACAAGGGGCGGGGGAAAAGGATTCAATTGGTGCACCCAGAGCGTGTGCCAAAGCAGACCAGGCAGATGGCATCCAAGAGAGGAAGACTGAAAAAGACATTTGGGACAGGATCAGGGATTGGAGCAGCCAGTCCAGGCAGAGGGAAGTTACACCAGGAAGCCAAGGGGCTCTGTTGCTTTATGAGAACAGAGCAGAAGGATTGCAGACTGACGCTTGGAGCAAATGAACCCTGTGCATGGCTGGAGGAGAAGGCATGTAATTGAAAAGGGGTAGGGCTCTGAGCACATAAACCTAGTCCCCGAGTCAGACGGGGCAGTCAGGCTCTGCAGGCTGCAGGGAGAGCAGCTCCCACAGGCAAGCTTAGGGCAGGAAGCAGTGCCCAGGGAAAATGACACTACCCAGAGACAGGACTTTGAATGTAAAGTGCTTGTTTGCTCTTTTGTTCTAGCTTAGACCAGCAGACTGTGTGTGGATGAGAGGGGAGGAAAAAAGGCCAGAGGGGTGCCTGACCAGCACACTATTGAGCCCTGCCAGGGGCAGGGGTGCAAGACACAGGCAGACTAAAGCCAAGAAGGCCAGGGACTGAGCTCAGAGGAGGCAACAGGGGCAGCCTGAGCCCAGGCGGGGCAACAAGGGTAGCCAGAGGCTGTTGAGAGGACAGGCTTGAAAAGCAAGGCCTGAGCCAGTGGGCCTAGGCTGCCAGTCCACAGCCAAAGTAACCTGTAGGCCGGGGCAGGCAATTATTTCAGACAGAGGGATGCTTACCAAGTTTTGGGAAGCTGTCTAGGCCTGCATGGGTAGTCCCGCCCCTTGACAGCTGCCCTGTCCCCGGTCACTATATTAGGACTGGAAGTCTTGCCCCCAAACCCGTGACCTTTGCCACCGTAAATCCCTTCCCTTGCCCTAGAAGTACTCCTTTTGAGAGGAACAGTGCTGCAATCTTGAAACCAGAAAAAAAAACCCAAATTATATATATATAAAAAAAATCATCTCCTATAATTTATTTTCATTTTATTTTTAAATATTTTTGTACTGATTTGTGTGTTTATGACGCATATCTAGAAGTGACTGCATAATACAGGGGCAGGCAATTATTTTGGGCAGAGAGCTGCTAACCAAGTTTTGCCAAATTGTTGAGGACTGCGTTGGTAGCCCTGCCTCTTGACAGGTGCCCCAACCCTTGGTTGCCATGTTGGGGCCAGAAGTCCTGCCCCTTTGCCCCCAACCTTTGCCACTAGAACTCCCTCCCTTTGCCCCTTGGAAATAATCTGTCCCAGGGGCACAGGACCAAGAGAAGGGAAAGCCGGGGTTACAGGCCAACCCCAGTTCAAAATAGAAAGAAAAGAAAGCCCCAACATCCCTCTTGTAGGGACTGGGAAGAGCAAGGAAACAGGCAGTGGGAAACCTCCCACATGGTTCATTAGCTCTGCTTATATCCAGCTGGGACTGGGTAACGTCAGGAGGAGATGCCACCTGGTGGAGATAAAGAGCAGCCCCAAAGGAGATGGAGGGCCACCAATGACCAGAGAACCAGCGAGGGACCTCCAAGCAGGAGGTGTGCAGCCACAGTGGCTGGCTGCCTGTGGCAGCGGAGACAGCTGCAGCAGTGGCAAGGACAGCGGCGGCAAGAGAAGTGGAAGGAGATCCCTGATCTGGGGAAGACTGGCAGGGACCGGAGATGCCAGGGAAGAGGCCGGAGGAGGTGGTAGTGGTGGCTGCTGCAGCAGCAGGGGCAGTGAGAGCAATGGGAGATCCCTGAGCCAAGGCACAGCGGGGATGAAAGACCAAAGGGGAAACCAGTGGGAATGCCAGCTGTGATAGCTGTGGTGGGAGCAGTGGGGAACCCTGAACTGGAGAAGTCTGTTGGGGATTGAGGGAGCCAGCAGGGGGACCCACAACAACCCCTGGAAGAGCTGGCTTGAGACCTCTGACCTCAGGTGACAGGGTCTACAACCCCGAGTAGAAGCAGAGTTCGGAGAGAGACAGAGAAGAGCCCCAGTTGGGGTGAGAGCATGGGCCCCAACTCAGAGGTACCTTGGCCTAGGGACACTGAGGCACTAGAGGTGCACTGAGTTCCAGTGGGGAGGGGTACTCTATTCTCCTGCTGGTCCTTCTTCCCTGAAACCCAAGGGCCTCCCAGCCCTCCCACCGGACCTCAGTCAGGACTCAGGGGGATCGCTGCCAAGGGGCTATACGAAGATCTGGGGAGAAAAGCAGCAGGGGCAAGCCGTGAAAATAGGCTTGAAGGCCCATCTCAAAGGGTGGCACTTGGCTGGGGCATAGGGGAGGTTGGAACCCCATGAGTGCCCGCTGAGAAGTGTAATGGCCCTGGAGGCTTCCTCGAAGGGGACCCCCTCCACTGAGGATCCATTCAAAGTCATGACAGGTGAGTTAGGGGTTTCCCTGATGACAGCTGAGGTACCCTTTGGGGTCCACACGTAGGTCCCTGGCAAACTAGATCAACTGCCCAAGCAAAGGTGGCGTGGGAATGCATAATTGAGCAGAGGCAGGCACATACTCCTTTCAACAAGAGGTCTTGACATCTCAGAACCAGAAAAATACCAAATTTTAATCTAAAAATCGAACATCTACAACGTTCATTAATTTGATTTCAAAAAATATTTTTGTCCTGATTTATGTATTTGTGTCACGTATCTAGCGGTGGTTGCATAATAGCTTAAAATGAAGTCTTACTCTTATATACTGTGGAGGGGTGAGGGGGTCATAGAGGGTCGGTATAGGTTTGTGGGGGGGCTGTGGTGGTGGTTTTGTAGAGGGTGGATGGGTGTATGGGATCTGGGTGTGGGGTGAAAAAGCATGTGGGTGTGCATGTGTGGATATGTGGGGAGTGGCTGGGTATAGAGTTTGTAGAGAGTTGTGGGTGGGGGGAGTGTGGCTGCAGTATGTAAGGGAGGGTGGGGATCTGCGTGTATGGCAGTGCGAGGAGGGATGTGGATGGTGGGATGGCTGTGTGGGACTCACCCTATGAACACACACACACACACACACATATACTCTCCCTTCCTCCTGCATTGCACATAGACACGCACACACACACACACTGTGCCTCCCTCACTACATACACACTCTCCCCCATTCCCTCATTGCTCTCTCTGTCTCTCCCCCTCCCTCACTGAACACACACACACACACACACACACACTCACTCACTCACTCACTCACTCACTCACACTCTCTCTCTCTCCTGGCCATGGGGTACCGGCACAGGCCCCATATTCCTGTGGTCCAGCAATGCACAGTCCAGGGGCCCCTTGGTGCTGGAGCAGACATGCAGGAAGCAGTGCAAGCAAGCACAGGCAGAGGCTTCCGTGTGAGAGGGATGAGGGTAACAGGGGGCTGCGATGGGACAGGGCTAGGGTCCTGCTGGCTTCCCCAAGGTCCTACTGCCCAAATAAATATTAATTTTCTAAACTTTTTAGGTGTCTCACGGGCCAGACAGAATGGCCTGGTGGGCTGGATACAGCCCCCAGGCTGTATTTTGCCCACTCCTGGCATAATAACTCAAAGTACAGTCCCACTGTATGTTGTGTATGAGCAGTAAAGGGGTGTATGTGGTAGGGTGTGGTTGGGAAGTGAGTGAGTGAGAGCGAGCGAGTGAATGAGTGTGTGTGTGTGTG
>JAGPOW010002514.1:34736362-34760444 GCA_030014935.1 Caiman crocodilus | reverse complement strand
GTGTGTGTGTGTGTGGTGGAGTGTAGTTATGGTGGCTGGGTATAGGGTATGTGGTTGGGGTGGGGGCTGTGGGGTTATAAAGGGTCAGGTGGGAGAGAGAGATGGGGCTGGCCTGCTGGCTCCATCACATGTAGCTCTAGCAGATTGCATATGAGCCAGGCAGACCCCACACCCAGACTCCACGCTCTTGCTGCCTCACCCTGGTTCCCTGCAGTCTCCGGGCACCTGCACAGGTTCTGTGCTCCTGCCCGCCACCACTGTTCCCATGCATTCCCTCCCACATGCTTGCCCACCACTCTCTGTGGCCACTGCCACTCGCCACACCATTCCCCAAGGCCCTTGCCAATTCCTGCACCACTTCCCATGGCCCCCACTGTTTCTCATGGCTCCTGCCACTCACTGCACTGCTCCCCAAGGCTCCCTCCACTCCTGCGGCCTCCACCACTCACCACAGCCCCCACCATTCGCTGCACCTCTCCCTGTGACTCCTGCAGCCCCCATCACTTGCCATGCTGCTCCCTGTGGCTCCCTCCAGTCCCCATGGCCCCTGCTTCCTGCTCCCTATAGCCCCCACTGCTTGCCACAGCCTCCACCACTTCCCTCAGCTGCCACTACTTCCTGCATTGCTCCCCATGGCCCCCACTGCTTTCTGTACTGCCACTTCCAGTGCTGCTTCCTGTGCCCCCCACCACTCACTACGCTGCTCCCTGCAGCCTCTGCCAGTCCCCAAAGGCCCCCCACCACTGCCGCACAGCTCCCTGCAGCCCCTATTGCTCCTTGAAGCCACCACACTGCAACCGCTTCCCTCCACCCCCCCACCTCCCACCTGCCGCTTTCCGCTCTGGCTCTAGCCTGGCCTGGGAAGCACCACAGGGCTCCCAGCTTCTGGACTGTTCACAACAGTTTTTCCCCTCTTCCTCTGTCCAATACCTTACTTTTCACTCAGACAGAGGGAGGGAAGGGAAATGCTCTAGGGTCACAAGGCCAGAAGCCACAGAGGCTTCCAGTTGGGGGCTGAGGGTGGGATGGGGCTCGAGAGCTGGGGCAATGTGGAGCTGGGACAGCCTTGCTACTAAGCCACAGGCTTCCACTGGGTCCTGCTGCCACTTGCTACCTGTCATCTTTGACAGGTAGCCAGGGGCAGATAAAAATGAATTTTCTAAAATTTTTAGAGGCTCTGAGGGCTAGATAGAATGGGCTGGTGGGCTGGGTCTGGCCCACTTCTGCTGTAGGCTAAGGCTAGGAAGGCCAAAGCCTATACAAAGGAATAACTGGTGACTGAGTAATACTTGCAAGGCATGGGCATGGCTGTAAGAGCAGGAGCTGGCCATGAATATAGTCCTTAAGACAAGTTGGGTCCCAGAAACAAGCACATAGGAGGAAAAGAGAGAAAGAGCAAACATCATAGGCTCAGCAGTCTTCAAGGGCAGCCTTTCCACATTATGTTTTAACATCAAGGTGTGGCAGATGAGGAAATAAGGTGAAAGCCTTGGAGGCTGAAGTGGGAACTGGACAGGAGAAGGCAGACAGGGGGCACTGAGGCAGCCCTCAGGTGCAAATCCTGTTACACCAGGTCTTTTCAGATGCTTCTTAACAAATAGCCAACCACATAAAGTTAGTAAAAAGTATCTCCTCACTGAGCTGAGCTTTGAAAGGCAGGAAGGTATATAATAAAACTTGAGTGATACTGGGGAGGAGAGAGACTTTATTTCCTCATCTAGTCATTCTGTCTCAGATATTAAGGTTGCTGTCTGGCAGCTATATTGAACTGCACTTCCACACTGAAGAACAGATAATCTTAGGGCTTTCAGGCTTGACCAAGCATGAAGACAGTGCTAAAGCACAAGCCCTGCTGCTCCAGACTACCAATTGGATGGATTAAAATAATCCTGAAACATCTTCAAAATACTGGTTAAAAATATCTTGGGAACTAACAATTGCTGAAGTGCAACTGCTGGTGTTGCTTCTACCCCCACATTTATTCCATTTTAAATGCTTCAAATATATTGCATTCATTTAACTGATCTAATTCAGCAATCATCCCCAATCTGACTTTCAAGAATTACACCAGATTCAATAAGCCAAGTATGTAAATATAACATAAAAAAGTCCCATGTTCCCCACCACGAATGTTGTCTCTTACCTTTGTTTGTAGTTTGTCTCATTGAGAGTAAAAGCTCCTCAGGGCAGAAACTATAATCTATCTTCAGCAGATCCAGCACTGTCATACAGGTGCACAGGATACAAAGGCTACGTTAAGGCTGGAGTCTGTGGGAAGAACTCAAATGTATCAAGCAGATTCCTCCTCTTGGGATGTCCAGCCCTTCTTTCCTGTGTTCCTATGATCCATTCATGCATAGTGACCAATGTATTTCTGCCACTTCAAGAGAAGCCAATGGCCTCATCTGTACCTTGCCTCTTAATTATATAATGGTGATTTAAATAGTACACAGGAAGTCTCATTCTTTGCAATACTGAAGAAAAATGTTGTTTGTTTTTAAGAACAAATCCCTAAAGCTGCTTTGTCTTTCTGATTCTCAGTACAACTTCCTCGCAGAACTTTCCCCAGATTCAGCTCTTACTACAGTTTTCATGAAATAGTACACGAACACCCAAATCCCTTAAAGTAAACTATACCCCTAGGTGGGTCTGGAAGGGAGTAGGCACCATGCTACCCAATGGGATCTACAGAAATTCCAGATCACACAAGAAGTTCCTTTTGGCCACCCAAGTAACTCTCTGGCAAAATCCAGCTGATAAACTACAAACACGTAAGAGCATGATTTAATTCAGTATATTATCACACATCTATGGCATTGTAAATGACAGTTTATGCTATTTAAATGAATTAAATATATACAGAATTCAGCACAAATTTAAAAATGCAAGACTACCCTTTTATCTTCATCCTACTGGCAGGGCCTCTCTCAATATTAGTATGTCACCGGTGTCATAAAAGGGGCAAATTAGAATGGGGTATTGAAGAAAGTACTGCAAACAGAAGTCTACAGTACTTGGCATGACCTTGGTACAAAAATTAACAGGCAATCTCTTCCAACAAACTCCAACAGTTTAGCAATCATACTGCACTTCCAGTAGTATGAATTTTAAAATAAAGTGCACTTTAACTGGCCAACTCAGTATAATTTAAACATATTCATGTAATTGAAGTAAAAGTCATAAAACTTCCTCATTTCACCCTAGTGTGTCTTTTTTCAAATATTTTTCAGAAAAGTCTGTAAAAGCTGATTGAATGTAGGTCTCCATGTCTTCAAAACTTCCTTTCCTGTCATAGGAAGGTGAGCTGCACACAGAACACATGCTGGAACATATCATCTCCAGTCCAGTAGTGCCTTAGACTAGGTAGAGGGCTAAGCCTGCACCTGCTCCAGGACCAGGCACCTGGAAATTGCACTCATGCTGCCAGCATTTCTCCACACCCCCTGCTCTCCAGCTGTGGAGCAGATCCTTCCAGCCTGTACAGAACTGAGCCAGGGCATGGCAGCTAGAAGCCGTGTCTATGCTGTTGCCCCTTTTTCCCTACCTCCTTCCACTTCCTAGTTGCTGCATGAGTGCACTTAGAAGCTAATCAGCCCAGCACAGCTTCCCAGTGGCTGGAAGCTGCACCCCTGCCATAAACCTTCTACTAGACTAAATACAAAGATCAAATATATTTAATAAGACTTCCTTAAGAAAAGGGGCAATTTTTATATATAGCAGAATTTTTCAATATATTGTCACCAGAAAGTCCAGACCAGTAAGTTATAACAATGTAAAGATGAGGAGTTAAAAGTACCATAGTTTTCCATATATATTAATTTGAATCCAAAAGTTAATCTCAGTGTCCATGTTAACTTTTCAAGTGCAAATACTCTCAGAAATTAGAATTTATATTCCTATGAATATTTCTGAAGTTTTACCTATCTCAATTTATTCTTCAGTTCTTTGGCATATGGCCCTATAATTGGGATACTGATAGGTCCATTGATTAAAGTAAGGATCAGAGCAAAAATATGTTCATCAAACTGTGAATTTAAATTCAAATGATTGCACAGGAATATTATATCCCTGAATCTATCCTCTGGCTCCCTGTTTATCATGCTTTTTCTTAAGTTAGATTGTAAACTAACTTGTTAGCAGAGCATGTCTGTATTTGAAATGATCTGCAGAATGAAATAGAAGTAAAAATTGTAAATAAAAAAGGTATAAGCAAATAATAATGTTAGTATTGTTACACATTTTCATGTAGGGTGTTGTGTTTATTTTTAAAAAGGCTTTACACCTTTGATTTCTATCAAAAATAAATACTTGCATTCAAGAGTAGCTAGCAACTGGAAATTTGCACATGCTGGATGATCCATTGTCTCTCCTCCCACAGGGTCTGATAATATCTCTAAGTAAACATGCCATTACACAAACTGTGATCACTAACACAGCTGGTATAGTTAGATACAGAAGCAATGGACCAGATTCTGATTTCCTTCCAATGCGACTGACAAGAAATTCCACTGAAATCCCTGCGACTTATATGGTGTAAAAACAGCAAAAAATTACAATAAAGGACCTGATAAAACACAAAATAAAATACCTACCATCCACCATCAAAATGTGTGCTTTGATATTATGGACTGTGTGTAACATGCATAATCTATGCAAACCTATTTCCATGGTTGCACTGACACTGATGATTGATATGATAGCGAAGTCTTGTCATTAAATACAATGATTGCCTTATGTGACAGGAAAGCAAAAAGAACAGCTACTGTTACTGCATTTCACTGAGACGCCAGATGGAACATCTAAAGAACCACCATGCTTCCCAGAGGGCAACTTTGAAGGAGCAGTGGAATGGCAGTCCCTGCAGAGTCTTTGCCATGGCAGTAGTAGCCAGGAGTGAGCAAAGGCACAGTGTGCCAATGAAGCACCGCAAACAGACATCTACCGCCCTCCCCCATGAGGCAGCATTCACAGCAGCGGCAACCAGCATGTGTGGGCACTGTGTGTCATGGAATACAATCCATGCAGCTGGGTTTTTGGTTGCAGCTGTGTTGGTCTAAGGACATAGGCAGGCAAGGTTCTTTGTGTAGATGTGATATCTTTTATTAGACCAACTGAGTAGTTGGAAAAAAGTTAACAAGCTTTCAGGCACAGTCACCCTTCAGGCAGAGACTCCCTATGCCTGAAGAAGGGTGACTACGCCCAAAAGCTTGCTAACAACTTTTTTGCCTCTGGGATGCAACCAGGATTTACTCCAATCACAGCCTTTTTTGCCACAGCAAGACTTCAGGGAGCACAAAAAGAACAGATGGTAATGTTAGAAGGAAGTATCATTAGGGCTGCCACTGCATGCTGATCCTACTTCTCTCAGCTACTTCTGAATGAGTGAGTCTTCAAGGTGCCACCTTGCCCTGCCTTCTGCCTGACTCCCTAACTACTTCTCTCAGCTACTTCTGAGAGCAAAGATCTAGGCAGGAGACTTTGAGACAAAGTAGCACTGACAACATTGCCTGGTTTACCCTCATTACTGCTTCTCCTTGGGGTAAAGGGTGCCATACTATAACAGCTAACACCTCTGAGCACTAGCTGCCATAGAAAGATGGAGACATCTTTCAATTTTCAGATAAAAAGTACAGAAGTACAGTGGTTAAATTAAAAGGGATAGTACTTGATGGAAAAAGCCACATATAATTTAGGCAGGAACGCTACCACGTCATTTGTAATAGAGTATAACACTGCAACTGAATTCAACATTATTCACACCAAACCCCATCACCCCACATAAGGGATCAAATAAAAAGAATACATGGGCACAATCCTGAATCTATTGCAATTAGTGGGAAAATTCCCTTTGGCTGTAGTGGGGCAGAAAATTATCTGATATCTTTACTCAGTATCTTTTATAATAGAAAACAATAGATTTTCATGTGAATGAAAGCCTTTGGAGATGGGGAATGGGAGAGTGAGGTGACTCCCCCTTGTGGCACTCCTCTTAGGCGATTCTCAGGGCACATTTCCAATCACTGATACCAATAGAAGTGTAACAACTGTACCTGGCCTTGATCTCATCTCCTTTGTTTTTCAGTGGTATCAATACTCAGGTTTTTAAAAAACCTACATAAAAGAGTATTTCTTTAATGACAAACAGGTTTTGCCATCAGATTTAAACCACAGTTACTAGCCAGAGGGTTTATGCTACTGAGACCTTCCTTGAAGAAGCATCAGAAGCATCACAAAATTCAGGCATTCCATATCACACAGTGTCCAGTGATAGGACTTTTTGCCAAATTCTGGTGTTCTTCTATGCATTTTCCAGCAACAGTAAAATATGCACCCAAAAATGTATATTTAGGCCATTTAAAATTGCATGATAATTTTCAAATGTGAACATTGAACATTCAAAACAAATGAAATGTGGTCCCTGCAAAGAAAATAACTGATTTCTTAGGCCTCCGTTTTGGCAATGGTGTAGTATAGCAGCAAAAAATAGTATGTACTGCTTGAATTATGCTATTACAATGAACATCAAGACTTCCATCAGCTTTCATATGACCATAGTTTCACCAAACACTAATTGTAAACTAACTGCATCTAGCCTATAACACAACTTAATTAAGTTGTTTAAGAGGTAAAAGAACCAAGCATGAAGGCTTCCAGCCCCTATACTACCACAGATACTACCTTTCCTTTGGAAGGGCAACATACAAATCTAATAAATGGGAAGCATCCTGCAGGATGTTCTAAGCTCTTTGGCAATAGCGTTCATGCAGTTCACCAAAGACAGCATTGTTGAAATATTTTCTTGATAATATCCTTACTCTATTGTGTAATGAGAAAGGTTATATTTCTTTGCTCAAACCAGATGAAACATTTTCTGCCAAAGTTGCAAGTTTCAACACTTGTCTGAATATCATATGTTCTGTGTTCACAAGATGAGTATCCAGCCTACAACAGCTAACAAAAAATGTGGGTATTATATTTGTGTTTTCTTTTTTTATAAACTAATGGTTAATTAACAGGATCATTAATTTAGAGGGATAATTCCAAACTTCTCAGTATTTCTTTTATAATGTTCCCAGTTTGGGAATAATACAGACTTAATCCTAAAATTAAATTTAGATAAATTTTACTTGTTTTAAAATGTCAGAGACACTTTTGTTCTATAAGAAAATGAACCATTATCAGTAGCATATGACCAAATCATATAATATTAAGTACTACTTTGTTGTTTTTTGTCATTCCTATCTCTTGAAAATTGCTGTTTACGCAATTACTATTAGCATATGATATGAACTAAGTAAGTTAATGCTAGAAATTAGTAATGCTAGATTTAATTTAGCAAAATAATTTTCTACAAAAGCATTACATTTTTTACTACTTTTAAGTTAGCAGTTAGCACTTGTTAGTAAATAAATCAATTTATTTCTTGTATTTATAGTATGCTTTGATATGAAACTCTAGGATTGTATGATCTACTGAGTAGTCAGAAGTTTAATGTTCTGAACACAAAAATACAGAACAGAAATTATTTTTAAAAGGACAGTTAAATAAGCTCCTGTCACTCCAGATCACTCTGCTTTTGTTTCATAAGTTATTATTTTTTCCATTACTATATCCAAGTTGTGTGCCTCACAAATCCATTTTTGGTGAGAAGTTCCTAACTCATAATAGCAATAGCCAACATAATAAAAACAAAGTGTCTATAAATCAACTGCCAGGATTGCTTCCAGCAGGCTAATGTTTAGAAGAGCAATGATTGAAGCCAGAGTAAAGTACATATAGTCAATGTCCCTGTATTCAACACTGACGTATCTGCATGTAGAATATAGTACATAGAGTTATTCTGGTGCACTGCCAAAGCAAGTTGAGGCAAGAGTGTCTGGAAATCTTAAATCTACTGTAGATTAGATGTAATTGTATTCAGACAGAACACAGATTGACATGAAAAGAAAGTTCCTCAAAATGTTCCATTATCATATTCACATCCACATGGGTCTCTCCATAATATATGTGCATGCTTTGCAAGCAGCTTATTGCATCTGACTTCTCTGACTTGTACAAAAAAAACAACCTTGCAATGGATTCTTACAACCAGAGCTGCACTATGATCAGAGTTCCTTGCAGGTCTGTGACTCTAATGATGAAAGTTTCTTTATTAATCTACTTTTAAATCATTGGTTGTGATGTTATGAACCTAGCCATTTCTTTCTTATTGCTCCTCTGTTTTTCATAACTGAAAATACGTTGGACACAAAATGCTAAACTAACAGTTACAAATTAATCATTTTACCTTAAATGGAAGGGAAAATATATACATCACCATTAATGAATTAAGGAAAGTGTCCTCTTAACAGTTTAGCAACTTCTTGAAACAAATATCCAGAGCTTCTACTGTTGAAATTCTGTTGAATTTATATTTTTAAGATCAGTATATTTCCCCACTAATCCCATATAATGACAGTCTAGATAGCTGGTTTGATGCGAGGACTGGTCTTGTGGATAAGGAACTAGACCAGTGAGAGCTGACCTTTTTAGCAGACATGCCACACACTAGCTCCACACCTTCCCTGAGTTCCACTCAATCCCCTTCCTGCCCAATTTACTGCTTTGCTTTCTGCTTCTGCTGCTGCCACCCCTTTGTGATCTGCCACATCTCACAGAGAGAGGCTGCCTGTGCAGCAAGTTGGCCATTCCTGCCTACACTATGAGCCAAAAGATCTGATTTATATTTCTGCCTCTGCAACAGCCTTGGACATGATCTTGAGATTACAACCCAGTGCTTAAATTTGGGCAGCAATGACCTGTTTTTCAGAAGAACTTAGCATACTTAGCATATATACCAACCAGTACCCAATGAGTTGGAGCAGCAATAACTTGGCAGTGTTCAGAAGTGGGCTATTTTTTAGAAGCCTAAATGGAAGCATCCATTTCTACAAACTTTTGTCTTGTACTCTATTCCTCACGTTCATTGTCTTAATGAACAGCAACAGATATTCCCCTAGATCATTAGGTCTTTGGAGATAAAATTGTTAATGTTTGTGAGGCATTTTGACACTATATTAATGGGGACAAAATAATCACTCAGATTTTGTGTTTACCCAGTGGGTCCATTCTGATTCTCCATTTACCTCTAATAAACCCGCCTCTCTTGTCTGGCTAGAGACCAAAACTGCTTGTTTTCTGCATCTATCTGACATTAAAATAGATGTCTGGTAGGGAAGTGAAGGGCTGGCACATTAGCGTCAAAAACACTATTAAGACTCACAAGGCATTACAAATACCAATTTTGATGGGTGAGAAGGCTCTTTCATGAGTGCTAGCCCTCACGCTGTTATGAAGATTGAACTTGAAGCTCTTGAAAACTAAGGAATAATGGCACCAGCTACATTCAGGCATTGTGCAGTGAACATTTCCCCCAAACATTTCCATCAGTACACTTCAGCACTGACCTGCTGCAATACATCGTGTGTTCTAGTGCTAAGCTTCTCCTGAGCATAACTTGCAAGTCATAGGAAATTGTCCCAAATGTCATGTTTGTTTTGTGATGTGCACCAACAGTCTCTACAGTCCAAGCTGATAATACTAAAGCTACTTTCACTTATAAAACATTCCTAGAAGTGAAAAGCTAGCTGTAACCAAGTACTCTCCTTTATCTCAAGAGAACTGTTTATTGTATATTAAAACAGTTGATATGGCTTAGGAACATTTTCCAAAACAGACCTTGAAGCTAACAGCTACAAATTTAAATAATTTACTATGAAATATCAAGTATCAAAACATAGATGCTAACTGTAATTTGTGCATTTATGAAGGGAACTTTGTATAAATCAATCAGCCATTTTTCCATACCTTATAGTAAGTACTATTGTTAATCTTTTTCTTTTTTTGTAATTTTGGCAAATAAATCATGAAGACCCTAATGCAAAGTGCCAGATTAAACAAAGCAGATTTATAGGACACCAAATAAAGTATAAATTTTAAGATTCTCAAATGTGTGAGCTTATTCCATTGATACAAGGAAATTATGTTTGTTTCTCTAGGCCCTTTGAAGTAGAAGTAAGCAGCATTCAATTTTGTGTGTGCCTTTTTCCTAAATGGATTCATTTTTTTAAAATGCATCAAGAGCTGCAATTCTGCTTTGAAAGGTGATGGTAAAAATGGGGTTCCATGTTTATTGTCTCTTAATGTCTCCATATCTAGTAAACTCCATTTTACAAGTAAAAATGTGATTTTTCTAACTGCTAGGGTTTCAGGCTCTTCCTGGATCTGAAATTGATATCATGTTCCTTTCCGGTTCATAAATAATCACATAGAATAAAGGTTCTGCCATTGAAATGTATTTCACTGCTTTGCTGATGATATGTAAACCAGAATACAATGTATCTCAATACTGGCTCTCCAGGACTAACAAATAAAAATCAGTATAAAACTTTATTTTGTGGACAAAAGTGCACAATAAAACACTAGGAATCAAATGGGTTGAATAAGGTGGTAGCTTTAAAAGAAAAACTGAAGACAGATCCAAGTACCAGTATTTGTGTTTTAAAACAAATGCTCCAGATTAAATTTTAATCCACTACCATCTGACAAAACAATCTTGCAACTGCATGCTTTGGTTTGCTTTCCTCCAACTCCAGTCCACTTCAGTCTCCTGCTCTTGGAGAAGTCAGTTCTAGTGTTTCAAAATTATTTAAGTCCTCCAGCTAAATAATACATTTTGTCTCTTTCTTGGGGATCAACACAGTAAGTTGTTTCAAGTCTTTTTTGCTTGGCTTCAGAGCTCCCCAGTCAGCTGTATATATCCTAGTCCAATTGATTCCTTCCTCTTAATATCCTAATGATCCTTAAATGAAGGTATCAGATTGTGACTTTTGTCAAGCCCAATTTTCTCTGAGCAGTGTTCTGCTGATCCCACTCCAGACCTGGAATCTGCTTCTTAGCCCTGCTAGCCTAGTTTTTTCCTGGGTCTTCCATTTTGACCTTCCTGTCACTTACCTGGCATTCTACGGCAGGAGAGCTCTCCTGAGCCCATTGCCTCTGAGAGAAAAAGTTTGCATTACCTGCATGCCCAGCCCAATTTCTTTGCTGGGGAGGCGAATCACTACACATAGCAAGCCTTAATGCAAATTCCTAATGTGTCCACTCTCAGTCAAATCAGAGCCTGAGCTAAGGAAACTTACTATTACCATTAACTATTAACCAAAGTGACTGGGTGGGCACTGAAATCAATGATATGAAGAAAAGCTATACATCACAGACTGGCTCTCTCAACAAAAGTATCATTTATTAGCTAGATACTGAAAAAACTATTGTGGTCCCCCCGCTTCACAATATTGGAAACTAAGTCGTGAATTTAAGGAATTTGAGACACTTTTGATAGCAGGCAGAAAACAGAATAGACTGTAGGGCCTGGGACACTGAGTAATTACTCATGGTGACAGCTATGGTTGGAGTTACAGTTACTGGCCTAACCAACATAACAAGTGAGTTTAATTTTTTCCCCCAAGCTCTAGGTGAGATTATGCTCCCTGACATACATTCTATTATAATAAAATTGAAAATAACCCTTAAAAAGGATGTTCTGAGAAAAATGACATTACTGATTCTCTGCCAGGAACATTCTGAACCTGTATGAAAAAGGGAGTTTCAGTGATACAGACAAGAGAAAAAAAAACAAAAGATGGGAGCTGGAGAAAGAAGCTGTAAGAAGTGTCTGCATAGACTGATGATTTTATTCAGTGCTAAAAGTGAACGAGGCAACTCCTCTTGAAAACAAAGCCCCCAATTTTCAGAGATCAGGGAAGACTAAAGGAAACAGAAACTTGCTTTATCACTACATATCTGTAAATCTGGTGTCCTGGTTGGTGGTTGATCCTTGGACCTATACAGCAAGCTCTTTTTCTTCCTGAAAGAATGATTAATGTGTAAAAATACATTCAGATTATAATAAAACTTGGAGATGAAGGGGTGTGGTTGCTCTTTTTCTCAATCAACCACTTGTAAGGGGTTTTTTTGTTTTTTGTGTATTTGGCTTCATCCAGTTCCTCTTAAAGAACATTCAACAGTATATAGATGAGCTATATAACTCAAATGTTGCTCTTCTGACCTAAATTTGGTCTGGAGCAGGGATTGGCAATCTATGGCCTGTGGGACAGATTCACCCATGGAACTATTTGTGCTAGCCCACAAACATGAAGTTTCAGCAGCAGTTGCTGTCTCTGCCACTGCAGGGAGAAGCAGTGGCCACAGGAGCTCTCCTCATGAAATGAAGCCTGCCTGCCCAACTTTAACCTGAGCTGGGTCATTCTGACCTACAGCACTTGGGTCTGTCTAGCAGCCATGTGGAATATATCCCACATATTTTAATTTAGGCATGAGAGAGATGAATTTATGCTACTAATAGATAAAACAAAGCAGGGCTGTTTAATTGTCAGCATCAAGTGTGAAAAGGAAAATTCACAGGTGTACTTGAAAAGGCTGTTGACTCTTGGTGGCATGGGTAAAGTTGTTTCTCTCATGACACATGAGTCTTCAAACCCTTTATTACAATAAAATGCACTGGCAGTATACCCCTACTTTATCACCTTCTCAAGCAGCACCTTGTACAACTTGGATGAACAAGAAGCCAACTGGGTCTGAAAGTAGGTAGGAGAGGGATGTCTCAAAAGGTAAGGACCTGAACTGCCACTCTACAGCATTATAGTCTGGACCCAGTCTTCTAGAAAGCATGTACGTGCTTAATTGATCAATTAAAACCCAGAGTTCTTCAGGACAAAAGAAGGTTTTGTATCACGCTTGTTCAATATTCAAGCCACTCTAAAATGGTCTATGACAACAGGTCATCCTGCAAGTTTCAGTTGAAGGCCAATAAATCTGAGTTCTCTGACAGTGGTGGGAGTAAATGGATAGCAAGGCATGAACAAAATGACACTACCTCACAAGGCCAGCACTGACTTTCTTCATTTTCCTTCACTAGTTTCTCAATCATTTGAAAATGCCCCCAGGTGGGGAAAGAAAACAAATTAAGCTTAAAAAAAAAGGAAAGAAAGGAAAAAGAAATTGGGAAGATGCAGAAGCAATGGTGAAAGGTAAGTGCTCGTAGTATCCAATATGTGATTGTCTAAGAGAATGCCCTAGCCTGGTGCTCAAAACTACTGATTTTTCATTAGTAGTTCATCTGCTCAAGGGAGTCATAAATGAAATCCCATTATTTGGGATATGACTCCAGTTACTTGGAGAAATAGTAGCTACTATTCCAGACTGTCACATAAACCTATATTTATTAGGCTATAAACAGTATAGACTGCCTGTCTGAAACGCCCAAACAGGAAAGTAATAATTGAACCCTGAATTCTTGAACTGATCCAGAGAGATAAGAAAATTTATACCACACACTGCAACTTAGATGTCATGGAAGCATAAGTTGAAGTGATACTGTTAAACTTTAAGTACTAAGATTACCATCTTTACTTGACTATAAGATGATCCTAGATATAAATAATCCCCCAATAATTAGATTCTATACATGGAAAATTTATAAATTTGTTAGTATTTTCCATGTATAGAATCTAAGTATTGGAGGGTTATCTTGAATCCTCCCCTCCCACCAACTAAAGCAAGGAAAGCAGTGCCTGGGGGGGGGGGAGAAGGGGGCCCCCCTTGCTCTCTGTCCTGCCCACTTCTTCCCCCTGAGGCCCTCAGCTCAGGGTCAGTCAGACCTGCAGCAGCCACCTGTCCCCTCCTGCTCTCCACTTCATATGTAAAGCTGGCAAATCAGTCAGTAATATAGAAGTCCTCGACTTCAGGAAATCTGATTTTGACAAGCTAAGGAGGCTTGTTAGAAAGGCCCTGAAAGGCCACAACCCCATGGAGAGGGGAGTTCAGGACAAGTGGTTTCTCCTCAAGGGAGCAATCCTGACCGTGCAAGCAAAGTCCATCCTATCTCAGAGGAAAGGCAGCAAAAGGGCATGGCAGCCCCTTGGCTCTCCAGGGAACTGGCAGACCTCCTGCATCTTAAAAAGAAGACCTACAAAGGATGGAGGATTGGAACCACCACCAAGGAGGAATACTGTGCTCTGGTCCAGACCAGCAGAGAGCAAACCAGGAAAGCCAAGGATACAATGGAACTCCAGATAGCTACAAACATCAAGGAAAATCAAAAGTTCTTTTTTAGCTATGTGGGGATCTGGAGGAAAAGCAAGGGCAACATTGGACCCCTGCTAAACCAGATGGGGCAACTGATGACTGATGCCCAGGAAAAAGCAAACTTGCTAAATGGGTACTTTGTGTCAGTTTTTCACCACTCCTATGAGATGGCCCTGTCCACTATGGGTCAGGGACGTCCAGGTGAGGGAGATTCCTTGCTCTCCATCAAAGCTGACCTTGTGAAGGAACAAAATGAAAGGCTGGATACCTTCAAGTCAGCTGGCCCTGACAGGTTACACCCCAGGGTACTCAGGGAGCTGGCAAACATCATAGCTCAGCCCCTGGCACGAAGCTTTGAGAGCTCTCGGCGCTCTGGTGAAGTGTTCGATGATTGGAAGAGGGCCAATGTGGTGCCTATCTTCAAGAAAGGGAGGAAATTAGATCTGACAAACTACAGCCCCATCAGCCTGACCTCTATCCTGCGGAAGGTCTTGGAAAAGATTATCAAAGAGGCCATCCTTAACAGACTAGCTGAAGACAATATCCTGAGAGATACCCAGCATGGGTTTGTTGTGGGTAGGTCTTGCTTAACCAATCTAATTTCTTTTATGACCAGGTGACTTATCACCTGGACCCAGGGGAAGAGATCAACATTGTAGATCTTGACTTCAAAAAAGCCTTTGAGCTGATATCCCACAATCATCTCTTGGCTAAATTGGCTAACTACAGCCTTGATCTCACCATGATCCGCTGGGTGGGGAATTGGCTCCGTGGTAGGACCCAGGTGATGGTTGACAGAAGCCAATTGTCTTGATGCGCTGTGACCAGCAGGGTGCCTCAAGGCTCTGTCCTAGGGCCTATACTATTTAACATCTGCATCACTGATGTGGATTTCAGTGTCAGAAGTGGACTGGCCAAGCTTGCCGATGACACCAAACTCTGGGGTAAAGCATCCACACCTGAGGACAGGAGGGTGATCTAGGTGGATCTTGACAGGCTCATGAAATGAGTGGACAAGAACTTGATCGTGTTCAACACTGAAAAATGCAAGGATCTCTACCTTGGGAGGAAAAATCTGCAGCATGCTTATAAGCTCAGTAGTGCTACACTGGTTAGCACTACAGATGAAAGGGACTTGGGGGTCATGGTTGACCACAAGATGAACATAAGCCTTCAATGTGATGCTGTGGCTAGTAAAGCAAGCAAAACACTGGCTTGCATCCACAGATGCTTCTCAAGCAAAACCCGGGACATCATTCTCCCATTGTACTTGGCCTTAGTGAGGCTGCAGCTGGAGTACTGCCTCCAGTTTTGGGCTCCACAATTCAAAGAGGATGTGGAGAAGCTTGAGAGGGTGCAAAGGAGAGCCACGTGCATGATCAGAGGTCAGGAAAACAGACCTTATGATGAGAGGCTGAGAGCCATGGGGCTCTTCAGCCTGGAAAAGCGTAGGCTCAGAGGTGATCTGGTGGCCACCTATACGTTTATCAGGGGTACTCATCAGGATCTGGGGGAACATCTGTTCACCAGAGCACCCCAAGGGATGACAAGATCGAATGGTCACAAACTCTGCTATGACTGATTCAGGCTGGATATAAGAAAGAACTTCTTCACTGTCTGAGCCCCCGAGGTTTGGAATAGACTGCCACCGGAGCTAGTTCAAGCACCCACTTTGAATGCCTTCGAGACACATTTGGATGTTTATCTTGCTGGGATCCTATGAGCCCTGCTGGCTCCCTACCCCTGGGGCAGGGGGCTAGACTCAATGATCCTCTGGGGTCCTTCCCAGCCTAAGTGTCTATGAAATCTATGAATATAAGACAAGGGGCAGTTATCTCCCATGCTGACAGGGAAAGGACTCATATTCAAGTAAATATGGTGTTTACAAAAAGTACAGCAGCTTTTCCTCAGACTGAGAGCCCTTACCTTGAGCAAATAATTAATTATCTGGGAATATACAAATAAATCTATTAACTAACTTTGAGAATTAATTTTTAAACAAGTTATTCAAGACTGCAGCACCCAAAGTCAGACCTTTTTTGCTCAATAATCTTAACAATAGAACAACCCAGACATTTCCCATAAAATTAAGTCATTGATGTATCATTTATACGTTTCACCAGATTTTTTTAGTAGACAATTTTTTCCTGTTATGCTTCAGAACTAAAAATTCCTCATTTAGCAGAGATTAAAGATAACAGGATAATTCCACACCATAAGAACATGAGACTGCATGGAATCATAGAAAAGTAAGGCAGGAATGGACCTCCAGAGGTCATCTAGTCCAACCCCCTGCATGAGGCAAGAACACCCGTATCCAACCCAACCTATACAAATCCATTGCAAAACTACACAGCAAGACCTATTAGCAAAACTAAACTCAACCCTGACACAGCCACAAGACATGACACCATACAGGTAAAGACGGAGACTACAGAAGCCAATATCCTGCTGCTGCAAGGACTGTTAAAATATGCTTAAGAGATCCAAGGAAAGGGGCCATGATCTCCACTGCACAGGAAAGCAACTATCCCCACAGTCTGTACCAATCTGACCCTAAGCAAAGGGGCAAGGCCCTTTATTCTGGATACACTTTATCCTGGGTTTAAGTCCCAGCAGGAGCAGTGAAAAGGCCAGACAATACCCCCTGGCCAACACCCAATACTTCTGTAGAACGCAACCCTCCCCACACCCCAAAAATGCATGCAGCAGTAGGAGGGGGAAAATGTTAATTCGCAGTCTCATCTGGCAATCAGCAACACCCAGAAGTATGGGAATACCCATGAATCTCCTCAATCTCCAGGTCCAGTCCCTGATTATTGCAAGCAACTGTGTCAAGGAATTCTTTTGTAAACTGGTTGAAGTACGTCTTACAATCAGTTCAGTGGCTTCTCCTGTTCGAAGGTCATTCCAGAAGCTCACTGTTCCTATGGTTAGAAACCTTCTGCTATCCAGTCTAAATTTACTTGTGGCCAGTTTATTATCCATTTGTTTTTGTCCCAACTTTATTATTTCATTTAAATGTTACTTTACCTTCCCAGGTGTTCAACTCTCTGATGTATTTATAAATGAGCAATCACTCTCTCAGCCTTCACTTTGTCAGGCTAAACAAAGCACGCTCTTTTAGTCTTCTCTCGTAAAATAGGCTCTCCATTCCTCTTATTCTAGAAGCCCCCTTCTCTTCCCCTCCCCACCCAACCTGTTTCAGGTTGAATTAGTCTCTCTCACACATTCATTACTACATTGGTAGTAATGAGCTACTAATAGGCTCATTATCTCTTGATACATCCTAGAATTACATTTGCATTTTTCATGGCCACATTACATGCATGGCTCAAAACCATTCTTCAATTGACTAAAATATCCAAGTCTTCCTCTTTGTCATTTCCAGGTAGGGCACCATCAGTTTATAGTACAAATGCTTCTTATGGAGTCCTTAAATGCATCACTTAACACTTGTATATCTCATCCCATATCTATTCCTCCCATCTGCAAAGTCATCCATTTCTTCTTCTGTGATATTCTGGTCCTCCTCTGCACTGAAAATGCCTTTCAATGTTGTCACCAGCAAATCATATTTTCCATTCACCTCTATCTTTTGTCAGAGATTCTTCAATTTCTCCATATAGTTAAAACTCATTGAAAACTTTCATTCAGGTTGCATTTAACCATTCTTCTCTGGTCCCTCTACACATGCAGGTAAAGGCACAAAGTGATCTAACATGCAATCCACATAACCATGCCTCCTGCCATGCCACACATGCATTGCAGGAGGCATGACTGTGCAATCCACCTTATTGCCTGTACAGGGGGAGTCTAGGATCACCATCCTGGGCTCCTTCCACACCAGCAAATAGCAAGTTCCAGCAGCTGCAAGAGCTGTAGCTGGTAGGCCTCTCGGTTCCTGCAGCATGCCATGGCTAATGGTGCTGAGAGTCCTGTCAGCTGATGAGACTCTCAGCCATAGCAGGCCTGGGGCACCACTGCAGCTGGGAGATCATAGCAGCTGAGGTCTCCCAGGCCCAGAGGGGCAATTCAAGAGCTATGGTCTCCCAACCACAGAGGTGCATAGTGCACCCTGTGGCTGGAAGATTGCAACAGCAGTGGTCTTCTAGCCACAGGGTGCATGAGGCAACTAAGCGATTGCAGCAGCTTTGATCTCCAAATTGCAAGGGTGGGGGATAGTCCCTCCATGGCTGGATGATCACAGCAACTGCAGTCTCCCAGCCACAGGGGTGCAGGCTACATGTGCAAACTAGAGCCAGAAACCGGCTACAAAGTTATTGCATATTTTCCAGCAATAACTTTATAGCTGGTTGGACTTCTATAAAGTGCCATAGTTAATTTGCACATGTAAACAGTCTAAATTAATTGTGAAATTAATCAGGTAATTGCATAACAGATGTAACATGTAGAGGGGGCGTCTATCCACTTATTTTTGTAACTGATTTTCCTTAAGTAAAATATATTTAAATTCTGTCCTTTATTGATACCATAAAAAACAGAATTACTGTATTTTAGTGCCTATGCACAAAGTTTTTTGCCACTATGGCAGAGATTTGCATGTTCTAACTATGCAATTCCTTCTCTTAAGCATGTCTGGATTTCTTTTAAATGAAACTTTAAGTTTCCTGGGTATATGTATGCCTGATTGTTGGACAATAGTAACATCCTTGCAATGTACTTTGCATCAGATAACCAACACATTCTTGCCAATTTAACTGCATAGTAACATAGATTTTATTTTGGAATTATATATCAGGTAAGTATTACTGATGATGGTAAGTCTGTCTCCAAAAAACTTATAGAATAACTTAAAAGTAAATTAATGTCACTGTTTGAAATTTAATGGGAACATAAATTCCCATCAAATCCAGTAAAATCTACCATCAAACACAATCATTATACTTATATGTATGTTTTTCTTTTGGTGACTCTTAGCAACAATGCTTATATAGACTTTGTGGCAGTACACCTTTGGGTGCCTGCCACTTTAAGGGCTGGGTCAGACAGCCATTTTGAGAACTAAGTATATAAAGGCTACAGGCTGCTGCTGCTAGCCCAGGTGGAATCAACACTTGGCTGACCTGCAGCAGGAACATGTGGAGGCAAGGGCAAGAGCTTACTGGGATGGCTAGGAGGCTCTTGATCCTGGGCATGACCTAAAACTGTACCCTGCCAGGGATGGGTGGCCTCATGGGGCTCCTGGTGCTGTGGGAGCCCCCAGGAAATGCCAAGCCAGTTACCACCCCAGTGAAAGGCAGGCCAGGGTGCCTTAAGAACCCCTGGTCCCCATCTTCGGGTGGGTTACATCTAGCAAGTGGGGCCAAGCATGGCTGATGCCACCTGAGCCCACAGGGGACTGAGACCCTGGAAACCCCCAGAGGGATAGAAGTGTAGCCCCAGAGAGGGGGGCAGTAGCATGTTCCTAGGGAAGGGACAGGTGTATAGTCCTAGGGAAGAGGGCAGAGTTGTGTGGCCCTGCATGGGAATGGACCTGACAGGCTGCGCATGAGGATGGGCTGAGTAGGGATGAACAGGGAATAGGCTGAAGGGCAGCTTAAGGATCAGCCCCATGAGTAGTTAATTGTTGGGATGATGAGAAGACCCCAGGGTGGAGCATGGTACAGACGCCCTAGAGTGGACACAGTAGGAACCCCATGTGTGGAGAAGAGGCCAAGGTATGGATGCCTGAGGCCATATAGTTTGGGTCAGAGATCAAGTGGGGGGACTCAGCCAGAGAGTAAGTCCTCCACTGCAAGGAGGCTGAGCATGGGTCAAAAGAGACCTGCAGGGTGAGCATAATGACCTGCTGCTCCATGGAGGGAGTGAGAGTCCCTGTGAGACCCAGGAACACCAGTCATGGTGTGGGTGAAGAACATCATGTGGATGCCATCTGCAATGCATGGGGCTGTGGTGTAGGGGAGGTTTCGGAGCCACAGATAGTGCCCCCTGGCATCAGGGCAGGAAATGGGCAGCCTCCCACCTGGGTAATATCTTAATAATTTTCCATCAAGGCTTGGCAGGACAGAGAGGTGGACAGTTAGCCCAGAAAAAGGTGGGAAGGCCAACTTCTAACCAGCCCCAAGAAGGCCCCCTGTAACAGCCTTCATAAAAATCTCAACTGTGCTTTTTCTGAGGAAGCTAAAAAAACTCGGATCACATTAGTTTTCATACTCTGGATGTTCAGGTTTAAACTTCTGTTTGATAGTATGGCAAAATGATTTCAGGCAGACAGAAGAACCATTGGTATGTTTCAGCTACGTGCAGAATATCTGATCACACATATTATTCTTCAACCTCAGTATATGACCTAAACAACAAAAGCCCAACACTTTTCACTCTACTGAGAGAAGATGAAATTTCTTTTTTTCCAGGAATTTAATATTCCTTTTTCTAGGTCACATTCTTATTAAACACTGCCACTGAATAGCCATTGAAACCAAATAATATAGAGCTTTTTTTAAATGCAATGCCTTCATCCACATAAGTAGTTTCCCATACCAACAAAAATGTACAATAAACATTCCCAACCATTCTAATGACATGCTAACCAGTTACAAAATGAAATAAAGCAAATACAGCTATACAATAATTAACACGTTTCATGATGTTTGAAATGCCTTCTTACATCAACACGAGGCTTCTGTGAATTTCAGATCATAACTGTTCTCACAAATGAAAAATTGCCAGCCAAAAGCAGAAGCAGCAACTGCTGGAAATGGAGATGTTACATCAGCAAGTAACCTTTACAGCAATAAGCAGGAGAGACAAACCCTGGTACAACAATGAAATTCCATTTTGTTTTTCCACTGATGGAAAGGAAGATGGAGGCTGCTAAATTTCTTCCCGTGAACACTGCAAGGAGCAGATTCCACCATTTGAAATGTCATAACTTGGCAAGTCCAGCTAATTACTCTTCTCTTGAAAGAACCCAAGTAAAGAGATATTATATTTGAACATACAGAAATGTTATCCTTTTTTGTAAAGAGCTCAAGTTTGGGTACTTTTTCTAAAAAAAAAAAAAAATCCATAGTAATTACATCAAGGTTTTTAATCAAAAGCTTTGTATATAATTTGTTTACAAAAAGGAAAAAAAAAAATAAGTATGCTTAGTTCATCTAATTTTTTTTTAGGAAAAACAAGAACCCAGAATCAAAACTCATGCTATAACTTAACAAGTCATCCAGTCCTCTGATAAAAATAATCCAGGTCCTAAACATTTCTATTAATTTTCTATTCTTCATGAATACTGCACATCCCACTAATTGTGCAAGAATCAATGGATACAAAGCTATTAAACATAAGCTTCTGCTGCTGGGTTTATGGAAGAATAATATTTCCAGGAAATAGCATTTACAAAGCTTACACTTACAATGATATTTGCATTTTATGTACAAACATGATTGCAAAAATCATGTTTAGCAGAATTTTTTTTTCAATTTAGCGCATCTGTAAAATAATTTGCAAATTTCCAGGATTAAAACTCTTAGAAAAAAACTAATGAATCCATAAATACCACAGCTGACAATATAAAGGCTTGATACTATAAATGCTTAATAATAGGAAGAAAGATTTAATCCTTTCATATCTAGGTCTGATTGCACAAAAGTATCAAAGTATGGTGACATAACAGGGTCATAATTCAGGCTAGTTTGGGGCCTTACACTTCAGATGTCCAAACTTCTAAACATTTTGGAGTTTTTTGCATTTAACCTTAACTCTGATTTTTTTTTGTTTTTAATGCTGAGTTTTATTTTTAATTTGATTCTATAGTATGTTTTGTTAAGAGCTTCAATATGCTTGTGATTTATTTGATTCATAAATTACTATGGACACTATCTATGTTAAGGAATTTTGCTTCTGGATAGAAACAAAGCCTGATCCTTTTTCCATTCCTATGGCTACCAATGTTTCATTACTCCGTACTTCTTACCTTATCAGGCCTTACTGGAAAGATCCTTGATCTTCTTGTCACTTTGACTGATTTTTTTCCTTCTCTCACACCTTTAGTTAATCATATACCAGGGAAAGAGCTAAGGGCTCTGGTTAGGTTATTTGGGAATCTCTATTTCTTCCTTACCTTCCTTTACTGCATCTGTCACACAGTGATCTCATGTGATGGCCCAGCCCTGGAGTCTCTGACAATAATGTTAAAATACTTTCCTTCAAACACCCCTCCTTCAGTCAATGTCCCGTGTGTAACTTGCAGTCCTTACACTCCTAAAGAAAAGATGCTTAGAATGTTATTTCTCTGTTGCCTTGGAGATGTCATTATTTCACTGTAGTTTCTATAGCACCCAGACAGGAATCATTACAGTGCAAGAAGTTTCAATTTTGATCTGGACTTGGAGATTTTGTAAAAAGAAAATTGCTGTACAGATAAGAATATAAAGATATTCCTTTGCATAGAGTTGTCTACTCATGTTTTTATTTGCTTTTCCTCTTAATTATAGCTCTTTTCTCTTGCTGGTTTTAAGAATTGCTTCTCAAAAAATACAGACCTGAGGGAAATCATTCCTGCTGGGACAAAGTATCCTATCAAACCAGAATGTCTCCACTCATATCTTTTTTTAGCTCATCTTTTTGGCTAGAAGTGAAATTAGGCCCTAGTGGAGATTGTCAATATCTCCCTTCAGGAGGAAGTGGAAGGTTTGGGTTTAAAAAAAACCCAAAAGCTCTGTTCATGAAATTCCAAGTTCAAATGAGTGAAAAATCCCTCTTCTGCCCAATGAATAATCTAGACAGCACGTGATAGAGTGGGAAATAATCATAAAGAATTCCCTGCATGCCCTTTCCAAGGGGTTTCTTTTTCCCATTCATTGTCCTGGGAACACAGAAACTCTGCCTAGTGAGTTTGGGACAAAAGTGAAAATATAAGAAACTTTCCCCTCCAAAATTAGAACTGAGAGTAAAAAGATTTTGCTTCTTATTCTCTAGATTTCCAGCAACTGTGGCTCTCTTAACAATCTCTCCATGTGCTGAAGGGAGGTATCTGTATAGAACCATGTTACTAAGGTAGAAGTGTAGAACCTACATTTTCTGGCTTCAGTCAGAACCTATATTTCTCAGAAGTCCTTCCCAATGGAAATTTCTTCACATCTTAATTGACACTTTCAGTCTTGGACCCTGATAAAGTAGAGATCTTGGGCTGCTATCCCCAACAAGTGGTCCCAGGGTAGAGGCAGAAAGTAATAATACTTATCCTTGTGATTTCTGCCATACCCTGAAAGTATATCCTGACATGAACTGGAGCCTACAAGAATTAAGAGAATGCTAAAAAAAACCCAACAACAAAAAAAAACCCTTTCTATTTAATGCTCAAAAAACTTATTTATTTCTGCTTGATAATCATATCACAGGAGGTGAGGTTTTGTCTTGGGGAAGGAAAGAAGAAAACACTTAGGCTGGGCATAAATATCCAGGGAGGTTAGGGGAAGGTTAGATCAAGTAAAAAATAATCACCCAATATAAGGTAAATTGGGTTGGGGGGGCCAAGAAAGCTCTAGGAGCATGGAGGGTATGATGTGGGGATTGAAGGCAGGGGGGTCAGCAGAGACTTGGTGAGATTCAGGAGGGTTCATCAGGTTCAGGGAGGCTCATGGAGGTCTACAGTGAGGGCTTGGGGGGGGATCTCTTCCCCAAACCCCTGGAACCAGGGGCTATTTTTAGCCTCCCAACCCCTAGACAAACAATGCCCCTGTGCTGGCCACCCTGCCCTCCCCCACAACTTACTTGCTTGTCTCCCAGCACTGGCAAACACTGGTACAACCAGCATTGCGAGCAGCTTGCAGGATGGAGGGTTTGGCAGGCTAGAGGGGGGTTGTTCATCTGGGCACGGGGGGAGGGGCTGGTGGGGCTAAAAATTGCCTGGTACCAGAGGAATGTTAGGAGAAGCACAGATTCATGGCTGGGACCAGTGACTGGACTTTCCTAGCCC
>JAGPOW010002514.1:34663052-34735289 GCA_030014935.1 Caiman crocodilus | reverse complement strand
AGTATCAGAATCTGCTCTTTTGATTCAGGATGTACTAAACTTTTGTAAGTAAAATCTGCAACCTAGGATACTTCATGTGCTTGTAATCCCTAGCTGGTACCAGTGGGATACATATGTGAATTTTTGTCTCTGTCACAGGGCACCTCACTGCCCTGCTCCTAGAGATTGGAAACTGCCAAGGAGAGAGCCCTGGCAGGGAATAACGAGTACAGCTCTGGGTTGCTCAGGGCAACTAATGTGAGTCAACTGACCCGAAGGGGTAGGGCCTGGCTCTTATAAAGCTCAGAGCCAAGGCCAGGCTGGCAGTTCCCTGCCAGCAGCCAGAGGGGCAGGAGCTCCAGGAAACAGAATGTGAGCGCAGCTCACGAGAACTCCAGAGGTTGGAGCAATGATGCGGAGGTATAGCCAGGAGGCTTGTGTTGTTATGGCCAGGTGTTTTATGTTTTCAGTTACAGCCAGGAGGCTTGTGCTTGTTTTTCTAGTGTTTGTATACCGGTGGCTTGGGTGAGGCTAGTAGGGGTTGGAGGAGGCCTCAGGGGCAACCCCCGGCTGTGGGGGTGGGAACCCCAGCGCCAGTCAGGGCACAGTGTCCTCATAGGGACCCACAGGAGTGTAGGGCCCTAATGCCAGTGAGGGCACAGTATTCTCAGGGGGAACCCCAATGGTGTGGGAACCTGGCACCAGTGAGGGCACAGCATACTCATGGGAGACCCACAGTAGTGTGGGGATCCCGGCACCAGAGAGGGCACAGTAGCATGGGGTGCATAGTTATGCTACAGAGGAGGTCCGAGAGAGCGGGTGGGCATTTGACAGACCAACGTCTGGTACAACTGCGAGGCTTGGGGCGTGGTATTAGGGGTTGGTAGGAGCCACGTGTGGCCCTAAGGCCAGGGTACCTAGAAGGCACCCATCATACAGGGAGACACCCGGGTGGTCCAGGAGATCACGGGGACAGAGGTCCCGATACGCCGTGCCCAAGGCGGTATAAGGCAGCCTCCCAATATACACTTAACATCAAAGACGTGGCGGGCGAGAATCTGGGGGTGCCCTTGGCCTGACTTGGCATGGATAGGGGCTTTAAGGAGATCACACCCTCCTGAAGGACCCTGCCGTGACAGCCTCCATTTCTGATTTCCTCCTCTGTCAAAGTTTCCACGCCTTGGTCGCCTCCATACTGGATTATTACAAGCAGCCACATATGAGGTTACTCAGAAACTTTCATATTTCAGGTATCCTAACCTATTTATTTAGTGGTTGTTACAACTCTCCTGTTCATTTACAGGCACAACTACCAGAGTCTAAACCCTGAGCAGTAGCAGGGGCAGTGGCAGGGGTCAGGCTGACAGCAATGGCAGCTGCCATTCTAGTGCCTACTCAAAGTGGGCACCCAGAAGAAGTGCCCCGGTCACTCACCCATTGTTACACAACTGCAATTCATCTTTGAGCTTTGGACCTGGAGAGAGTAACCAGTCAATTGAGTTACTCAAATAAGCAATCCCTACGGAAAAAAAATTACACAAGTTGTAAGAGTTATTGCAAACATTTGTCTCACAAAAACAGGGAGAAATTTTCTCTCTTTTTTTTTTTTTCCAGCCTTCAAAGCATTCCTGTCCACTCTGACTTTTCCAGAGGGAGTGGTATGAGTGGAAAGATTACCAGTCAACTCTCTGGACAGCATATATCATTATTGATAATTTGATATTATTGATAATAAATGTTTAGATTTATTGTGCATTTACATTTTTATTGCTGTATCCTGGGACATGGTGACAGATTGCATAAAGGGAAAAAATAAACTTAATTCTAGATGGAATGGTAGTATATGACATTCTCTCTCACATGGGAGTTTAATTGTATTTTGAGTGTTTCATTTTTGTTCCTTGAGTTGGTCCTACACATGACATAAAAGGCTCTACATTTATCATTTGAAGGGGAAGGTCATGGACAATAATTAAAACAGAACCTTCAAGGGCTAGATCAGACCTCTTTGCACACAAGATGTGCCCTACAAGCCATTAGTTGCTAACCCATGGACTATGGTAAAGAAAGATGTAAGTTATTGGTGCAATGAGAAAAAAAAGTACTCACTAAAGCTGATAAAATATTAATCTATCCATGCCCAAGTCAAAGGCACCCTTGCAAAACCTGCACTGAAGATAAGCAGAGGGGATTCAGGGCGGGGTACAGTGGTGCCAAAGTTCCCAAAGCACATAAAAGCCCCTTCCCCTCTGTGCATTTCACAAAGCCCCTTCACCTCTGTGCTGAGAGGCAACTCTCCCCCACCCCACCCATTCCCTTACCCCAACTTGCTGCTACTACTTTTCCCATTGTTCAGGGGTGGGGGGAGAAGCTTCAAAGGTATTCCTGCCCACTTCAGGGACAGATATTGCACATACCCAGTTTAAGTAATCATAAACTGGTTTAAACCTGTAATAGAACAAATGTTCAGTGCACAAAACCAGTTAAAAAATGTCTGAAATCAGTTCGGGATAAACCTGGTTGAATGTAGTATCAGAGGGTCAAACTAGTTTATGCAATTTCTGCCCCAGACCCCTTGCTGGTTTAAATTAAACCAGACTCACCCAGCATCCCAAAATGCTCTCTGGGCTGGGCAGGGTTCTCTGCTCCACAGCAGGGCTGGCCCCTCCCCTTTGCTCTAGGGCTGCAGCTTTGGCAGTCTCTGCAGGTGTCTGCCTGGCTTTAGCTCCCCACCCCACTCTCTGCTAAGCAGGCATCCCCCCATCCCTCGCAGACACCTCTTAGCATTAGCTAGCAGACCACGTGCTGGCTACCTCCCAACTGTGGCACATAGGACCAAGGTAGAATCAACAGACAGCTGGTAATGTCCCTCTGATTTCTTAATGGAGTAATAAACACTGAGTTACTAGCAATAAACATTCCCTCCTGAGCTGTTCAGGAGGAACCCTCCCTAATAAGTGTCCTGCTGAGGCCTGGCCATGCCCCCCTCAGCTCAGCTCTGTGCAAGGGAAAGGAGGGCTGCTCTAGCACCCTCCAGCTTCTAGCCTAAGCCACTGCAGGCATGTGACTGCATTTCTGGGATAGCTGTCTGGTTACAAAACCAATTCAGCCTGGCCAGGTTAATCTAACCTGCAAAGATTGAATCAATTCAGGTTCAGGTTCTTCGAATGTCTGTCTCTAGCCCAGAGGAGCTGTGTGGGGGCTAGACTCAGCTGGGAACAACTACAGTGACACCAGCAGCTTTAAAAAGTGACCAGGGGTTTCTGCAACATGGTCTATTTGCACCAGTGTGGGAGAGGAGGCTGATAGTAGGGGATGCAACCTCCCCAGCAGCACAGGTAGCTGCTCTAGCATCCTCTTTGCTAAATCCTGGTACACCCCCAGTGCTAAGCTAGGATTTTTAGATAAATAGTTGATTTGCCAAAAAAGTGAAGTTTCCTTTCAAACAAAACTATTTAGAAATTCGTGCCAACATTAGCTGATCACTCTGGATGGAAAAAAATTGGAAAAGTTTTTCAGTTATTTAATATCAATGATATTCATATCATTCTGCCTTGATTTTACTTGCCTCCTAACAGGCCACAATTTGGTGAATGGCATTTTTAACAATACCAGTTAATCACCACTTTTACTATCTAAATCTCTTAGAAATATCTCCCCCAGCAAAATGATATATACATGGTATTTCTAGAAATAATGAAAAGGTAGGTAGCGAACAAAACACTTTAGAAAATCCTTTTCCCCACTGTGGAATTGAATCAGCCTGGCTACCTGAACTCCTTACAAACACATAATTCTTTAAAATTAAACTGAATTGCAGGGACATCTAAGCATGATTTATATTTTGAACCTTGTAATTAGACCAGTCAAATTATGGAATTTAGTTTTTCTAGATATATGTACTAGATAAAGATATTTCCTTAGTGTGATGTTCAGTCCCACTTCAGTAGATAGGCTATGCAGAGATTGATGAGCCTGCTAAATGCTTCAAAAGCTTCACAGATTCCAGACTAATTCACCTAGGATTACCGCATTCCATATTGTTACAATTTAAGTGAAATGATGAAGGATACAGACAAGAGAGATTTTTTCTACTAACAATTTAAGAAGCAAGGAAAAGCAGAAATTTCACATTTCTGACTATTACACAGTTGTAAGTGGTGTTACATGTTATAAGAATAAACCTATGCACTAGTAGAAAAGGGTTGTCCAGACAAGTAAATGAAACTTCATTGTTAAGAGATCTGCTTATTTAAAACTAAGGAACAGGACTCAGAAGAAGAAAAGAATCAAGAAAATGCAAACTTTGTTTCCCTATAAATGTTATGAACATGAAAGAATATAAACAACAAAGGGCAAGGATCTGCAGTATTCTCAGAAATGTAAGTCTGATATGCCTCTAACTGACATAATTGAGCTTTGAAATAGCAATGAATTTAATGCAAATCTGAATTCAATGCAAAATTAGTCTGGCAGTCAGACACATTCAATAAGCATGTAATGACAGGAGCAGCCCATGTCATCCAGCAATGGAAGTTTTGCTTGAAATAAGAAAAATAATGTAAATAATGAAATAATAAAGCAGCTTTGCTTTTACAGAATTTTTATGTCATAGATAGTTCTCAAAGCACTGATTTTCAGTTAACTAGACCACAGCTGTTCTCTGCTACATTAAACTATTTTAATTAAGTCTTCAAGCCAAAATGCAGATGCAAAGTAAGAAATAATCATGAAAATAATGGATGCTTGCAAAATAGCAACCATTTGGAGCCAAGCAAAAAGCATGGCATGATTAGAGGAGCATAAATGATTACATGGGGCTTCTCTTTACTCAGGTTATTGAGCAGCTGGCAAAACTAGAGGACATTATAGAAAAAAATGTTCTATTAAGTAAAATTTAGGAAAATATTTAATCAGAATATTATTACTCAGCCTGTTGCAGAGCACAGAGGTGCCCTGCTCCTATGAAGGGAAAAACTGCTGGGGACGGAGCCCTAGCAGGGAGGGACGAGCCCAAGTGCAGGTTGCCAGGGCAACCAGAGGGGGTCAGCTGACCAGAAGGGGCAGGGTCTGGTTGCCATATAAGGCCTAGAGGCTAAGGACAGAGGCAGTTCCCTGCCTGCAGCCATGGAGGAAGGAGCTCCCTGCCAGGAAAGAGAAGTGAAGCTTGAATGCAAGAGCAGTATGTGTCACTGCGGGGCAGGATGAAGAATCCCGGTAGGCTTGAGCGTGATTATAGCTGGGCGGCTTCTGCTTCTGTTACAGCCAAGGGGCTTGTGTTTGTGTTTGCTGTTTTTCACTGGTGGTTTGGGTGAGGCTATCAGGGGATGGAGGAGGCCTCATAGGGGACTCGCAGCAGTGTGGGGACCCCAGTGCCAATGAAGGCACAGCATTGTGGCAAAGCCCCAGAGAAGGGGGCAGCATTTTGGAGAAGCCCCAGTGTGAGTGCGGTGGGCCCTGGAGAGGGATGGCATTACTGAGGAACCCCAGAGAGGGGACACTGCTGAGAAGACCCAGTGCGGGCACGGTGAGCCCCGGAGAAGGGTGGCATTACTGAGGAACCACAGAGAGGGGCACTGCTGAGGAGCCCCAGTGCGGGTGCAGTGAGCCCTGGAGAAGGGTGGCATTACTGAGGAACCCCGGAGAGGGGGCACTGCTGAGGAGCCCCAGTGCGGGTGCAGTGAGCCCTGGAGAAAGGTGGCATTAGTGAGGAACCCTGAAGAGGGGACACTGCTGAAAAGCCCCAGTGCAGGCGCGGTGAGCCCCGGAGAAGGGTGGCATTACTGAGGAACCCCAGAGAGGGGCACTGCTGAGGAACCCCAGTGCGGGTGCAGTGAGCCCCGGAGAAGGGTGACATTACTGAAGAACCCTGGAGAGAGGGCACTACTGAGAAGCCCCAGTGCAGGTGCGGTGAGCCCCGGAGAAGGGTGGCATTACTGAGGAACCCCAGAGAGGGGCACTGCTGAAAAGCCCCAGTGCGGGCATGGAGAGGGCCCTGGAGAGAGGGTGGCATTACAGAGAGGGCCCTGGAGAGAGGGTGGCATTACGGAGAGGGCCCTGGAGAGAGGGCAGAGAGCCCAAGCACCAGAGAAGGCGCAAGGAGGGAGAGAGACACGGGACTGTGGAGAGCCTAAGCGCCAGAGAGGGCGTGAAGAGAGAGAGACCGAACAATGTCAGGCACATCTGCGAGGTTTGAGGCATGGTACAGGGGTGGTAGGAGCCACGCACAGCCCATAAGGTGGGAGTATACAGAATACTCAATACTGGAGGAGACCTAGAGATAACAGGAGAACCGTGGGCAAGCAGACGAAGGGCAGCCTACCATATATTTATATTCTATCAAAGACGTGGTGGGCGAGAAATGGAGGGTGCTAATCGGTATCTTGGCACGGTAAAGGCGGCGGCAGGGGAGAGCATGGCGAACCAGGCCTCCCTCCTGTTACACAGCCATTTAGGTTTGGTGTTAAAAATATCATCAAGAGTTGCCAAACTACTCAACAATTTCTTTCCATAAATATTGCTGTTCACGCTTTTTTCCTTTCAATAGTATAATTATTGTATTTTCTAAAAGGTACAAAATAGAGTTTGACTCCATCTGCAGGAAATACAGCAAGAGGAAAATGCAAGCAAATTTCTATATAATTTTACTGCCTCCACTTTCACCAGTCTGAAATCTCTCTGTCTCTCATATCCTCTGTCTTATAGGAGTTAACTATACAAGCAACTATACATATGAGTAATTGACACCGCTGCTGTACTTCAATTTCCCCTATTTCATTCTCTTTACAAGTAATGAAGATACAGGTACCACTTGAAAAATACAACAGAGCAACAAAAATGACTAAAATTTTTAATGAGACAGCAGCTTTATGAAGTCTGCCATTGAACAGTTTTGTGGCAAATTGTATCTCTCTGTTGCAGATTAATCTGTTTGCTCATCGCATAGTATGGGTGTGTCCTTGATATAAAAGTACTTTTAAGCTCTGTTTGTCTTAATGTCCCTGTTTCTGCCTATAATAGCTTACAATTTAAAGTTAGGGACAGAAGTTACACACAAATTGGTGTAAGTCATCAAAAACTGGTTTAAACCTGTAACAGAACAGAAGTTCAGTGCACATAAACCCATTTCAGCTATTTTGGAACTGGTTTAAGACAAACCTGGTTGAATGTAGTATCAGACTTAAATTGGTTTGACCCAAATCAGTTCTGAAACTTTTGTCACACACCCCTTCCTGGCTCTAGTTAGATCAGTGTTCCTTAGCATCCCAGC
Source organism: Caiman crocodilus (assembly GCA_030014935.1). Lineage (NCBI taxonomy): Eukaryota > Metazoa > Chordata > Crocodylia > Alligatoridae > Caiman > Caiman crocodilus. The sequence continues at coordinate 34,728,040 of JAGPOW010002514.1, read as the reverse complement.
ATACCTTCCAGTCCTGGGCTGGGCTGTGCTGTCTGCTTCAGAAGAGAATGGTTTTGCCCTGACTGAGCTGACAATGTAGTAATTGATGTGCATAAAATAAGTATACATGATTTAGGCATACAAATATAATAGGGAATACAAGAAAAGGTGAGACTGTTAATACATGCAGCTGCAACTGAGTGCTGGCATTATTATTCACCTCAGTCAGGCATAGATATCCATTTATTTGAATGTTTTACTTAAATTTGAAGAATGTTTGCATCAAATTGCGCAAAAAAACCCCAAGGCTATCACTTATATAGACAAAACAGTTAAACATGTCTTGGAAGGTTCTTCAGTTGAGGGACTCCAATCACCCTGACATCTTCTGGGAGGACAGTACAGCAGTGCACAGGCAATCCAGGAAGTTTTAGGAGAGTACTGGGGACAACTTCCTGGTGCAACTACTGGAGTGGCCAACTGGAAGCCATGCTCTTCTTGACCTGCACAGCAAAGAAGTGGTGGGGGATGTAGTAGTGGGTGACAATTTGGGCAACACTGCCCACAAGATGATAGAGTTTGGGATCCTGAGGAAAGGAAGGATGGAGAGCAGCAGAGTAAGGACCCTGGACTTCAGAAAAGCAGATTTCAACTCACTCAGGGAATTAAGGCACAGGATCCCCTGGGAAGCCAGACTGAGGGGGAGAGGAGTACAAGAAAGCTGTCTGTACTTCAAAGATGCCTTATTGAGAGTGTAGGAAGAAACCATACCGATGCATAGGAGCCAGAGCATGTATGGTAGAAAACCAGCTTGGTTTAGCAGGGAACTCTTCATTAAACTCAATCACAAACAGGAAGCTTATAAGAAGTAGAAACTCAGACAAATAACTCGAGTAGAATATAAGAGTATGGCTAGGACATGACATTAGGAAGGACAAAGCGCGACTGGAATTGCAGCTATCAAGAGACATGAAGGGTAACAAGCATCTATAAGTATGTTGGTAGCAAGTGTGGGTCCCTTACTGAATGGGGAAGGCAACCTTGTGACACGATGCAAAAAAGGGTGAAGTGCTCAATGCCTTTTTTGCCTCAGTCTTCACAGGCAAGGTGAGCTCCCAAACTACTGCACTGGACAGGACAGTTTGTGGAAGAGGTAAACAGCCCTCAGTGGTGAAAGTATAGCAAAATCCCCAGTTTTTCTTTTTGTTTTAAAATGCATTCCCTCCCCTTCCCCAACCATTTCTGACTTTCTCTCCCTCTCTATTCCCTATAGATAAGTATAAGTGGGCTCCGACTTAGGATAAGCTTTAAACATTTTTATTTTGGTACCAAGTTCTTGGTTTTGGATATCCACTGTTTTATATTGTATTATTATTAGGTTTGTATTGATTTTTACTGTTGTATATTGTATTATTATCACTTTCCTCCTGGACTTCAGCCCCTGCACCAAGCCTTTCTAACCCCTGCTGCCATTGTGGGTGGGTGGGTGCAAGGGAACCAATAAAACATTGTGTCACCATCTCCCCTGTTCAATAAAAACACTCTCATTTGCAACCCTGAGTTGGGTCATGTTTTATTCAATCCCAGTCCCTTCCTTATCTTAAATTCCAGCCTCTCTCTCTCTCTCTCTCTCTCTCTCTCTCTCTCTCTCTCTCTTTCCCCCCCCCCAATTCCAGCTGCCACCCTCTCCACTAGTTTCCCAATTCCTACTGCCTTTTCCCTGTGACTTTCTGCTGCCTTTCTCTGCTTTCCCATTGCCCCTGCTGCCTTTCAGTCTCTCCTGCCACTTTTCCTGTTTGTTTGGTTTTTTTTTCTGCTGTCCCCTTGCTTCCCACCCTCCTACTGCCTTGTCCCTGTGACTTCCTGCTGCCTTCCTCTTCTTTCCTGCTGCCTTTCAGTCTCTCCTGCTGCTCTTCCGGTGATTTTTCTGCTGTCCATCTCTCTGTTTTCAGGCTTCCCCCGCACCTTCTGTAGTCACGCCCCCCACCCCGCAGCTTCCCAGCTCTTCATGGCTGTCCTGCTGTTTTCTCCAGCAGCTGGAAACTTTCTCCAGCTCCCAGCATCTACTGCCCTTCCCTGCAACTTCTCTAGCTCCCCCGGAGCCATCCTCTGGCTCCCTGCATCCAGAGCCCCTCTTTAACACCCACACTTTCCCTTAGTCTCATTTTCCCTCTCCCCACCTACCTTTTCAGTTCCCCCATAGCTCTGGCTCCAGGCTCAGCCTTAGCTTCTGTGCCAGCATTGCTTCCCTGTTCTGCAGGCTTTAGGTGTTGTCTTGTAATCAATTAACCTAACGTCACCCCCGAGCCGCACTTCTTCAGCCTAGGCCCCTGTAGTCTACCAGTTCTAATCCCGGTCCTGGTAACTTTCACTTCTGCTTTCTTACCTTAACCTTTCCCCAGGTATCCAAAGTAAACCAAGCACATACATACATACACATCACAACACCCAACTTAGAAACTCACGTGTGTAATGTGTAGGTAGGTGGTATGTGTGTAAATTAGTGAATACACATGTATACATATGTAGATATCATTGTGTGTGTGGGTGGTATATAAATTAGTAATCCACCTATGTGTATTGAATGTGCAGGTGTTGGTAACTGGTAACTGATTCTGTCTAAATTTAGTGTGTATAGCATGTATGGGCTTAAACTGGTGATAGATGTACATGAACCTAGTTATTTTGAATGTGTGTGTATCCAAGGTGCTAGTGTGTGTATATAATACATATGGCATTTTGTACATGATATACGAATTAGTGGTGATCTGTGTCTAACTTTCGGGGTGTATAGCGTATGTGCTTGAATTGGTAACGGGTATGCATGTGCCTAGGCTGGTCTGAATATGTACATGCCTGAGCTGGTAGTGTGCATGTGTATGCACCTAATTAATTTGTGTGTTTGTATATGTGCAATTATGTTACACCCTCCTGTCTAACAGCGCAATATTGAGATCCTGAGAGTTGGCCTGATCCCACAGGGCAACAAAAGAACAAGTTAGGGATTACTTACAAAAGCTGGACATGTTCAAGTCCATGGGGCCAGATGGGATGTTGGGAGGGAGTTGGCTGATGCGATTGCAGAGACATTGGTCATCATCTTTGAAAACTCATGGCAATCAGTAGAGGTCATGAATAATTGAAAAAGGGCAAATTTACTGTCCATATTTAAGAAAGGGAAAAGGGAGGATCTAAGGAACTACAGACCAGTCAGCCTCACCTCAATCCCTGGAAAAATCATGGAGCAGATTCTTAAGGAATCCATTTCTAAGCCCTTACAGAAGGAGGTAATTAGGAACAGTCATCAAGGGTTCACCAGGGACAAGTCATGCCTAACCATCCTGATTGCCTTCTATGCCAAGGTGACTGGTTCTGTGGATGCAGGAAGACTAGTGCATGTGGTGTGCCTTGATTTTTAACAAGGCTTTTGATACGGTCTCCCACAGCATTTTTAGAGGCAAGCTAAGGAAGTACAGGCTGGATGAATGGACTGTAAGGTGGACAGAAAACTGGCTGAAGCATCAGTCTCGGAGAGTAGTAATTAATGGTACAATGTCTAGCTGGCAACCGGTATCAAGTGAAGTGCCCCAAGGGTTGGTCCTAGGGCTGGTTTTGTTCAATGTCTTCATCAACAACCTGGAAGATGGCCTAGAGTGCATCCTCAGCAAGTTTGCAGATGACACCAAGCTGGGCGGAATAATAGATGCACTGGAGTTTAGGGCTAGGATTCAGTGACCAAGACAAATTAGAGGATTGGGCCAAAAGGAATCTCATGAGGTTCAATAAGGACAAGAGCAAAGTCCTGCACTTAGGACAAAACAGTCCTATGCACCAATAGAGGCTGGGTGCTGACTGGTTAAGTAGCAGCTGCACAGAAGAAGACTTGTGGGTTACGGTAGACAATATGCTGGATATGAGTCAAAAGTATGCCCTTTTTGCAGAGAAGGTTAATGGCACACTGGGCTGCATTAGTAGCAGTGTTGCCAACAGATCAAAGGAAGTGATTATTCCCCTCTATTCAGCACTTATGAGGCAACAGCTGGGGTATTGTGCCCAGTTTTGGGGTCCCCACTATAGAAAGGGTGTGAACAAATTGGAGAGAGTCCATCAGAGGGAAATGAAAATGGTTTGGGGGCTGTGGCACATGACTTCTGAGGAAAGGCTCAGGGAACTGCCCTTATTTGGAAGAGAGGGGATTTAATAGCAACCTTCAACTACCTGAAGGGTGGTTCCAAAGAGGTAGACTGTTAGACTGTTCTCAGTGATGGCATATGACAGAACAAGGAGCAATGGTCTTAAGTCCTGTACTTAGGATGGAACAATCCCATACATGAGTACAGGCTGGGGGCTGACTGGCTGTGCAGCAGCTCTGCAGAAAAGGACCTGGGGCTTACAGTGGACATTAAGCTGAATATGAGCCAGCAGTGTGCCCTTGTTGCCAAAAAGATTAGTGGCATACTGGGCTGCATTGGTAAGTATGTTGCCTGTAGATCAATGGAAGTGATTATTCCCATTTATTCAGCGCTGGAGAGGCCACATCTGGAGTACTGTGTTCAGTTTTGGGGGCCCCACTACAGAAAGGATGTGGACAAATTGGAGAGAGTTTAGCAGAAAGCAACCAAAATAGTGAGGGAGCTGGGGGACATGACTTGTAGGGAAAGTCTGAAGGAGCTGGGCTTATTTAGTCTAGAGAAGAGGAAACTGAGAGGAGACTTAATAGCAGACTTCAGCTACCTGAAGTGGGGGTTGAAAGTAGGTGAAGCTAGACTGTTCTCAGTGATGGCCGATGACAGAACAAGGAGCAATGGTCTCAAGTTGCAGCAAAGGAAGTTTCGCTTACATATTAGGAAGAAATTTCTCACTAGAAAGGTAAAAAAACATTGGGACACGTTACCTAGAGAGGTGGTGAAAGCTCCATCCTTGGAGACTTAAGACCCAGCTAGACTATGTTTTGGCTGAGATGAGCTAGTTGGCGATGGTTCTACTTTGAGCAAGGGTTGAACTAGATGACCTCCTGAAGTCCCTTCCAACTCTAACTTTCTAGAATTCTATGATTCTAACTCCAGTACTGTGGTATAAGAGACTAACTGGCCCTAGGTTTGTGAAGATGGGGAGGGATTGCAGGGGAGAGCTGAAACAACATCCAAGTTTGACATTCCCAGATTTCAAGACAGCAACTTTCAAAAAAGACCTTAAAAATGAGAAAAACCCAAGATTCTTAGGAGTCAAGGAGACAGCAGAGCAGCAAGCCTGTACTTGGTCCCCCATAGAACAATAAGAGAGAGAGAGGAGATGGTACTGAAATTAATTCAGTTCCATTCCTTGAGGAAAATGGGAAGATGAGATGCATGTAGGCTTTTGCCATCTTAACTAGAGCTGGTCAGAAATCTTTCAAACAAAAGTTCTGGATAAACATATTACAATAATTTAAATGGGGAAAGCACTTACATTATGGGAACTATCCCTGTAACAGTCTGACTGCCAGCTCAAGGAGCCTGGGAACAGTCTGCAGGCTGGTAAGGACTACAGCCCAGCTGCAGACAATGAAACCTGATTACAGGCTGCCTAGGAGTACTGGGCCAGCTGGTCCAGATAATTAGCCAGCCCACAGGAAGTTAAAGGGCTTCTGGGGAAAGAAACAAGAGACAGACAGATTTCCCAGAAGGGAAAGAGTTAGGATTCTAGGGAGAGAAATTATAGACAGGCAGACAACCATGAGACCCAACAGCCTGAGAACCAATACAGGCTGACAACCAAGAGCCTGAGAGCCAAGAGGGAGAGAGCCGGTGTATCAGCACAGCATGGACTCCGTCTGCAGCGTCCTTCTCCTTCTAGTCTTTCTCTCTGGCCAGAAACTGGGAGTGTATCATCAACTGTATATAGCATTATAAGCATAGAGAAGGAGGGAGTATGGGATAGCAGTGGCAGAGTGCCTGGTCTTGAGTCTTGGTGGTCCAGGAACAGTCCAAGTGTGGTTTATTGGCACAGTGTGACGTGCATATGTTGACTGACTGCTGCTGGGAGAGAGCTTGCCTGGGGTGTATGGATTATGTTATTCTGGATTTTAGGAAGAGGCAGGGAGACTTTTTTCTCCTTATGCTTTTACTGTAACAACTAACTCCTGACCCCAAATGACCTGACTGACCACTTCCTATGGATGACATCACTCTTTAGTAGTAAGGGGGTTAACCCTTACTACTACATCCCCCTTTCTCAGGGGAAAATTTGATACACACTTAGTTACAAGAGGAACCTAAACAAAGTAGAAACATTGCTAAGTTTATTTGTTTAGATCAGACTAATTCACATGTCTAATCTCTTCAGTGGCACTGAGGCACATCCAGACCTTGTGTGGTAAACAGGTGGAATGTTCTCAATTTCTATGAGACCATGAGGCGTGTTCACCCAGTATGAATGATCAGTATCTGCCAAAAGCCTGGACAGTGCTTTGGACCCCTGAATCTGGGATCCAAATTTCCCGCTGGGGTGAAAAACAGGTACATGTCTTGAAGCATGCCTGGTGTCATAATTCCATCTCTGATAGTGCTTTATCCATTTGTCTCTCTCACAAAATTCCTATGGATTGACAAGTTTTGGAACCAAGTAATTGATCATACTTGGGAGGGTTGTATGGAGTTGATGACTCATAAGCAACTCAGCTGGACTCCACCCATGCTTCAAGGGCATTGAGCAGTAGATCAGGAATGCTTGATAGAGGTCTTCATTCTTCTGGAGCAAATTCTTCACAGTCTATTCCACCTCTTCTGCTTCTCCATTGCCAAAGGGGAAATGTGGACTGCTGGTGACATGTTTGCAGCCCAGTATGACTTTCAGCTGCTTAAACATGGCTCCAGAAAATTTTGATTCATTATCAGTTCTTAAAACTGAAGGTATGCTATGGCATGCAAATATACCCTTCAGTGCCACTATAACTCTCTCTGTTGTGGTGCTCTGTAATTGTATCATCTGCAAGTAATGAGAATAACAACAAGATAAGGAACTGGCTCTTCTCCTATGTGAAAATGACTATGACCCTGTAGGGATGAGACTTGGTGGGACTCTACTTATGATTAGTCAGTTGCTTTAGAGGGTTACACCTTGTATAAGATAGACTGTGTGGGGAAGAGAAGTGGGGATGTTGCTCTCTACATCAAGGATCAGTTCACTTCCCTGCAAATTTTGTTTTCTAACCAGGTAGAGTATTTTGGGACCCTCTGGATCAAAATACGAGGAGAACATGGGGAGGGTGAGATACTTGTAGGAGTCTACTATAGAGCTCCCCCACCAAGAGGAAGAACTAGATCAGGAATTAAATAGGGAACTGGTTGAGGCCGTGCACTCCCAATACATGATCGTCATGCGGGATCAACTTCCCTGACATCTCTTGGATGAACACATGGCCAAATCTGACAGGCCACATAGTTTTCTTGCCTGCATTGATGACCTCTACCTAACCCAGGAGGTCTATGAGCTGACTAGGGGAAAGGCATTGCTTGATCAGGTCCTGGCCAAAGGGGAGCACCTAGTGAGCAATGTGAGGATTGAGGGGAAACTTGGTAACAGTGACCATGAATTGGTCATCATCTTAGTTTAATGAAGAGCAGGCAAACACCTCAGTAAAACAGTAATCCTTAACTTTGGAAGGGCTGACTTCTGCAAACTCCGAGATGTGGTCAGTCAGGCAATTAGAGGCCATACCCCTGCCCCACCCCAGACAAGGCAGTACACAAGGAATGGTCATCTCTCAAAAACATAATCCTAGAAGCACAGGGGAAAACCATTTCGTCTGGTAAGAAATGCAGTCAATGGGCAAGAAAGCCCCCTTGGCTGAACAAGGAACTGTTGGACTTCATTACACTCAAAGAGAAGCCTATACCAGTTGGAAAACAGAAAGCATCACCAAGATGACTACTCAGTACTCACCTGCACCTGTAGAAAGCAGCCTAGGAAAGCCAAGGCACAAACTGAACTCAGGCTAGCTATGGGAATCAAGGACAACAAAAAGCTCTTCTTCAGATATGTGGGAAGTCAAAAAAAGAACAAAGATAGCATTGGGCCCCTGCAAGATCTAACAGGGCTACTGACATCTGACATCCAAGAAAGGACCAATCTCCTAAATTACTTTTTCACATTGGTTTTTCACCTTCCCAGGAGGATCACATCATCAGAGAATCATCATCATCCTGGGAATGGGTGATAGGCCCAAATTTAATGTGGATCAGATGAGGGAACACTTAGAGAAAATGGACATTCACAAGTCCGCAGGCCCAGACAGAATGCACCCAAGACTCTTGAAGGAGCTGGCAGACATCACTGCATCCCTGTTGGCAGAGATATTTGAAAATTCATAGTGTTTGGGTGAGGTCCCAGAAGACTAGAAAAGAGCCAATATGGTCCCTATTTTCAAGAAGGGGAGGAGGGATGACCCGGGGAATTAGAGACCAATCAGTCTGACGTCCATCTCTGGAAAAAATTGTCAAGGGATCCATCAACACCAGTCTAATGGAAGGCAAGCATCTGAATGCCAGCCAACATGACTTTGTGATTGGCAGGTCTCTCCTGACTAACTTCATCTCCTTCTATGACTAGGTAACACATGCCCTGGACAAGGGAGATGATGTAGATGTCATATACCTGGATTTCAAGAAAGCCTTTGACTTAGTTTCCCATGATGTCCTCATGGTTAAGCTGGGGAACTGTAGCCTTGATCATCTTATGGATGATGGCTAGGTAACTGGCTACAGGATTGGACCCAAAAAGTACTAGTTGATGGGAGCAAATCAACATGGCACAGAGTGACCAGTGGAGTCCTTCAGGGCTCAACACTTGGGCTGGTGCTTTAATATCTTCATTAACTATCTGGATTCAGGAGTCAGATGCAAACTGGCCAAGTTCACAAATTATAGCAAATTGGGGATGGAGGGGTCACACTGCAGGACAGGCTGGGATACAGATTGACTTGGACAAGGTGGGCCAACCAAAACCTGATGGCCTTCAGTGTAAAGAAGTGTAAGGTGCTGCACTTACAGACTTGGCAGTGCTATGTGAGCTAGCAGCACGACCGAAAGGGACTTGGAGGTCTTGCTTGATCACAAGATGAATATGAACCACCAATGTGATGCTGTGGCTGGCAAAGCAAACCAAACTCTGGCATGCATCCACTGATGCATCTCAAACAAAACCAGGGAAATCATCCTCCCGCTTTACTCATCCCTAGTGAGACTGCAGCTGGAGCACTGCATCCAGTATTGGGGCCCCCACTTCAGGGGGGATGTGGAGAAGCTTGAGAGAGTCCAGAGCAGAACCACTGATATGATCCAATGCCTGGAGGGCAGGCCATACGAGGAGAGGCTGAGGGACTTGGGACTTTTCAGTCTGGAAAAGAGAAGGCTCAGGCAGGATTTGGTGGCAGCCTACAATTATGTAAGAGAGGTACATCATGACCTAGGAGAACAGCTGTTCACCAGAGCTCCACAAGGGATAACAAAGTCTAATGGCCATAAACTCCAGGAAGGCCAATTTAGACTAGACATAAGAAAAAAGTTCTTTATGGTGCAAGTGTCCAGGGTCTAGAACAAACTCGCCCCAGGAGGTGGTGCAAGCACCTGCTCTGGATTCTTTCAAAAAACATTAGGATGTATTTCTTGATGGAGTCACTTGATCCCAGCTGACTTCCTGCCTATGGCAGGGGTGGCTGGACTCAATCTCATGAGGTCCATTCTAGCCCCTAATGTCTATGAAATTGATGAAGATAAATGGAACCCATTCAGGTGAATAAATCAGCTCCCAACATCTGCCACGAATGATCTAGTAAAATCAGTCTTAAGGCTTCACATGGAGTGGTTGGTGTTGAGAGCAAACCTTAAAACTGGCCACTCAGTTCTGTATATCATCACACATGGAGGGCCACTGAACTGGCTGGTGAGCCCTGGACTGAAATTTTATAATGCCCTGCTGAGCATCATGAATCTTCTCTAGGACTTTCTGGCACAGTGTTGAAGGTATCTGTACTCTGTTGTGGAACATGACTAAGTCTCTGACAACATGGAAATTGAGTCTCTCTTGTTGGTACATTGTCAATTCACGGTCCTTGAATCTTACTTGAGGCCACCCTTCCAAGCAGTATTTCTTTACCTTTTGACAAGAAGAATCAACTTTTTGAGTTTTGTGAATTCTCATTTGTAGTGAAGCAGATATGGGTATCCCACCTGCAATAACATCCATGTAAACAGCATTATCTCACTCCTGGCAGAGTTCTTCTGGAGACAGTGGTGGGACACAGAGACAGAGCCACAGAACTGTAAGCAGGTAGATTGCCTGCTTATCTTTATTTTGTTATAGCTTAGGGGCTTACTGTTTATGTTTCATTTGTAATCTAGTGGTTTGTGGCTAGGGCTGTAGGCAAGGTGGAGGCCTCATTAGCATCCATGGGGTGCAGCTGCAGAGGGGCTGGAGAGCCCAGTGCCAGAGGGGTGCAGCAGACAAGGGCCAGGTGCCCAGTTGGCAGCTAGGGCCTTAAAGCTGGGCCTGACACAGTAGGTCTGGGCTAAAGGCCCTAGCCAGATAAAAAAGGGGACAAGGCCAGGTAGAGAAAATTGTATAGGGACACAAGCCTAGAGCATATTAAGGGACTAGAGCCTCAGAGCCTGGCACTATCTAGTGGGTCTAGGCTAGTGGGCCTGGCTTCTATCCCTTTCTCTCTAGTTAAGTAGGCTGAAGCCCCAACAAAGACATACAGCTAACATCTGCGAGACATGGGACATGTTAAGGGAAGGTCAAAGCATGAAATTAGTCCTTAAGGAAAAAACTCCTCACCTTGTTGAGTGAAAGCATAGATCTTGCCTGGGAAGCTCTGAGGCAGCCTCTTCTTCAAGAACCAGGGAACATGAAGTCATGGCAAGTAAGTAAAGGGTAGTCTATCAGAGGAAAACTGAGATACCAAGGGACTTTGGGGTGCTTTCATAGGCTTTAAAATGCCGCCAAAGAGGTTACCCTATTACACTCAGCTTCTTGGAGTTTTCTGAGTTGTTGCATCCACTCTTACATCATGTTGTGCCTTAGTGGTCCAAAAAAAAATTAAAATCTCATCTGCATGGCAAGGAACACCAATATCTGTGGCATTCCAAATTGAAAGAATTCAAGAGCTGATGAGATTTTGAAAGTTAGCTATTTAAAGTGGTAGCACCTGAATGGAGTAATAGAAGTTGTTAGCTTGGACAATTCAATAGTTAAAGAAACCTGCCAGAACCCTGCACAAGTATCCAATTTTGTGAAAACTTTAGCTCCTGCAAGTTGAGCCAAAGTGTGTTCCATGGAAGGAAGAATGTCTTTCTCTGCACACATACTTGTTCATCTGTGTGAGGTCAACACATATCCTAATTTTACCATTAGGTTTTGGTACAACCACCATTCCAGAACACCAAGGATTAGGTTCTTCAATCCTTGCAATTACTCCCATTTCCTCCATGCATGTTACCTCTTCATTAACTTTGTCCATTAGTACCAAAGGTACCCATCATAGACTAGTTAATGCATATGGAATGACATCAGCTTTTAGGCTCATCTGATATTCACGTGACATTTTTTAAAGACAGAAAAGACTGATGGGTATTTGGTTCTACAGCACTGCTCTAAGGATTTCTGGTCTACTCTTTCATCTGGTCAATGGACAAGTTGCAGTGCCTATACAGCCAGGAAGCCAAGTAAAGGCACAGCAAAATTACCAATCACATAGACTTCCTAGTCTACACAGCTCCACTTCAGTATCATCTTTGCATTAAGGTTCCCAGTACTTCAAAGGTAGTGTCACCTGGTCCCTGTAGCTGTTTAGTAGGGGTAAGGAGAATCCCATCCCTATGTGGGCTGTAGTAAGAATCAGGGATAGCTGAAACTGGTGTTCCTGTATCTCTTTTAAATGGCACTGGCTGTCCATTGAGCTCAGTTTCTATCATCCAAACTCCTGGATCTGGTGAAGACTCTATAACTTCATCTAAAAATACTGTACAATCCTTTGCATCCTGTTCTGTGACTTCACAGACCCCAGTGGTGAAGCAACAAACTGAAGCATGGTGGCTTTTCTTTTTACATCGCTAACATATCTCTTCTGTAGCAGGATACTGAGCATAACTATGTCCTGGAGTTTGTCCACACCTGTGGCACTGGCCTCCTTTCTCACTTGTTTGCCACTGTAGGAGCTTGTGGAACCACTTCCTGTATTCATTGTGACTGTCAATTCTATTTGTATTTGTTTGTAGTTTCTTTACAGTGTGCATTTCATCCATATTAACTAATGCCTGACAGAACTGAGAATCACTCCTGATTTCTCTTTGTTGCTCTTTAACTAGCTCTAATAGGCAAACCTGTCCAATAGCCTTCTAGACTCTAGAGTGTTAAATCAGGGTACAATTGTAATCTTTGTGAGAGCTCTGTCTCATGAAACCCCACAACTAAGCAGCCCCTAATGAGCTCATCCTTAAGCTCTCCAAATTGCCAGGATTCAGCAATTGTATACAAAGATGAGATGGATCTGTCTACAGATTCTGAAAGCTCCTGTTTACAGAGACTGAATCTAGCTTGCTCAATCACATTTCTTTTGTCCAGAAAATGATCAGTAAATGCTTCCATCACTGCAGCACACTGCATTTTCTCTGCATTTGTAAGAGGCAGTGACAGCAGATTTCATCTGCCTGATCTCCCAAAGAGTAGATAAGAATACTCACTTATAGTTTCATAGTTGTTAGGGCCGGAAGGGACCTGAGCAGATCATCAAGTCCGACCCCCTGTCATGGGCAGGAAAGAATGCTGGGGTCAAACGACCCTGGCAAGGTGTCTGTCTAGCCTCCTTTTGAAGACCTCCAGAGTAGAAGTGAGCACCACTTCCCTTGAAAGTTGGTTCCAGATCCTAACCGCCCTGACTGTGAAGTAGTGCCTCCTGATGTCTAGCTTGAATCTACTCTCCATAAACTTATGGCCATTATTCCTTGTTACTTCCAGTAATGCTCTCCCCTTGCATGCTGGTCTACCTTGGCCAGTTTATAGATGGCCACCAGATCCCCTCTCAGCCTTCTCTTGTGGAGGCTGAACAGGTTCAGGTCTCATAGCCTCTCTTCATAGTGCCACCCTGCTGCCTCCTGGCCCTCCTCTGGACCCTCTCAATGTTGTCCACATCTCTCCTGAAGTGTGGTGCCCAGAACTGGATACAGTACTCCAACTGCAGCCTGACCAATGTCATACAAAGCAGGAAGATCACCTCCTTGGACCTGCTCATGAAGTGCGGTTAGCCTTCCTGTGTCCCCACATTGGTAGCCCATGTTCATCTTGGAATCTATAATGACTCCAAGATCCTTTTCTGCCTCTGTGCTGACGAGAAGGGGGTTCCCCAGCCTGTAGGTATGCTGCTGGTTCTTTCTCCCTAGGTGCAGTACCTTGCACTTGTCAGTATTGAATCCCATCTTATTCTCATCCACCCACTCCTGTAATCTGTCCAGATCCAATTGCAGCCTGTTCATCCCTTCTAGCGTGTCCACTTCTCCCCACATCTTACTGTCATCAGTGAATTTGAACAAGGTGCTTCTCACCCCCTCGTCCAAGTTGCTGATGAAGATGTTGAACAGTGTGGGCCCAAGGACTAAACTCTGGGGGACCCCAATGCCCACATCCCTCCAGGTCAAAAATGACCTGTCCACCACCACTCTCTGGGTGTGGCCCTCCTGTCAACTGGCAACCCATCTGACTGTGTAGGCATTGACACCACAATCTCTTAATTTTTTTAATAAGAATGGGGTCAGAAACGATATCAAAGGCCTTCCTAAAGTACAGAAAGACTATGTCCACTATGACACCTGCACCCAAGGATTTTGTGACCTGGTCATAGAAGGCCATCAGGCTGCTCTGACAGGGCCTGCCTGTAATGAACCCATGTTGCTTGCCCCTAAGCATATACTCCCCTGCTTGCCCCTCACAGATGTGTACCTTGATAATTTTCTCAAAGAGTTTCTCTAGGAACAAGGTAAGACTAATAGGCCTATAATTTCCTGGGTCCTCCTTCCTCCCTTTTTTGGAGGTGACTTTTTTTGAAGGGCTCTTGGTTGGATAAGCTTGCTAAGCTTCTGATTGTTTGTCTAGGCCCAGCACTTCCCTGAAGTGATTAAAAAGCATGATCCTTCAAGGCCACATTCAAGGGGATTGGAAATCAAGCTGTTCTGGTAGAGCAATTTAGAGTGCCTGCATGGTCTCTGTAGCCAGCCGCAGCACTGTACTGGGCTCTGCTGCAGGTACAGGTGCCTGGCTCCGCTCTGCACTGGATTCTGCTGCTCATAGAGTCAGATCCATCAGTTGGGAATCGCCTGTTCAATCTCCTGTTGGAGTCAGGATTCTCCACTTGTAATACCATGTGTTATTCTAGATATTAGGAAGAGACCAGGAGACTCCTTATTCTCATTAAGCCTTTATTGTAAGAACTAACCCCTGACCCAAAATGATTGACTGGCCATTTCCTGTGGATGACATCACTCTTTTAGTAAGGGAGTTAACCCTTACTACTACACAGAGGTTGATAGCCTCTGAGGAACTGTGCAAGTAGCTAGTTAACCTCAAACCTGTTACAGATCCCAGTAACTATCTTCCTTCCCACACTTACCTATAAGTGGAAACTGAACTAGAGCAGTTTAGGCTGAAATATCCATACCCAGAAGTGCCTGTTTCTGTGCCCAAAACTTCACCTGAAAAATGTCATGTTCAATGAACATTTACAAAATCCAAGTCCTGGTACCAACGTAATCCAAATTAGTCTGTCTTGTAGCTCAGGATGCTGAAAGCTGTAGAGGTTCAGAAAGGTTTGAACTCACCAGAAATTTCAATTTTGATTTGAATCCAATTGAGATGGAAACCAACTTTCAAAGTATTAAATTTCCTGAAAATTGAATAACACTGGATTTTGGCCAGCTTCAATTTTAAACTTCTTTTCAGTGGAAGATAAATGAATATTGCTTGTTTGCAGAGGTTGCCTTGAGTCACTGCAATTTCATATTTATACCAAGTCCTAGAAAGAAGTCTACCACAAAGCCCATTTGCAGTTTGCTGCAATATGGTTGATTAGCACTGCGCTGCAGGCTTGTGATCCAGTCGAAAAGTGGAATGAAGTGTGGGTTTCTGCATTCTGAGCAGAAAAGGTAGAAACTTGAAAGAAATGCCCATGCAGAGGCTTGAAGAGGTCACCCCTGAGCCATAACACCCATTACACACATGAAGCATACAGTCTAATTTTACCAACTAAGAAACCCATATATTATTAGCTAAAAACTAACTGCTTTATCTCTTTATTTTAACTGACGTTCTCCTTTCTCTACATTATCCCTTTCTGAAAGCAGAAAGCAGGAGAGAAGATGGAGATGACCTTATAGACTAACTGAATCAGGGATAAAAACTGAAACAGAAGAAGAAATGTATTTTTCCTCACAGCATGTAATTAAAGTGCGGATCTTATTGCCACAAGATGCTGTGGAAGCCGAAAGTTGAGCTAGAGTCAGAAAGAGATTGGACAAATTCTTGGAGAAAAGGGGCATCAGTAGGTATTGAGCATGGGGGTTAGGGCTACAGCTGCTGAACTGAACTTCCTAGACTTTAAACGCTGGAGGCTATAAGAGAGAAAGGAACAGTGGGAAAAGGTCGGGTCATACCCAGTTCACTCTTCCTTTCAGCATCTGTTCTCTGCCACTGTGTGACACAGGATACTGGGCAACATGGACCTATGTTCTGACCTAGTAAATTACAGTTCTTATGTACTTCTAAAGACAAAGAATATAGATCCTTCTAGAGAAAAACCAACCAATATCAAAGATGAAAAAATGGCAGCAGTATCATGAAAGCCCCTGTTATCCTGTCAAGAGATAAATATTGATCTCCAAGAATACACAATTTAAAAAGGGATGACTGCTATGTTTAAAAACCCTCTCTCAGCATCTTGAAATATGTATGTTTGAAGCCTAAATTTTAAGCTGTTTTGGGTCTTACTACAGGTACATTAGCAGCAATTGAAAATTGTTTACTGTAAATGAAGATGCAAAAAGAAATGGGGAAACATGCCTAACAACATTTTCTTTTCTTTAACAAAGCAGGCACAGAAAATGCTGGAGGTAATAAAACAGCCGTGTAAAGTTGAAAGTTATTTTCCTCACCACCTGTATGTAAAGTGGTCTTGTTCCATCCTGTCTCATTTGCTTTTTGTACAGCTTGTCCAACTGTTACTAAGCAATGCCTAGGTCTCAGCATGTCTCATGTAATGTTGAAATAGCCCCCTACCGGGAGATCAATGATATGTGATGTTCTGCCATAGAAAGAGAAGGAAGTTGGCCATTAAATAACATTATTTATAAAGTGCATGCAGTGAGCAGAACTAAGACAACAAATGTGTGATCACTTTTGTTCAAGTTTTATCTTCCTATGTGGAAAACTCAATAGATTTTTCATACAAAAGAACTTAGAAAATATACCTTGGTGGATACTTAACAGTCCACTCATATTTCTATTATGAACTCAGACTTTTTCACAACTTGATATCATATCAAAATTTATGGTCAAGCTTCCATCCAGAAAAAAATCTTTTCACCCCACAATCCATGACTAGAACAAGGAAAAGTTTAAGGAGGTGATGGCTTTTTCAATCCCTAAACAAAAACTAATAATACCTTTAATTACATTTGTTTCAAATCAAATTCTCTCTTATTCTAGTCTTTATTTAGAAGACCTAAAGCAATTTTAATAACAATTTAACAATGCTGAGGTGGTTTTGTCTGACTGAGCCTTTTTTCTTTTGTTCTATTTATGCTAGATGGAACTTCAGTAAATGGAAACTAAGATCCTGGTCTACAAGGCAGTAGTTACTCCCATGTTCCTATATGGGTTTGAGACATGGGTGACATATCAAAGTCATCTTAAGTGCCTGGAATGGTTCCAATAGCGTTGCCTCAGGAAGGTTCTTTGCATTAGATGGGAAGATCACTGCACCAATGCCAGCATCTTCTTTGCATCTAACATAAACCAGCATTGAGGCAAAAATCATAAAATGTCAACTCCGCTGGGCTGGCCACTGTGTGCAGATGGCTGACACATCTCTACAAGCAAGTCCTCCTCTCTCAACTTAGTCATGGTAAGAGGACCCACGGAGGACAGAGGAAGCACTCCAAGGACATGCTGAAAGCATATCTTAAGAAGGGTGGCATCAACCTTACAAATTGGGAAGTGCTGACTGGTTAACAGGTCTCAATGGTGCTGTACCATACATCAAGCTACAGCCCACTTCAAAGAGAACCCTCTTGCTGAGGAAGCCAGGAAATAGCAGAGGAGGAAGGAAAGCGCACAACATCCTGGCCAAGAGCTGTGGACCCCACAAGACACTACTTGTCATATCTATGGAAAAACTTGCAGAGCATGGACTGGACTCCTCAGCCACCTTAAAACTCACAAGTAATCTCCCCTCTGGCAGACATCATCCTTGTGTTGAGAGATAGCTAATGGTTTATGCTAGTGCCTTTTTAGGGAAGGGTGCTTTGATTATAACAATGCTATAAGATGCAGCATAGAAATGGGCTTCTTGCAAGCGGTGGACAAAATAAAATACTAACTCTCTGAGGTAGGTTGTGAAACAGCTTTCACTACCAGCCTGAATCCCATAGGGCAGGGGTTCTCAACTTTTTTCTTCATGAGGCCCCATCTAGCATGCTATAAAACTCCACAGCCCACCTGTGCCCCAACAACTGTTTTCCTGCATATGCATTAGATCACAGAGTGCCCCATTAGTCACTGCTCCCAGCTGAAATTCCACCCAGGAGATGAGCTTTGCTCTCTGCTTGTCCCCTCTTGCCTGAGCTCCTCCAGAACTTCCCCCTACTGCAGTCCCATACTGTGGAGGGGAGTTGGGCAGGGTCCCCGGGTGGGCAGGCAGGCTCTCACCTGCGGGGCCACTCTCCAGCTCAGACATGGCTGGAGCTGCCTCTCTCCGTATGTCCACAGCAAGCAGGGCTGGGGGCTCTGGTAAAAATAAGTAGAATTTTGCATTGTAAAATGACTTTAATTTTGTGTGCTCTCTGGCTTATTTTGGTAGTCCCCCTGAACCTGCTCACAGCTCCCAGAGGACCACAGACTCCCAGTTTAGAACCACTGCCATAGGGGACAAGAGAACACATGGGCAAGAAACCTCTATTGTTTTATATCAGAAGGCAAGACCTAGCCAGTGGGACTGGACTATGAAATACTAGTCTTACACTCCTACCAGCTTGAAAGCAAGACCTGAGCAAGATAACAGCAATATTCTGAGTGACTGAGGTGCCCAATGGCTAAACTGTGAAGTCTATTTCCTTCAGATAAGCAATATTGTCAATGTAAGCAAGTCTGCCTTTTTTAAAAAATTTACTTTTCCCCTCTACTCTGAAAAAGAAAGGGTTTCAAAGACTAGGGCCTAAGCCAGAAGAGGGCAAAATACAGCCGAGTGGCTGCATCAGCCTGCCAACTGATTGTATCCAGCCCACAGGCAGTCAGTAAGTCCAGATCTGGCCACTATATGGTGCTGGGCAAGTAGGGCTGTTTCCGTCATACTGGGTGAGTGGGAAGAACCACTTCTGTCCAGAGCTGATGTGGTGGCATCAGCTATGGATCTAGGAAGATGTCCTGATTGCCACCTGGAACCTGCCGGCTACATCCACAGCTGACACCAGCACCTGCCCAGGGCTGTTTCTCCTGCACTGGGTGGGTGCTGGCATGAGCTGTGGATGCAGCCAACAGGTTCTAGGTGGGGAGCAGGTCAGGGTATGCTGCAACTCTGGGCAGGGTGGGGATGCTCCAATCCCTACTCAGAACCTTCCCGCTACCTTCACAGCTGCTGCCAGTATCCCCTAGGGCTGCTTTCATTGTGCCACGTGAGTGCTGGCATAAGCTGCAGATGCAGCTGACAGGTTCTGGGTGGAGTTGGGAATCTAGGCATGCTACTGCTCTGGGTTGGGTGTGGATTGGGACATGCTACAGTTCCAAGAGATGTAGAGATCTGGGGGGTAAAACGGGGAGGGGGGATGAGAAAAAAAGTGTGGCCCTTGAGAGGACACCAAAATGCATTAAGTAGCCCTCCAACCAAAATAATTGCCTAGCCCTATTCTAAGCCCCCTGGGTGCTTCTTGCTCTCTCTCTCTCTTTCTCCCTAGACAGTGAAAAAAGAGTCTTGAAAGGTAGAAGAAGCAAACCCAGACTTCTACCTGGAGTCTGGATATCTGGGTCAAAGACAAGGGGTATATCTACACTATAATGTTCCAGATAGCATCTCCCTCAAACATGCCACAATGTTTTCCACCCAGGAGCAAGGTAGCCAGAATCATGTAGCGTAAGGGAGGGGCTAATCAGCACTGCAGAATGACAATAGCCCATCTGCAGTGCTACATGCAGACAATTATTTTGCCTCTGTTTTGGGAAGTCCCATACCCAGAGCAAGGCAAAATTTGAGTTTGTGTCAGGCATAGATACACAACCCACACAAATTCTAAACTTAATCCATGCAAAGCATCTCAGACTTGCAAAATGTTATACTTTTGCAAGTGTAAGCCTCTGGCCTAATGATTTCTCCTAAGATACTCACTGACTTTGCTTACTTATAAACAGATCACTGCCATGTATATCAACAAAATGATGACAATTTCCAAGACAAGACAACTAAACCCTTTGAACTTTTGCTTGAGCACTCAAGGTACACAATCACCTCTCTTTACCAGAAGGCAGTGGCCAATGTGCAGCTACCACTGTAACTCATAGTGCTTCATGGAGACTAGGGACAGACATTCAGAAAGCCCAAACCGGAATTGATTCGATCTTTGCAAGTTAGTCTCTTCATTCCCTTTTCATTCCAGAAATGCAGGCACATGCCTGCAATGGTTCAGGCTAGAACCAGGGGGTGCTACAGAAGCCCTCCTTTTGCTTCAGTGTGCTGAGCTGATGGGATCATGGCCAGGCCAGTTCCCCCCTCCAAGCAGGGAATGTTTCTCACCCCTAACTCTGTGTTTATCAACCCATTAAGAAAACAAAGCCTCTCTCCAAGCTCTTCTTAAACAGATTTTCCAAGAAAAGACATTACCAGCTACCTGTTGATTAGCTTCAAAAAGCCATCTGCCTTTGTTGTCTTCCACAGCATGGACTGTAGCCAGCATGTGGTCTGCTAGCTAATGCTAAGTAGGGTGGCAATCGCAGAGGACATTCCGGTTTTCTGCTACTCTGTCTTCTGTCCTCTATTGATACGAAACCAGACGCCTTTATGTCCTCTATTTTTCTCTTGAAAAGTGAAAAGAAGAGAAAAATAGAGGACATAAAGGCATCTGTTTTCATATCAATAGAAGATACAGGACAACTGGACTGTCCTTTATGATGGCCACCCTAATGCTGAGGTGTCTGCATAAGACAGAGGGGCACGGGGAATAATCCCTGTTTAGCAGGGAGAAGCTAGGCAGACGCTCTGTGCCTGCAAGTCTCTTCCAGAGCTCCAGCCAGGCCTGCAAATCCACCTGCTCCTCACTCCTCAGTGCACACTTGGCAAACCCCAGCCCTGAGCTCCCTTCCTTCCCTCCTCCCCTTCCCATCCTGCAGACAGTACCAGGGGGAAGGGCTGGACTCATACAGCCCAGTCCCAGTCAGACATAAGTGAATGAAGATGCTTCACTTTGGAGCATCTTCATCTAAACCCTCAGGTAATGAGGGTTAATTTGTCATGCAATCAAGCATTTTTAAAACACTCTGCAGCTGTTCACTTCTGTCAGGGCACAGCTGTAGAACACTTTCAAGGGGCCAATTGCATGGCAAATGTCACTTCTGTCAAAGCCCACAGTCAAAACCTTGACAAATTCTCCAGCTACTCTCTCTGCTATTCAAATCAGCTATACTATTCAAAATGAACACAGCTAAGTGCATACAAATTGATGCTGGAATTCCAATCCGTGGAGAACAACACAAACAATGTCACATTCCATTCAGCTTTTTTTGAATGTTCTTATTATAGGTTATATATGGCCTCTATAGAAAGGCCATAGGATTTCATTTAGCTGACCCTGTACTTGCTGAACTGCTTGCATTTGGCAAAAGCATACTGATGAGAGAGACATCTAGTAATGGGGAATAGATTTTTGATAGCGTGATACCCTTCATATCACCTTTACAGAGTTATTCCCAGCAACTGCTGCCAGCTCCAGCTGTCAAACTCAAGGTTGCACAAAAAAGCATGTATTCCATCTACTTTCATAAATTTTAAGTTTTAAATACTAATTTTCTACATTTTAGAATGGTACCAAATAGTACTTAAGTTCACATTAATGAAGTTGTATGATATCTAATAGGGGTTTTTTTAGCTAATCCAGACTCACCATCTTCTCTTCTATTAATCAAAAATATTTACTTTTCATGTGCTAGTTTTGAAACTAGCTTCCATTTACTCCTACACTGGTGCATAAGCACCGGTGAGGAAATGGCAAGAGACAAACAAGCTTTCATTTTGCTACATAAAGAAGCCTGATGTGATCTGTCCTTTATGCTGCCAGCATCCAAAACTGAGAGGCCGCCACACTGGAAAGCAGCATTGGGGGATGGGGATGATGCTGATGCTAGCCAGAGCCAAGGCTATGCAGGAGTATGCACTGACCCATAATGAATGTATCAGATGTCACTATTCTCTCAGGCAAGGTTTTTTGGGTAGATGTGATATCTTTTATTAGACCAACTGAGTTGTTGAAAAAAAGTTCTTTGAAAGCTTTTGGAAAGAAGGGTATTTGCGCCCAAAAGCTTGCAAAGAACTTTGCTCCAATGACACAGTTGGTCTAATAAAAGATACCATATCTACCCAAAGAACCTTTCCTGCCTGTGTCCTTAGACCAACATGGCTACAACCAAAAACCTAGCACTATTCTCTCAGTGCACTGCAACCCACTCCCAGGACAACATATACAAGACCTGAGAAAGCTGTTGTCTGTGCAAGGCACTGTCTCACTTTATTTATATGGGCTTGTGTTCACTGGCCATTTTAGATACATTTACAGACAAATGACTGAAAACCAAGTTTGGTGATATAATGCCATGAAACTAATACTTGTCCACATTGACCACTGGGCAATTCCTTTGTTAAAAATAGAGTTAAACAAAATTCAATTTCCTAATAAAGAGGCAGCAAAGTCATGAAAAATCACCAAGCCACAACATAGCGCTTTAGCAGCAATAACCCATTGTGATGTATGAAATATCTCCACTGGTAACAAGGTGACAAGATTCTCCTGTTGCCACACTCTGTTAACAGGTACTGAAACCCTGTAGGGAGCTGCATTTTAATTACTGTTAGCTCAGAGGGGTGTGTGTGGCTCATTAGCTTCCATCCAGAATGTAAGGAAATTAAAGTAGATGCCTAGCAGAGGTTGCTAAGGCCTATGACAGATCGGAAGAAAAACCTGAGGTTTAGACTGGAGTTCACGTTGCATAATTTTGTTACCTTTCCTTAATAAACCCAGACAGCAAGATGTAGAATTTTTTGTCTCACAATAAGTGTATAGCTTTTGCTTCTTGCTGAGGGGAGACATGCAGCTTGTATCATCATTAATGATGAAAAACCCGACAAATGTTAAGCTTGATTTTCAGATAATTGTATGTATAATTTGCATGTGCACCTTCACAAATCATGACATCCTTTACACATGCCTTTATCCAGTCATACGTATAGATGGTCAATTGTATGTGGCAATGCCATAAGAAGCAAAATAACTAAAAGCATTTCTGCAAATATGATTTTTGCCATTACAAAGCTATTGGAAAAATTTAGTCCAGTATGCACCATGCATATTAGGATTGCCAATGCTGCTGTGAGTATTTATACAGCACCAGCGCTGTGCATGATCCTGAACAACTACTGTAAGGAATTTACCTTACCATGTCTTGCCATATACCATAAAAGAATTATTAATCCTATAATTTGTAAATTATGGGTAATCTATCCTTCATTTCTCCTTGCACACAGGTGTTAAATCTCACCTGATATTTGTGCTTACATTTAATTCTGAAGTCCCTGGATAAGGGATTACAATATATAGACTATAAGATACAGAGGGAAAAAATAGAGTGGATTTAGATCTAAACTATACAACAGATTTCTGATGGAGAAATCAAGTTCTGCCAGCAAAACTTTGGATACATCCAAACCCAAAGCTCCTCTGCAGTGGCAAAACACACTCCTTTCTGCCAGAAGAGTTAACCCACATAGTGGAGTAAGGCTTCCACCATCACCTAACAGTTGATGGACACTGCATGTATTTGCTTTCATGACTTCTGCCAACTGCTGCAATCCATTCAGTGGCTGGTGTTTTCCCAGTCTGCACTTTCTGCTCTGATAGTACAGCAGTTGGAGTGGAGTCGCATGAATCCAACAGAGGCCAGTGGGCATATGAACACATTCTGGCAGGTTGGCAGAGATGACTGCTGTCTGCTGCCAGAACTCCTGCCAGCAAAGCAGAGAAAGTTTAGTCATAGTTTAAAGAGTGTGGGGATATAGCCTTCATTATGAATTGCACCAATTTTGTCAGCCTATTCAAACTTAAATATTACTCAGCTGTTATTCACATCCTATTTTAATCTCTGCATCCCCACCGTTGCTCCCAGTGGTCAAAGAGCCAGTAATGGTTCCTGGAGAATTATCTGCATCTTTCTGTAGCAATTCACAGAACTCAATCCATTCTCATTTTCTTTTCCACAAAAACATTTTGCAAATTATTCTACTGCCATCTATCACTGTATTTATTCTCTGATTAATATACCCCATACAACACATCCTTAGCATTCCTGATTATTTGTAGCAGCTTCATCTAGCTACATTTGAATGCTCAGTGTTAGCATGATTTCATTCAATATGTTTGATTAGAATAGTGCCAAGGGCCTGATGGGTTTCCAGCCATTATAAGCCTCTGAAAAAGAAAGGTCCTGTGATGAGCAGGTCACAATGTACAATGGTGAATGACCAATGAAGAGGAAATTATACTACCACAAAACTTACTCCCAAGACAAGGCTGATTTGGGGTTCAGAGTAGGTTATGCATAGACATTTTCCAAATTAGATTTACTAAGGTAATTTTTGGTCTCTATTTATAGCTTATGTTCAGTTGCATCATTTTTGTGTTTATATGACCATGGTATTTGATGTGAATACATTTCTGAATTTTTATAAGGTGACTAATATTAGCCAATTGAGTGAATGCTAATTAAGTGTCAGGAATGGCCAGGCCTGTCAATAGCTGTTCACACTTCAGAGAAGCCCCTGGTTGGCAGAAGGGAACTGGAGGATGGTTAAGCATATTGGTAAAGCAGAGAGGTAATTCTATGTTTAGGCAGACATGCCAATCCCAAACAACTACAGTTTATATTTCAGAGAGGAGAACTGTTAGCAAGGGAGATTCCTTGTCAAGAAACAATCACCTGGAAGGTATCTCAGCAGCGACTGATATTTTTCACCCTTAAATAAAACGAGAGAGAGCCTCTCTCTCTCCTGAAGTGACAGCCAAGGAAGTTTGGTTAACAGTTTTTCTGTATGAAAGGATGCAAGTATCTCTATGCATCTTAGACATAATGTAAATCAGGAACAACACCTGGCATGACAGACAGATATTTCTGGAGAGAGGAAGTCATCTGCATAATGTATGCTTTCTTCCTGAGAACTAAATAGAAGAATATAGATGTACTGATAAGTTTATCGCATTTAAGAAATACTGAGTGAGGCAAATGTCTAAAGCTCTCTAGGCTTTGGATGATTAGTCCCCCAGCTGGTGGAAGTTGGAATAATCAGTATTGTAGGTGGAAATGTTGCTTGAAAGAAAGCTGTCAGGAGAGAGAAGGCAGATCTGTAGGCAGACAGAAGTTCTCCATGTTAGTGAGAAATGTATGGAAAGATCCTTCTTTAATTTTTTTTTTTTATACTTAATTTTTTTTGTTTCTCTTGCAACCTACAGTTACTTGTGTATGTGATCAATCTTGCTTGTGTAATAAATCTTTCACTGTTGTATTTATTTTACTGATTGCCTGGTAAAGGTCATGTTCAGAGAAACTGAAATTGCCAACTCCAGGCTTGCACCTTAGAAGAGGAGACCTATAGTTTTATATAAACTCTAGGGATATGCCTCGTAGGCTGGCAAAACTGCTTCTGTTGGAGTGACAAAAGCCTGGAATGAGACAGGCACATCAAAGGTTTACTGGAGTAAGAAGTTACCTCAGAGGCAAATTCAGTTTTTTTCCTCTCTATGAACAAGCAGCAGAGAGAGGTTTAGAGCCAAAGGGAACCCCAATAAGTAAAACCTCCCTGTTTTGTGACATGAATTCATTTCTATTTTTCCCAACCCTGCACCATTCAATGTACCTCCCTAGTGAGTATCAATCAACTAGGTTGGTTTTGTTTTGTCCCCCTTAAATAGGCATCATATTGAGGCTTAGAAGGAAGAGAAGAATCAGGAGCAAAAGTACCAGCTCATGGGTGGAGAAGATGGCTGACTGGTGGTCAAGAAGCAGAAAGGTACATACAGACATTACATTTAGATCAACCAAACTAGGGTCAGGTCAATCTAAATGCCCATCTGTGCAAATATTCAGGACTTAATGAACTAGGAATTAACTAACTTAATCAGAAATGAGATAAACCAATCTACTGAACACCTACACACGTAGGTGTTTCCCAGCCCCAGGGCTGGGAAAGCCCATCCACTTGACCCAGCCTCAGTGCTATACTCTTATAACCCCCCATAACCCTGACTGAACAATTTTTAGCCCCCCCCAGCCACTCTCCAAGTGGACCACTTCTCCCCCGTGGACCCACCAACCCCCACTGAAGACCTGCCTGCCCCTTTCCCCATCCCAAGTTACTTGCACCCAGCACTGTCAAACAGCTGAACACACTGTTTCCAGCTTTTGATCACACTGCTTAAACTAAGCCATGTGACCAGAGACCAGGTGCAGTGAATGTTTGTATACACCTGGAGCATACAGAGGATTAATGTTGAGACAGGCCCTGAAAGTCAAGAATGATGTCAAGGCTAGAAAGAAGGCTCTGGCAATCAAAATGAAAGACAATAGCTTTGGGTATCTAAACAGAAATCAAAGAACAAATGGCAAATGTCTGGGGATGACAATATCTCAGTCACTATAATGCACTTTTCTATTCCTAACTCTGCTACTGAAATACCAGGTAACACCTCAGGCAAGTCACTTCACACTCTGTGCACTCTTATCTATCTTACCCATATCATTTGCAACTTCCTTGGGGCAATGACTATCTCTTACTGCAGGTATGTAGAGTACCAACCACAACCGCAATGCCCCCCAGGCACTGCTGTAATAATTAAGGACAAGGATGATAGCACTGTTATTATTCATGACAAGAAAAATGAGAAGACTGGATCAGTTTTTGGAAAAAAAATCAAAAGTTCTGCCTAAGTCAACTTAAATTTAAATTGTAAGCGAGACATCCATGGGGCTTGTAAGAGAGAGAGGCCAAAAGGCAGAACTGGTAACAGCTTAAACCAGAATCCCAAGCAAAATAAGGTGTAATCATCAAAAAGATTTTTTTTAGGTCTAGTGCAGACACTTCTGTATAACAATTTCCAGTATATCTATGGTAGTGAGAGGTACGATTTTCCCCCCATACTCCTAACCAACATTGTTCTTCCGCCAAGTCCAGGGACAGAAGTTACATATAATCTCTGTCCCTGGACTTGGTTTAAGTGATAGGAAACCAGTTTAAACCTGCAACAGAACAGACATTCATTGTGTATAAACTGCTTTCAGAATGACCAAAGCCAGTTTAAGATAAACCTCAAAGGATACAGTATCAAACTTAACTGATTTAAGTCAAACTAGTTTATGAAACTTCTGTCCCAGATCCCTTCTGGCTTCAGGTTAACTCATAGTCCCCCCACATCCCAGGATCATTTGCAGCCCTGTGCTATGCTGTCTGCTCCAGTGGAGTAGGACTGGCCAGCCCCTCTGCTCTAGCCTGCTTCATGCCTGCATCCATCAGCTCACTGGGACGTGGGCAGAGGAACAGAACCCCAGACCCCCCTAGCCTGGGGCTACACAGTGCACAGGGAGGGAGGAGGGAAAGTGTGGCTTTTTACCCCTCTGCAGCCCTCCCCCCACTGGGGACAGCCCAGAGAGCCAGGGGATCCCACACCCCCCCTTCCCCTGCACAGCTGCTTACCTTAGCTGCTGGCACAGGAGTCTGAGGCAAAAGAAGCTGCAGGGGTGCAGGAGAATTTCCCCCTGCTTCCTGAAGCTACCCTGGGCTATCGCAGGGGATAAGGCAAGCAGCTACGGGATTCGGGCAGGGAAGAATTCCCCTCAGCTCTCTGGGGCTCTGGCTGCCCAGGGCTGGGGGGAGCCCTACCAAGGCAGGGGCTCCCCAGTGTCCCCATGCTGGGCTGCATAAGCAGGCACCCAGCCTGGAGGACTGCTCCCTTCCTCCTGTGTAAGTGGCTGAAGCAATCAGCAACTAGGGAGAGGGAAATTCGTGGCAGGAGGACCCAGGCTGGGGGGAACTCCCTGAGAGGGAGGCTCCTCCAAGGTGGGCCAGTACCTAAACAGTAGCGTGTTGGGGGCCTGTACTGGGCAGCCAATCAGGGATGGCCCCACTTGGCTGGGCTTACAATGGCCAGCAAGCTGGGAGATGTGTTCTAGCACCCGGCACCTACTGGCCTGGTGCTGCCTCTCCCAACTGAACACTGAGTAGCTTAGAGGAAGCTACGTAGACTGAGTCTATTCTGCCTCAAGCTTTTTGACCGTCTGTACTTAGCTCAAAGGTTTAAAGCTGAGAGCAAGCCTGAGAGAGTAGAGAAAGAGAACATACTGAAAGATGTTACAGAAACAATTAGAGGACAATCACAAAAGCCCAATGAGGACAAGCTTTCAAGAAAAAGAGTGCAGCGGCACCAAAAATATCAGAGGCCAAAAGGAAGGGAAACATGAAACAAGGTTCTGTAACTTGTCCAGGATGGGATGGTTGAAAACATTGTGAGGAGCAATTTCAATAAATTGGAGAGGGTGAAAACTCAAGAAAATCCAGGATGGAGCCAGAGGAAAGCTGCTGTAAAGTAGTGCTCTGTTGCTTTAAGAAAGGCATTAGAAGGTTTAATAATAATATACATATGTTTCTTTTCTCCTCTAAAGTTAAACTTCACTAGAAGAGGAAAATGCAATGTACAAATACCAATGCAAATAAAGCATTCAAAACTGTTTCTGCCTGTAAACAGAGACTTAATATTAGTTCTGCCATGGGTTAAATCCTGCCACTCTTACTCTAGCAACACTACCCAGAGGTCATTAGCTGCCAGTGCTTGACTGACTATCTGAATGAAACTCAGGGCGTTTGCAGGAGTCAAAGCTGCTTCAGGCACTTCCTGAGCATCAGCAGCTGTCCTGGATAAGGAAGCATGCTCTTTAAAATATCTCTTCTGCCTGTCACTCTCAGTGACTCGCACCAGGGGGAAGTTGGCTACATGGGTGAATCTGCATCTCTTTTATTAGTGCCTCACTCTAGCTTTCACTGCCAGCTTCACTGTAAATAGCGCAGTGTATATTTCAGGTAAGGGAGGGGTGAGTATGTGGGCCATGACTAATATAATCTGTGATTGTTGATATTGAACTTTTAGTCTTAACATTCAGTCTGTACCAGTGAATTTACCAAATCACTGGAAATGAGGGAGACCAGGTTCTTTGGGTAGATGTGATATCTCTTATTAGACTAATTAAATAGTTGGAAAAATTGTTTTTGGCAAGTTTTCATGCATAAACTCCCTTCTTCAGGCATAGGAAGAGTCTGGTAGTGTTTTGTGTGCTCTCCTGGGTAGAATAGAAGGCAATATGCAAAATGCAGACCTGTGAAAATGCAAATGACTGGCAGTGAGGATCAGAGGGAATGGGAGAAAATAGGTGTAAGACAGGTAGGTGGCAGGAAAGGGGAATGTTGAACTTGTGACTGAATGAAAAAAATGACCCAGATACCACATGAATAATAGCTTCAATACAAAAAGAAAATCCCCATGAATCGCACACCATTAGTTGTGACATACTATTCTTCTTTGGAACCTATACAGAAAATCCTCAAACAATTACAACTCATACTAGAATAAGACCCAATTCTTAAAGACATCTTTCCAGAATCACCCCCCACTAGCCTTTAAACAAGCACCAACCTCATCATCCGAAGCAAATTTCCCACAACCTAA
The DNA here is from genome assembly GCA_030014935.1 of Caiman crocodilus. Classification (NCBI taxonomy): domain Eukaryota; kingdom Metazoa; phylum Chordata; order Crocodylia; family Alligatoridae; genus Caiman; species Caiman crocodilus. The sequence continues at coordinate 34,698,803 of JAGPOW010002514.1, read as the reverse complement.
AGCACACCGAATGGATCCAGACCATGTTGGGACAAAAAATGTAAAAAATTTCAACACCTCTCTAACACCCCCACAACAAACTATTCCCCACAACAGAACCATTAGCTTTCCTAAATCTTACACTTGCACCTCCAGAAATGTAATATATTTCATCCAGTGCACTAAATGCCCTGATGGAAAATACGTAGGAGAGACCAAACAACATCTGTGCACCAGAATGAATACACACCGGAAATCTATTAAAGACAAAAACACCCAATTACTGGTGGGGGCACATTTCTCATAAGACAACCACTCTCTCTCCATTCTCTCAGTTCTAATCCTCAAAGGGAATTTACAAAACCCCTTTCATAAATTAATCTACAAACTTCCCTCCATAAATCTACTCAATACAAAAAATCATGGACTAAATATAGACGTCGGATTTATGGCACATCTGATAGCCCCAGGTAATCTTTCTGCATTTTACCAGCTACAGTCTATCACTAGGTCAACATTCCCCTTACACCCCCACTACCACACCCCCCCACCTGTCTTACACCTATTGCGTCCCATTCCCTCTGATTCTCACTGCCAAGCATTTGCATTCACAGGCTTGCATTTTGCATATTGATTTCTATTCTACCCAGGACAGTACACAAAATACCACCAGGCTCTTCCTATGCCTGGAGAAGGGTGTTTATGCACAAAAGCTTACAAAGACCAATTTTGCCAATTATTTAGCTGGTTTAATAAAAGATATCACATCTACCCAAAGACCCTTTTCTGCCTATGTCCTTAGACCAACACAGCTACAACCAAAAACCCAGCACTAAACCAATAGAAATGAGGAGGGTATCTGATTACTTGGAAATAATCCATAACTAGAGTTGCTCAAAGTAGTTGCTATGAATTCTGTTTGTTGTGAACCTGTAGCTGAACCATTCAGATATTTTTACTAATATTACTATACTAAGGTTAATTGCACATATTTACTAAAGGCTAAATTGTAACTTTATATAGCTGCACTATTGCAGGAGGGGAAGTAGAACTGAATCATGATTCATTTTCAATCCCTCCTCTGCTCCACAGTTGCCCAGGGCAAGTAGAAATAAGACTATAAGGGGTAATAGGTAAACACAGAAACCATTTTCAGGCCTCTTCCCCTGTCCTGAACACTTGCTTATAGAAGGAAGTATCAGACAAAAAGCACCTGCACCACAGGTTGCTTTGAGTTACAATTTAAGCAGCCTTGAGCAAGTGCTGTCACAATCAAACCCCAACTACTTTAGACAAAAAGGCTAGTGACAGACAATCAAAAAGCCTGAGCCTGAATTGATTCAATCTTTGCAGGTTACTCTAAACTGGTTAAGCTACATCACTTTGAAACTGCAGACATGCCAAACATGCAGGCACATGCCTGCAGTGGCTCAGGTTAGAAGCCAAGGGCACTAGAGTACCCCTCCTTTCCTTGCACAGTGCTGAGCTGAGGGGCGGCATGGCCAGGCCCTGCAGGCCTGATTAGGGAGGTCTGCAGGCCTGATTAGGGAGGTCTGCCTACACCATCCCTGGCTTTTCCCCACTCGCTACTCAAGGAGCAGTATTGCTAAACTGCAGCCCCCTGCTAGTACTCTGAAGCAAGGGGAAGGGGGTGTGCAGTGCATGCAACTGTTGATGATATGGAGCTTTTCAATCTCCCTCCCTGCTTCTTTATATAGTCTGCAGCAAACTATATTATATAGACAGGCAGGCAAACCAGCAAGAGGCTGATAACAATGTTTATCACCTTATTAGCAAAACAATAGTCTCTCTCCATTACTTCAAACTCTTAAACAGCTTACTAGTTGACCTGTTGATTAGCTCCAAACAGCCCTAAGCTGTCACTGTTCTGTCTGCCTGTCTCAATGAAATTGGAGAGACTCACACACAGCATTAGCTAGCATACCACATGCCTAGGGTCCATGGGACTGAAGTCCGTGCTGTAGGAGATAGGAGGGAGGCAGGATCCCTGCCTGTTCAGCAATTAGCAAGAGGTAGGGAAGGGTAGGGCAGGGGGAAGCCAGGTAGACCCTGCTGTGCCTGCAAGTCTCTGCTGGAGCTCCAGCCAGGGAGCAGAGGGGAGGGGCCAGCCCTGCTGTGGAGCAGAAAGCCCTGCACAGCCCAGAGAGTATGCTGGGATGCTGGGGGTGTCTGATTTATCTTAAACCAGCAAGGGGTCTGGGACAGACATTGCATAAACCACTTTGAGCCAAATCAGTTAAGTCAGATACTACATTCAACCAGGTTTATCTCAAACTGGTTTCAGCCATTTTCAAACTGGTTTATGTGCACTGAACATCTGTTCTGTTACAGGTTTAAATCAGTTACAAATTATTCATTAGTTTTACTCATGTTTTGGTAGAGTTGGTGTAGACCCTCAGAGAATCTATCTTTGAGCTCCTGCCTCTGTTGTTTCTTATTCATGTTTATTCCCATCTACTGACATGTTGCATCTTCAGATCCTTCCTTACACTTTTTACATGGTACAAATGTAGTCCTTCTAAGAGTCCTTTTAGGATTTTGGAGTCCTTCCTATCTGTTGCTGATACATACCCAAATGATGCTGAAGCATCATGCACACTTGCCATTACAGTTAGTAGTATGTTTATTCTTATATTTCCTTTTTTTAAGCAGCCCAGCTGTAATTTTTTAGTTTGGCACTGATTTAAAGAAGTTCTAGTTACATCCTCCTCTTAGTTTTTCTTCTTCTGTTTTCTGGTGTTTTTAAGTTTTTGATTTCAAAAGAGCAAACTCACTTCTAACACTACCTTCAGAATTCAAGCATAAGAAGAGAGCATTAAAAACAGTGTAGCCTTCAGACTTAATCCTTTTCCACACGTGCTATTCTCTCCCATCAAGCAGTTTTTGAAAGTAGAGTTCTGTATTGCTAGGCATGGCACTAAACAGGTTAAACAGACACCTGTCTAGGATGGCTTAGACAGAGAAGATCCTGTCCTGAGCACCAGGTTAGAGTACATGACTCCAGGTTTTTCCAGGCCTATTTTTCTATGATTCCATAAGCATACTATCATGTCTCACCATTGACAAACTATCTATATGGCAACATTCTTTTCATCCCCAAACTACTTTGAATGTGTGGTATGCAAATGGCAGACAAAACTGGCAAAAAATTTTGCTTCCTTCCTGTTAAGTTGTTCATGTTGTACAAGAGAACTGAAAGGTGGCTTGCCATTGGTCACCTTGAGGTGAACAACTGGCTTCAGCCTGTGTATGAGCCTAATTTGCACATAGCAGTTTGTTTTTTTTTATAAATGAACTTTACCACCCAGGAGAACCATACCACCTCTTAGCTCTCATGTGCAACATGAGCAATTTAACAAGGGAGTAAAATTCAGCAACTTGCATGATGTCAGACACCTGGGGTGATCAGACTGCTACAGCCTTTGTTTGAGCCAAATTTGCATACTGACAGAGCAGCCTCTTTAAAATTAACTTTCCTACCCAGGAGAACCTTACAGCTTTTAATTCTCCTGTGCAATATAAAGTGTCGTTTCTACTCGGGAGACATTTTACAGTCTTTGAATTCTTCTTTGCCTCATAGGGCATTTGGGCCCAAAACCTTACAATTTCTTTTTTTTTTTTTTTTTTTTTTTGCAAAAATCTAGTTGCTCAAATAAAATATAAACCATCCACCCCAAAATTTTTTTATGCCAATAACAGGATGAGAGATGTTTTAAAAGCTAGAGAATAATAAATGATGAATAGGAAATAATTAATAATGCCCTTCCAGCTTGAATGCTGAGATTAATAATGACTTGTACTAAAATTCACAAATTTTCTGCATTCATGAACATTTTCATAAATATGTTGAGGTTTTCTACATGCCTATTTATAACAAGTAACAGGGACTCAATTTGAGGTAATCAAATTTAGCACTTTCATTTTTAAAAATGCTCAGAAATTACTTTTTCACATCTGATCCTGTCTATTAAATATTTTTGTGTCTTTCATGGACATCCTTTGGTGATGATTTTCAGTAGGGATAGAGACAGGGAAGAGGGTGTTTTATTGAATTGCTTGTTCTAATTTAATATTTTGTTTTGAATAATATGCTTTCCTCATTGAGGAGAGGTGGTGCACAAGTGGGTTTTGGGAACAGCCATGGCCCCTCTTTGACACAGGGGAGTATGACTTGGGAGGCAGTTTTGAGTAAAGGCAGTGGGAGTAGGTAGGATGGGAAGGAAGTCGATGAAGGTGGGAATAATTGTTTTCTTTACCTGAGGTATTGAATGTGAGCTGGGAAACAAGGCTGGGAGTGGGATAAGGATACTCCCCTTGAACAGTGGCAGAGGAGTAGAAAAGGGTGGACTGCTCTTGAATTTGGGAAAAGCTTGCTTTTGTTGTACCTACCTAAATTAATATTTTATTCTGTTCCTATTTTTAATTTTTATTGTAAGCCGACTTGAGGCTCTTCTTGGAAGGGTGACATATATCTCTAATACATTTAAAAAATAAAACGTGTTTTCACTAATACTTAAAAAGTACCAAGTATGAGAAAGGGAAGAAACTGGACATGAATAAAAAAATTACACTTTTTGGTTCCAAATAGAGGCACCACGTGATAAATCAAGGAAGTTAAATAACTCCTGACAGTAATTTATTTATGTGATTTATATGCCACCTTTCCCAACAAAGACTTAAGGTGGCTTACACTAAGAGAACAAAATAACTAATAAAACAAGAGAGCAACAAGAGAAAAATGAGTGACAAGAAAACAACCTAAGAGAAGAACTAGAATGTTAACACAAAACAGGGACCTGCTAAAAAGATGGTTCTTAATTATGTAGGACCCAGACCATTTAGGACCTTATAGGTCAAAACCAGTGCCTTGAAGTGCATCTAAAAAAGCTAATGGGAGCTCATGCACATGCTGAAGGACAAGAGCTATGTCCTCCTGGCAGCCCACCCCTGACAGAAGGCAGGCTGCCTTTCTCTGCACCAACTGTACCTTGTGGCTGATTTCCAAGGGCAGTCCTGAGTATAGTTCATTGCAGTAATCTAGCTTTGAGGTTTTGAAGGTATGGATTGTAATGGACCAGTTATCCACCTAAAATACTCTGATCAGTTCAGAACACAAGAAAGAAATGAATTGGAGATAATTTTGGCGAAAAGACAATACTGCATATGGAAGTAAAGGGCTACAGAGATTTATTTATGGAAAAACTGTAAAAATCCACCCTAAATATATACTGTTTTACAAATATTTGAAGGTAGTAAATAAAATAATCTCAAGGACTGTGTCACGGGATGGAATCCCCACAGATGGCCATGACAGCCCTAGGGCTCTGTGACCATGCCAATCTTGCCCAAAGGTATGCTTTTCCTCTCTTGCCACATCTTGCTGGTAATTGTAATATAGGGAGGCTGCCCTCAAGTTTGTGTTTGGGAACAGTCCTGATGGACCATATATCAGTCCTGAGGGACCTGATGAACCCTGTGGGTTCTTGGACTCCTTTTTGGATCCCGCTCAACATGGATGCATTGCGGGACACCCTCAGCCTTATGGGCTAGATGTGTGGCTCCAAAACCACCCCCTTACCACACCCCAAGTCTCACAAGTGGTATTTAAATATTGCCACTCTGGGGTCTCGCTATAGCTTAGCCTCCTGTCATCACCAGGCTCTCTGCAGTCCTGTCTGCATCCACACTGGTGCTGGGCTCTCCACAGCCCTGCCTCTGCACCCACACTGGTGCTGGGGACCACTCACCCCCTCTGTCATTGCGCCCTCTAGTGCTGGGGTCCCCACGCTGTAGTGCACCATCCCAATGAGGTGTCCTTCTTCCCCAACAGCCTCAGCCCAATCCACCAGTTTATAAACAGCAACCAAAATATGAGCCCTTGAGATATAACATAATACAAGCAGTTCAGGGTGCATTCTGTTCCTTTAAAAAGTCAAACATCCCCCCAGAGCTAAGTGCCTTGTAGGCCAGGATACCTGGTGAGCTCCTGGAGCCCCTTAATTCTAGTTCCCTCATTAGCCTGCTGCCACGGTAACCTGCACTTGTGGGGTTCCTGCCTGACTGCTAGGGCCCTCTCTCTAGGCAGTTTCTGCCCTTGAAGGAGCAGGCGCCTTAGTGCCTTGTGACAGACTGCTAGCAGGGTTGGAAGCTGGGACCTTTGGCACCATAGTATAGATTTCCATGGAGTGATAAAGTAACTCAGTTGCCTGGCAGAAATATGCTACTAACTTCACTGTGAACCAACTCCCAAGGAAGTGCATGCCATATGATACTTCTTGGTCTATGTATAACATGTAGAGTCTAAGGGTATGTACTGTACAAGTAATCAAATAAAATCTAGTAAAGAACATTTTAAAGTTAATATTACCAACACATTTTCAATGGCAAAATTGTTTGAAGTGAGTGATATTCTTTCATAGGAAACGACAAAGCCCTATAATTTGAGTAATTCATACTATATTGGATAGACTATATCCCAGAAGGGTAGAGGGATTGAAAAAGGTCACTAGTGACTTTGTACCTCCAATTTGTATTATTCTACAGATCGAGACATTAGGTAAATCAGTCAAGTGGTAAAAACAATGATAATCTTTTAAAGCATCTTCAGGCTGGGCCCTCAGCTAGGTTTTGATTTTTCTGTCTCAACATTTCATAGAAGAGCGAAGATGGAAATAGTAGAGACATGCAGGACCCGCTTCATTATGAGAAACAGTACATACAGAGACATTCTAAGGCCAGCGAAACAAGAAAATGATTACAGATGAGGCAGAAAACCTAGAATCAAAAAAGACATCTTAGAGAAAGAAATGGTAACATCTTAAGGAAGTAAAAGCCATTTTCTTCTATTCCTTAATCTCATTTAATAATCTTATTCATTTTCAGCTCCTTGTTACATGACAAAATGACTGATCTGATGGTGACATTTGAAAGCCTGTGGCTAAGTCCGATAACTCCATTCAAACTGACAAGAGGGTTACAAATTATGGAAAGTTTGCTGTCAGCATAGCAGAGATGGATATTTTTTAAAAAAACCTTTGTACTCAAAGGTAATGAGATCTTTAACAAAACCATTCTTTTAAGAATATTTTCTTTTCCACTTGCAGTTGTCAAGGCATATAACTGTTCAGCAGCAAGTTATAGTATTACTTAAAATAAATCTCTTAAAGGTCATGGATTTTGTAGATTTTTTTTAAATGTGTTAGTTAGGAAATGGTTCATTTACTAGTAAGAAGAAATTAAAATTAGCTCCAGGAGGTCAGTATACAGGCAGCCTTCACACAGCAGGATGTACTGGGATTTTACATTTATAGGAAATAGCAAAGTCCATTTTGTAGGACAAATGTTTTTTCTGTGAATCGTTTCAGAGGGTAGTAAATTTTTACATTAACCATTCCAGAATTTCACATATTACATTATTTACTTAATAGATGCATCAGGAACTACAGCCACAAGGATTACCTTACTTCTGCCATTTTCCTCTATACATATTAACATGTGTTTATTTTTATTTCTTTAACATTAACTATAAACATTTAAGAAGAGAAACATAAAGGTGCTACTAGCAAGAGGAAAATAATTAGGACACAAGTTAACAGCTCAGCAAAAATATCTAACTTCTTGTGTCTTGAAAATGCAATTTCTGACATTCAAAGAGCTTTCCCATTCATGTCTTTAAATAAAATGTATTTAGCTCAGTAGAGAAAGGGGCACATTCTGAAGTTCATATACTAGTAGTATTCTAAGGCTAGGGACAGACATTACACATAAACCAGTTTAAATGATCAGAAACTGGTTGAAATCTGTAACAGGACAGATGTTCAGTGCACATAAACCAGTTTCAAAATGGCTGAAACTGGTTTGAGATAAACCTGGTTGAATGTAGTATCAGACTTAGCTAATTTGCATCAAACTGGTTTATGCAATGTCTGTCCCAGATCCCTTCCTAGTTTAATTTAAATCAGAGTCCCCCAGCTTCCCAGATACTTTGCAGCTCTGGGCAGGGCTCTCTGCTCCAGAGAGCTGGCCTGGCCCCTCCCCTCTGCTCCCTGGCTGGAGCTCTGGCAGAGACTACAGGTACAGGGGCATCTGCCTGGCTCCCCGCTGTTCCCCGCTCCCCCTCACCACTCCCTGCTCAAGCAGGGATTCTCCCTTCCCCTCTGCCTCATGCAGACACCTTTCAGCATTTGTTAGCATACCACATGCTGGCTATGGTCTGTGTGGTGGGAGACAGGAGAAAGGCAGACATGATAGTACCAGCTTAGGGCTTTTTGGAGCTAATCAACTGGTAGCTGGTAATGTCCTTCTGTTTTCTCCTTGGAAAAAGTTGTTTAAGAAGAGATCAGATTAATGAGGATTTTGTTTTTTTTGATGGTCTGATAAATGCTAACAACTCCCTGTGTAGCTCACTGATGTGTAACTCAATGCTCTGTTATCAACAACGGAGCGGGGGAAAGTCCCTTCCCTAATCAGAGCATCCTTCTAGAGCCTGGCCACACCCCACCCCACTTAGCACTTTGGAAGGGAAGGGAGGTCTGCTCTAGTGACCCCCAACTTCTAGCTTGAGTCATTGAAGGCATGTGTCTGCATTTCTGGAATGAAAAGATAATATCTATCCACCTCCAAATCAGTTCAACCTTGGTAGGTTAAACTAACCTGCAAAGATTGAATCAATTCAGACTCAGGCTTGTTAAATGTCTGTCCCTAGTCTAAGAAGCCAGCATTCCTCTAGCCTGAAAAGCAGCCCTTTTTGCAGCATTCCCTATATAAAGCATCCATGTATTGTTCTGTTTCAGTCTGAGAAGAGACAAGGATATAGAAAATATCCTGCATTTGACCAGTTCTTTTAGATACTATGGGTTGCGTACAACTGTTCACCTTACCTGGTCTATAGCCACAGAACTTAGTTTAAGCTGAATGAACACAGACTGAAAGTGATGTGTACAGCTGTTCACAAGTGCCAGAAGCCACACAGGGAACCTGGTGCAAGTAATTTGGGGTGGGGCAGGAGAGATCAGGGGACTAGCAGGTCGGGGGGGGCAAGGGGGAAGAGAGGAGTGGGAGGAACACAGCCCTGGCGGTGGGGTGAGCAACTGGGCTTTCCAGCCCCAGAACTATACACCAAACACATACAAACGTTTCACAGGTGTGAGTTAACCCATTCCCAATCTAAGTGAGTTTGCCTCAAGTGAACTAACTTACCTCCTCAGGTGAACTTAGATCAGGCCTGCCATTTTTTGCCTAATTTAACCTGAGCACCTGCACTGAATGGGCATTTAAATCAACCTAGTTACGTCAATCTAAACGTAACAGCTGTATGTACCTCATCAGAGAGATGTGGAAGACACAGAATCAGCTGCATAACAAAAAGTAAAAATAACAAAAATGTCTCATCATACAAGCACTGTATTAATATATTGTCTCGTCACTCACTTAAAAATATTTACTCTGAAATGTTATCAGCTCCTGTGAAGTCTTGTAGTGCTTGGCATATCATGGATACTTGGCTTTCAATTAACCTGCCTTTTGGTATTAACTTTCTTTTTTTTTATTTGCATTCACACCAATAGTCTACCAGCTGTCTAGTCCATAGAAGCTCAAGAACCTTTTCATACTCTTGAATGTTAATGCATAAAAAAAATTTGCAGAAAAAATTACATTTAAATGAACTTCAGGTTACTCCACATACTCAGTTTCCTGGAATTCTCTTAGAATCACTAAAATAATCTTACAATTATAAAAATACAGTTAAAATTGAGGAAAAAAAATCTGTGCATCTTGTTTCAGATTCTATAAATAAAAGAACTGAAGAAAGTTAACAGAATTCTTACCACAGTTACTTTCATTATAAAGAAGTCATATTTTGTAAGGCTAGCAAAAAACCATACGAGGAGACAACAAACCGGTAATGAGGAAAGGTGTGAAAATGAAAGAAAAATAGAAGAGAACATAAAAAGTTTTACTTACACTTTTACTCCTGGCATGCAGAGCACAGATATTCTGGTTCATGATGTTTATGTTACTGAATCTGAAGGATTCTGTAGGCTTCAAAAGTAGAGATTCACTGTCCAGCCCATTCAAATGCCAGCTGCAATGAAGTAATGTATTCAATTAGTATCAAGGTCTATGTACTACTTCTACAATACCAAGTTCTGAATTGTTTGCTTTTCAGTACATGAAAATTGCATACATCTGTACTGTCTATCAGGAATAGTTCTTTCAAAATATATTCAACCATAACAATTCATATATGTAAGGATTGTTACATGGATGAAAGCTCTTGACAGACAAATGTTCATTACTAGACAATAAGTATATGCTAACATAAAGTGCAACGAAATGCAGATTTTCTGAAGGATACTTTTTCCCCTTTCCCAAAGCTTTAACTTAATTATTATTTTCTTAACAATGGAACAGGTCTTGTTTGATATCTTCATTTAGGAGAAACAGCTATTCAGACAAGCAGATATAGTTTAAATTCAGGATGAGAAAGTTATAATCAGTGACATTTTGAAAGAAACTCAAGTCAACCATTGGGTACATTTTATAGGCATCCAAGCAGCATCCTTTATCTGGATAAGTATTCTGCATGCAGCAATTATCAAGGAGAACCAGCAATAAGGGGAAAAAATGTAAGATGCCAGAATGAGGCAAGTCAGAAATTTATAATTTCACTCAGACTAGATCTACCCTCAAGATGCTCTCAGGCATAGCAGTCAGTCAGAGGTAGGATGAGGGGTGATCTCACACTTACAAAACTGCACTAGTAGAAACCCCAGTGTAAATACAGTCATACCAATACAATTGCATTTCTGCCAACATAGTTTATTTCCCTTGCTGGCAAAAGTGTTACTTGGAAAGTGTATCCTCACAAAATATAGTCTAGTTGTATGGTTATACAGTACTGGCAAATCACTCATAAAGTAGACCAGACTTCAGTCTGGTCCAAGTTCCCCTCAGAGACAATTCCAAATATCCAAGAAAGAGAGAAAAACCTAAATGCCCAGCTGCTTAGACTGAAACAATTTTCACACAAATTTTATCAGCAAAAAATCTTCAGTTCAAAGAAAACAACAAACATTCCTTTATAGCAATCTTGATTAATGTTTTTCACCATGTCATGAGCAAAAGGAATACATGAAAATATTCATATGTATTTTTCCCCACAGGAAAAGAGTATCACATATATTGATTAACTTTGAATTCCCCTCCTAAAGAAATCTATTTTATATGCTGCTTTATGCACAAGTGTGTATGCGAGACCATACTATTTTTTTTAATTTTATGCCAATTTAATTTATTTTGCAAAAGTATGCCTTCTCACCAGAAAATCACAAATATGCCATTTTAAAAAGGCACAATCCTTTTAAAATAGATAAATAGTTTGTCTATATGTAAAAATAAATAAATACATAAATAAACAAACTGTCACAGTCACGGGAGGATAATCCCCCCCAAAAATAAAATTTTTTAAATTTTTTTGCAACTTTAAAACACCAAAAACATACCGTATCTTATTTATACATGAACTAAGTAAATCCATAGAAAAAAGCAGATAGCCAAAACCCTGTTCTCATTGGGAATATTTGCTTTGAGAATGCAGGTTATAGAATTTCCTCATGATGAAAAGCTTAGGGACTGCATATCTGTTTGATGTGTACCAATGGTAGCCACATGGTCTTCAGAGAATCTTCACAGACACACGTCTCTTGTTCCTGGCAATTACATGCTTGTCTTAAGAAAATCTAAATTTGTGAATTTCATTCCATCCACAGAATTGCCCCAGGCCTTCCTGATTTACCCCGGGCTCACCTGCCGCTGGCACTAGGTGGCAGCACCAGCCTCCTGTGATCCAGGTGGCAGATCAGGGGCCCGCACCCCCGGGAGCAATCTGACACAGCCCCCACAGTCTCCCTCGAGATACAGACAGGCCCCAATCTGCCTGCCAGATGACAGGAGGCTGGTGCTGCGGGCTGGGATCACCATGTCAGGAAGATCGGTGCTACCACTGGCCCCAGCCAGCAGCACCAGCCACCTGTTATCTGGCAGGCAGACTGGGGGTTCGCCTGTATCCCCAGAAGAGCTGCAGGGGCTCTGCCGGACTCCTCCTGGAAGTACAGGCCCCAATATGCCACCTGGATCACAGGAGGCTGGTGCTGCCACTTGGGGCAGCAGCAGCACTGATCTTCCGGTCCCAACACCCAACACCGGTCCCAGCCAGCAGCATAGCCTTTTGTCATCTGACAGGCAGATCAGGGGGGCTGCACCACCAGGAGGAGTTCAGCACAGCCCTTCAGGTGCTTGCACCCCGCCCCGATCTGCCTGCTGGATGATAGGAGGCTGCTGCTGCCAGCTAGGCCCAGCGCTGAAGCACTGCCTTCAAAACTCAAAACATTTCAAAACTTTCAAAATGTTTTGAGTGCCCCTGTTTTGTTTTGAAGCTGTTTTGAAGGCTTTTTTTGTCATTTCAATTTTGCTGTTTTGAGCTCAAAACCCATCGAAACACAGCAAAATTTCGCAGAGCCCTATTGACCAATCCTCCCATATTACATAGTTTGCACATATTACACACAGAATCAAGAAGAAAGAATAAGTGGGATGCCATACAAGCAATGTTGAGTCCAACATCTACCTGATCAAAAACAATGGTAAACATTGCCTATTCCAGCAGGATGTTCAGTGCTTGGAGTCATTTTATGGCAGCTAGTCATAAAATGAACTAGGGAAACTCAATCAGCTAGTCTAATTAATCATACCTGGTACTACAGAAAACATATGCAATGGATCCAGGGTTTTTATCCAAGAAATTATGAAAAAAGACCTTTTTTTCTGCTGAAAAGAACAGAGGCCCTTTAAAATAGGGAGAGGGGGACCTGTCTCAAAGATCCCTTTTTCTGTTAGGGTGAAAAGCTGCCATAAACAGATGATGGTAATATATTCATGGCATGTGACAGTTCACAGGGACACCTGAGGCAGCAGCCCAAGGGGAGCCAGTGGCCTGGGAGGCCCCGACCATGAGGAACACCTCAACCAAGGGGATGAGGACCAGGCCCTGGAGTCATGAGTTTGTTGGGGGAGGGATTCCCACAGGAGAAGGAAGCTACCTTGGCTGTGAGGCAGTTAATCCTTGGGGAAACTTTAGCTAACTGGTTGTTGAGGCGCCTTATATTTTGTGGGACAGTGCCTCCTAGTCTGTAACACTGAGCCTTATATTCTGTGGCCATTTTAACTGTGTATATTTGTCATTTACTAGAGTGTTAAGTATAAACCTCTTAAGGGACACTGTTGGGACTCCTTCCCTATTGGGTATATGTACTTACCTATACTTACCTGTGTATATTTGTATTTTGACTGTTGTTTAATACTGTGTATACATGCCCACCTGCAATTAACTGTTGGTTGTCTATTTTTGACCACCTGTCAATCAACATATTGCTTGGAGCTACCTGGAGGGGTGTAATCTTTCAGCCTTTCTTTTCTCTGTATGTGTAGTTTATTAATAGCAATTTCTCTTCATTTTTGTATATATTAATAAATCTTTATATAGTTAAGTATCTATTGTCCTGGCCTGACTTTATAAGGAGTAGAGGGATCTGGCCTGCATATTACATAGCCCTCTCACAGCACTCCTGCCATCCCTTCTATCTGGAGAGGGAAGCACAGTACTTGGGTGCACCTGGGTTACATTTATAATAAGCAGGTTTTTGCCAAAACTTCACCACATGGCTAATTGCCACCTTGGAGTCTGTAGATGTTTGAGTTTAAAAAAAAAGCTACAAAATTCTAGGTGTGTATAGTAAGTTTGTAGGGATCATCATCAGGGACCCAGGTTTTCTGTTTGCCACAGGCAAATGTGGATTTTCTCCTTTAAAGGAGAAAAATGCAGGAAACCACAGGTCTCCTCTTGCAGGCTGGCAGAGTTCCAGTCTGCAAGAGGCTGCTTGGGGCTGAGGGAAGTGGGACACAGGGAGTGCCATGTGCACTTGTGTGCACACACATATGCATATGGCTGGGAATACAGTCTCAGGCAGCAGTGGAGAGCAGCTCTCACAGGTAAGCTGTATGGGGGTTGGGGTGGATAGGCGATTCATGCGGGGGGCGTGGGAGGGCAGATTGAGGTGATAATGACAGCCATGGTGAGAGGGAGAGTGGGGCAAGGTTGGAGGCTGGGGCTGGGGGTGCTGCCAGTGCCCAGAGCCCAGGGCCAGGGTGGGAATGAGCAACCATGGGACCCAGCCAGGGAGCAAGATGGAGCCACAGGGGCTGGCTCCCCATGAAACATTGGGGGTGCATGGAGGGGCACGTCCCCCACCACATTTGTGTTCCCACAGTGAGGTGCAGGGCTGCAGTCTAGCCACCTCCACAGCCCAGTACATGGGACTTGGCACAGGAAGGTGGAGCAGGGAAGGGAGTTTTGGTGCTGCTGCAACCACCAGGAGCCCTGCATCAGCTGTGTTGCCATGACAAGGTGCCCCATGCCCACCTGGCAGCAGCAAGGGCAGCAGTGGCACAGAATTGTGCCTCCCCCACCCCACTGCTGCTTGGTGGGCAGGGGGTGCCTCACCTTGGTGGCACAGCTGGTGGTGGGCTCCTGGAGGCAGTGCCAGCATCAAACCTCCCTGCCCCGCTTTGCCCTTCCATACTGGGTCCTGCTTGCTGGGCTGTGGAGGCCCCCAGAGGAGGGCAGCAAGGTGGGGAACCCTGATCCCCACAGCGGGCATCCTACATCATCTCCCACCCACCACAGATTCTACTCAGCTCCACTGCAACCATGCCACCCACACAGGGAAAAGAGACCTCTTGTGCACATGGCAGCCTTGGCTCAGGCACCCACAAAGCAGGGAATGAGCAGGATTGTCCAACAGCCCGGGCTGGGGCCCCCTCTCTGTTAGCAGGGAGGCAGGGGGCTGTGGATCAGAAGTAAGGAGCACCAGCAGGGATGGGGGACTGCAGGTCAGGAGTGAGGGGCACTGGCAGGGACAGGAGGCTGCTGGGTAGATGGAAGTGAGGGACACCAGCAGAGCTGGGGGCAGCAGGGAGAGCTGTGTTGGAAATGAGGAGCACTGACATGGCCAGGAGACTTGTAGATCAGGAGTAAAGGGCGCCAGCAGAGCTGCGGGGTCTGTGGCTTATGAGTGAGAGGCAACATCATGGGCAGGAGCAGGGCACTAGCATATCAGGGCTGCTCAGCACCACAAAAGCAGGGGAGCGGACAGCCACAGCTGGACCCATGTCCTGGTGACTGAAGGAGGCAATGGGAGCTCTTATCTCTCATAATTAAAAAAACAAAGTCAAATGCCAAAAATACATAGTTATTTAGAATTTATTTTTATTATAATGACTGAAGCACTGGTAGGCTTCCAAATTGCTTTGAAATTGTAAATCTATCAATATTTCAACTGATACCTATATATATTGGGATGTTTCATTTTAATAACAGAAAAATATGGATTTGGGGGTTTTTAATAAGAGAATTTTGAATTTTTATCAGAAGACTTGAGAACTTTGAACAGAGAAAACCAGGATCCCTGACATACATGTGTAACCTTTGCAAAATCTACAAGTTTCAATTCCAACATACTACTATAGAGTTTATATTAAATATGCTTGCTTCCAGTCTCTCTACAAGCTACCACCTTCTTCCTACCCTCTAACACAAACTTTTCTGAAAGAAAAACAACAAAACAGTTTAACTGCAGGCCTTTTATTTAAAACTCATTTAAGGAAAAAAACAGGAATTGGAAAATGTATATTTCAGCCCTAAAAGCCAGATACTAAATGGTATTTAGATGTTTAAGTCTCATTAAAATCAGTGCAAATTAGGCAACTTTGTGGTCTTCTCATCTGTACTTCCAGTGAGCAAACGTGGACGATGCCATGAGACCTACATCAGAGAGGTCAATTTCCAGCTTCAGAAATGGCGTCTCAAGGCGGGCTTCAGCTTTTTGGACCACAACCCATACTTCAGGACAAGAGACAAGCTCTGGTGGGATGGGCTTCACCTCTCCCCCAAAGGTAAGTGTGTATTCTCTTTCAGGTTGGCTGATCTCCTCTGGCAGGATTTAAATTAGGCTTGTCAGGGGAAGGGGAGGATGAGGATGGAGGGAGCTACGGAACACTGAACCAAGAGTCACCCACAAGAGCAGCCCAGCAAAGACAGCTGACAAGCACAAGAAATACCCAGGTAATAGACAAGGGCCCAGATAGTCCAGGGATTAGGAGGGCAGTGCATGCACCTTCTGGAGGCCTTAAATGCCTCTACATCAATGCTCATAGTATGGGGAACAAGCAGGAAGAACTTGCCCTCCTGCTAGCTAACACAAACCCAGACATAGTGGGGCTCACTGAAACTTGGTGGGATCCAACACACAATTGGATGGTGAACATCAAAGGCTATACGCTGTACAGGAGGGATAGAACAGGGAAGAAAGGTCAGGGTGTTGTGCTCTATGTCAAAGAGCAATACACAACCTCAACAAACAACACTGGGTCACAGGAGGGGCAGACTGAAGTGCTCTGGGTCAGAATACAGGGGGGCCAGGAGGAAAGGAACTTAACGGTGGGTATCTACTACAGGGAGAACAGCTAGACTGGGAATTCTCAGGTCAGCTTGGAGAGGCAGTTAAATCAAAAGATGTGGTGATCATGGGTGACCTAAACTATCCGGACATCTGCTGGGAAGAGCAGTCAGCCAGGTCTGACCGCTCACGTAGGTTCCTATCCAAGTTACAGGACCTGCATCTAACCCAGGAGGTGAACAGTCCCACCAGGGGAAATGCCTTGTTGGACCTGGTCCTGGTCACAGGCAACGACCTGGTGAGGGGACTGCAGGTGCTCAACCACCTGAGCGATTAGACTCATCGCCTACTGGAAGTCACCATCCAGTGCAGGGTGTCAAAGGCCTGCAGCAAGGCAGAAGCCCTGGACTTCAGGAGGGCCGATTTCAATGAGTTAAGAAGACTAGTCTGGGAGGCTTTGAGGTCCCGGAAGGGAAGGGAGTTGGGAGTCGAAGAGCTGGAAGTCCTTAAGGAGACAATCCTCCAAGCAAGAATGCTAAAAAGCCCCCATGGCTCACCAAAAGAATCCAGGAACATCTCAAAGCTAAAAAGCAGGTGTACACCCAATGGAAGGGAGGGGCCATCACCAGAGAGGATTATACCTCCTTGGCTTGAGATTGTAGTGGGGCTGTTAGGAAAGCTAAGGCAGAGATGGAACTGGGACTAGCAACCCAGATCAAGTATAACAAGAAGTCCTTTTTTAAATACATAGGGGGTACAAAGAAGGTACTGGATAACATGGGACCTCTGCAGGACATGCTAGGAAATCTGGTGATCACACCAGATGACAAAGCTAATCTCTTTAACAATTTCTTTGCCTCCATTTTTCTGAGCAAGAACCAGGTCATGCCCCCCACCAGGATCCCTGACAGTCCCAGGGGAGGGACAGTTAGGCCCAGGGTCAGCAAGGACCTAGGTCAGGGAACCTCTGGAGGAACTAGAGGTGTTCAAATCAGCAGGTCCTAATGATCTCCACCCCAGAATACTGAAGGAATTAGCAGAGGAGCAGAGGTCATTGTGGGACCCCTAGCACAGCTTTACGAGCACTTGTGCTCTGGTGAGGTGCCAGAGGACTTGAAAAGGGCCCATGTGGTCCCCATTTTCAAAAAAAGGAAGGAGGAGGACCCAGGAAACTATAGGCCTGTTAGTCTTCCCTCCGTCTTCAATTTTCTTTGAGAAAATTATCCAGGAGCACAACTGCAAGGGACCAGCAGGGGAGATTATGCTTAGGGGCAACCAACATGGGCTCATTAGAAGCAGGTTCTGTCAGACCAAACTGGTGGCCTTCTATGACCAGGTCACAAAAGCCTTAGCTGCAGGTGTCACGGTGGATGTAGTCCTTCTGGACTTTAGGAAGGCCTTCAACACTGTTTCCCACCCCATTCTCATTAAAAAATTAGGGGACTGTAGTGTCAGTGCCTACATGATCAGATGGGTCGCTAATTGGCTGGAGGGCCACACCCAGAGAGTGGTGACGGATGGATTATTTTCTACCTGGAGTCATGTGGGCAGTGGGGTTCCCCAGAGCTCAGTCCTCGGGCCTGCACTGTTCAACATCTTCATCAGCCACTTGGACAAGGGGGTGAAAAGCACCTTGTTCAAATTCGCGGATGACACTAAGATGTGGGGAGAAGTAGGCATGCTAGAAGGAAGGAATATGCTGCAATCAGACCTGGACAGGTTACAGGGGCAGACAGATGAGAACAGGATGGGTTTCAACACTGACAACCTAGGGAGGAAGAACCAGCAGCATACCTACAGGCTGGGAAGCTCCCTTCTCGTCAGCACAGAGGCAGAAAAGGATCTTGGAGTCATTACTGACTCCAAGATAAATATGGGCCGACAATGTGGGGATGCGGTCAGGAAGGATAACCACACCTTGTCACGCATCCATAGATGCATCAAAAGCAGGTCCAAAGAGGTGATCCTCCCCCTCTATGGGACACTGATCAGGCCACAGTTGGAGTACTGCATCCAGTTCTGGGCACCACACTTCAAGAGGGATGTGGACAGCATCAGGAGGGATCAGAGAAGGGCCACTTGTATGATTGGGGGCAGCAAAGCAGGCCCTACGAGGGGAGGCTAAGGGACATGAACCTGTTAAGCCTCCACATGAGAAGGCTGAGAGGGGATCTGATGGCTGTCTATAAACTAACCAAGGGGGACCAGCAGGCAATGGGAGAGTCCCTGTTCCCCCAAGCACTACCAGAAGTAGCAAGGCATAATGGCCATAAGTTGACAGAAAGTAGATTCAGCCTAGCTATCAGGAGGTACCACTTCACAGTCACAGCAGCTAGATCTGGAACCAACTGCCAACGGAAATAGTGCTCGCTTCTACCTTGGGGGTCTTCAAAGGAGGCTAGATAGACACCTGTCTGGGGTCATTTGACCTCAGTATTCTTTTCTGCCCATGGCAGGGGGTCGGACTTGATGATCTGCTCAGGTCCCTTCCAACTTTACCATCTATGAAACTATGAAGATCTGGACCCAAACCCTTTATCCACTACTAAAGTAAAAACCTCTGACGAATATAGGTTTCCTGAGTTGTAGCTAAGTGAGAAGATCACAAATTCAACATTTGGCATCTGTTGGCCACTTCTTACTTCAGAACGCATCAAAATATTTAAAAAGAAAGTAACACTAAAAGACACTATCCAATATGGCTATTGACAGAAGTGGGAAAAAAACGAAACAAAAACCACAAAAAGCTGCACTTTACTGGAAGAAGTAGCATATTAGTTTGCCCTGGCTCTGTAACATCTGTATAGGTCAGGCACCTCAGTGGGGTTTTTTAGCACTGTTATCTAAAGCTGACTCAATCAGATATTAGTAAAAGCACCAAAAAAAGCCCCTCTGAAGAGCCCAATCTATACAGGTGTTGGGAGAACTGGCTCCAACTAACATGATGCCTCTTTTGGGCATGAGCTGCACTCAGCATGGGCGTGCACAGAATTTAAAGCACCATTTTTTGGGTGGGGGCATTATGGCCATAAGCAGTCTACATGTTTTAAAGCAGGACAATCTAAATTCTTCTATTTCTCAGTATCAGCAAATGATATATCTGCTTAGTGACTGACCCTTCATAACCACTTTCAAGAACCATTTTTTCCATTTGAAAATATCAGAGCACAAAACAGCTGAAAACAAAAAACAGGTGATACATTCTTTTAACCTGGAGATTTGTTCAAGGGGTTTAAATAATAAACTTGACTGTTTTAGACCACTTCCAACTGCATTCAGCCAAGATATATCATTATACCCATTATTACTTAACCTTTAAAACAACAAAAGCTAATGATAATGGAAATGCTTCCACCAGCAGGTTTATTAATTATTAAGTATCTCTTCTCTGTGGGCTGACCAGTTCTAGGGGTTAGGAAGTGACAACATAAAAAAAGTTTCACTTGTGTATTTTATTCCTAAATAGAGCTCAAAACATTGAGTTAATGATGCTTCTATACAGCTGGGAAGCTGAGTAAACATAAGGTTCATACTAAGCAGAAAACTGGAAGTTATTTTAGGAAAATGGAAGAGCTTACAGATAAAAACACTAGAAGGGATATTGAGAGAAAGGAGAGGTACTCGAAAGGGAAAAAATTATAGGATGCTAAAAGTATAGTTGGGCTGACTGGCCAGCTTCTGGTCTGAACCAAAATCTTTAAAAATTAAAGAAGCCCATGTACTACGTGGAATATAGATCCATGACAGGTATAAAATATACAGAAGGATATATACATAAAACATATATGAAAGATATATTATTAAAAAGATAAAAGAACTACAGAGCCAAGAAAAGCAAATCACCAACAAGTATTTGAAGAATACTATTGAGAGATATCTTTTAGAGTGATATCTGTGAGCAATTTCTTTACATACTGTTATTCAAAATAATTTAAAAACATTGTACAGATTAAGAATGACGTTTCTTGTACTTAAACATGGCCTAATTGGGAAAGCATCTTAGAACTTCAACTATTCTTGTTTC
Source organism: Caiman crocodilus (assembly GCA_030014935.1). Taxonomy (NCBI): domain Eukaryota; kingdom Metazoa; phylum Chordata; order Crocodylia; family Alligatoridae; genus Caiman; species Caiman crocodilus. The sequence continues at coordinate 34,678,265 of JAGPOW010002514.1, read as the reverse complement.
AGAAGTGCTCAAAGTCCCTGTTGCCCTAGGGCCCTTGGCAGATGTAACATTTGAAGTGCTTCAAATGTGAATGAAGCACTCAAAAGGGTAAACAGACAGCTGTACATACCCCATAAAGCACTCCTAAAAAGGTTAAAAATGCTCCAGAAATAACCCTGAATGAAACTATGTGGAAGTATTTCATTCTGAAGTGATTCTGGGTACATCTACAGGCCCTACAGAGCATGAAAGGGATTGCTAAGTAGAACTCTGCAAACTTTGGTCCCTGATTCAATTCAGCAGAGATTCGGCCCAATTCGGTGGCTGAATCTCCGAATCTGAATCAAATTAGAGGAGTATTTAATCTCTCTGAATCAAATTGGAACTCTTTGGAAAGATTCGGTGATTTGGACATAGACACAGCTTTAAATGTTTTTTCTACATACCTCTAGGGTAGCAGGTGGATCATGAATGCTGAGATGTTGAGGCAGATGGAGCATCGCACAGAAGCACAGGGGCTCGAGCCCCCAGCACACTCGACAGCAGACCTGGAAGTAGACCAAAAGCACTTCTGGTCCTCTTCTGGGTCCACTGGGGAGACTGTGGAGGGCCCCCCTGTGCTCCCCTGTCTCAGCAACTGGTGCCTCCAGGGTCTGAGGGGGCACCTGAGGTCTCTCCGCAGCTGATCGCTGAGCCAGGCGAGTGCAGGGAAGGGGGCCCCCGTGTGCTCCCCGGCAGACCCAGAAGTGGACTGGGAGTACTTCTGGTCTACTTCCAGGTCTGCTGCCAAGTGCGCTGGGGAGCCCTCCACGCTTCTGTGGGATGCTCCATCCACCTCAGCATCTCAGCATTCATGAGCCACCTGCTACCCTAGAGGTTTGTAGAAAAAACATTTAAAGCTGTGTCTATGTCCAAATCACTGAATCTTTCCAAAGAGTTCCAGTTTGATTCAGGGAGATTAAATGGTCCTCTGATTTGACTCAGTCTCAGAGATTCAGCCACCGAATCGGGCTGAATCTCTGCCGAATCAAATCAGGGACCAAAGCTTTGTGATGTGTGTAGGGTCTCTGGTTCCCAGGTCTCGCACAGGGGTCACAGCCATCCTCAACAATCTCTGGAGTCTGAGGCATGCAAGAATGAATCCTTCCACAGCTTTCAAACTCCAGAACCAGGAGACTAGAGGCTGAAAGCCCAGGAGAGCACTTGTTGGCTGTCCACCCTGTTCTCCCTTTTTCCAATGGGGGAGCAGAGTCAGAGAACCAAGCAACCCATTGCACCCCCTCTGGCTGCTGGGAATACCAATACATGCTATTACAGCAATTTTGAAGCACTCCAATGGGTGGTTGAATTTCTCTGTCTGTAGTTGAAACTTTCATTTGAAATATGCTTCAAAGTGAAGCAGCATTTCAAGCCTGCAAAAGTTAATTCTCTCCAGGGCCTTGCTGTTGCACAAATCCAGCAGCCAATGGCATGGCTTGCTCTGGAGAAATTACAATCTGAAAGCATTGATGACATACTTACTCTTAGTGAGAAATTTCTTTTACTGCATAAATATTACCTATTACAGGTAGTAAATATTACCTGTAGAGTAAAGCATTTTGCAGTACTGGTGATGGCAGAATCTAACAGAACATATTTCCTATTTGAGAGGCACAGGTTGGTTGCTGTTGGCCAGTTACTCTGCACTGGGATAATTTCAGGTACTATTATTTACTAAAAGCAAATTTTTATGTCAATATATCTAACAGAAAATCAGTACAAATAGGACTAAATTAAGCCATTAAAATTGAACTGGAATTAATTAGGCTAACTTTCCTATATGCCAATGATTCTTAACCAGGGTGCCACTGCTGGTGGGCCATAAGATCCTTTGAAGAGTGTTAGGCAATATTAGCACTGTTAGTTGTGCAAACACCTACATATGACTCATAAAATAAACCCAGAGATTTCAAACAGGAATTGATGCTGTTAAAACCATTCTGACTTGTTGTGGGCTTTCTCAGTCCTTTGCAACAGAAGAATTGGTCTATTATTTTTCCACAGTTAAGACATGAGTGAAAGCTAAGAGCTGGCATTTTCTGAGGGATGCCACAAGGCTAACAAAGGATTCCTTAAACCTAAAAAAGTTGAAGCACACTGCTATATACTATAGCTAGAATATGTTTACATCAGATAACAAAACTATTGCTCTTACCTAAATTCTTACCAGAAGACTTTCAACATCCAAAGTTTCTAATATTTTTTTTTACAACGTATAAAGAATTATATATACATGTAGTCACCCTGGCACAGTGAAGGTTCATTTGGGGATATGTGAGAACTAAGAAGCACTAAGAGTTTTTCCTTTTAAAAAAGAACAAACCCTAAATCCAGAGTCAGGTGCTATTGTATCTGGGCCTTATTTATAGAGTTGTGCAAAGCTTTGGATCGTGATTCAGATTCGGAGATGATTTGGACGATCCAGAGGCCAAATCTACGAATCCGAATTGAATTGCTAGAAGCTTTAGGCTTTCCAAATCGATGTTTGGATGAAACTTGAAGAGGTGGTAGCCTCTGCTGAGTGCATGAAGTCTACCAAGTTTCAAGGCAATAGGTGCAGGGATTTCTGGGAAACTGCACCTCGAAGTCCTGAAAGCAAAACTAATGTCACACGTCTGTTAAGCCACAGTGGGGTGAAAACTGCAGGGGTAATAGCTCTTGCTGAGGCCACAAAGCCTGAAAAGTTTCAAGGAGAAAGGTGCAGGTTTCTGGGAAACTGCACCTGAAAATGCTGACAAGCAAAATTCATAACATAGGTGACAGTGTGTGTGTGTGTGTGTTAAGGCTCAGGGGGGTGAAAACTGCAGGCCTGCTAGGGCCTACCTTTGTGGCAGCGACAAAGACTGCCAGCTGTCAAGGAGATAAGAGCAGGGGGAGTCTGGGTTCTGGGGCCCTGCACCTCTGGCCTCAGGCAGGCAAAACTCATGATATGGTGCTTGTGGGACTGTGTGTGTGTTCAGGTGTGCCCTTCCTGGAGCTGGGGCCACTGCACAACATGGCAGTGTGCCCCTGTGAAGTCTCCTCCTCCCCTACCGCCTCAGTCCATTCCACCACTGTAGACGATGGCACATCAAAATAACTTAGCTGGCTCAACACCAACAGCACCAGCAGCAGCAAAGGTGCCCAGACAGAACTGCCACAGAGCCTTTCTTTTTATAAAGAATTACATCAGGGGGTGAGGGAGGGGAGGAGAAACGGGGACGTAGAAGCACAGGTAAAAGTGCAGAGGTGCAGTTCCCCAGAACCCCCCGCACCTCTCTCCTTGAAGGCCTGCAGGCTTCATGGCTTCCAAAGGGACTACCTTCCCTGCAGTTTTCAGCCTGCTGCACTTCAACACAAACACAGTGTCACCTATATCATGAGTTTATCTGATTTCTTGTTCAAACAGCAAGGAACACAATCTCACTTTTATCCTTTAAAAGCATTTTGCTAGGTGGAGCCTTATAGGTCCACCTCCCCATTCCCCCACAACATCCAAAAAGCCTGTGAGAGAGGAGATATCCAAAGCAGTCTAGCCTTCGCCCATTTCTACTTTAAGCAGTTCTGTGCCAATAAACTAGACCAAACCTTTTTCAATTAAAAAGGTACAAAACACATGACACCTAATCTCAAGGTAGCAGTGACCTATTGAATGCTCTATGTCTCTTTTGCCTACCATAAGAGACCAGACATTGCTTCAAAAAAGATACATTTCTTCCTGGATTTTAATTTCAAATGCAGGAAGACTGTGCATGGCCTGAAATAATTGGGTAGGACGCTTTCTACCAGAAGGGTTTAGTTATTTTCCACATAGCTTGCAAGTCATCTACTATGACCAAGAGTGGTTCTGGCAGGCTGTTATGTTCAGTGTTTTGAGTTTTTTTATTTTAGTTAGAGATGCTGTTTACAGACATGGTCTTATCCAGCACAGTAGAGGCATACAAATTAAAAATGAAACAAAAGGGTAAGGGAGCTGCAATGAATTTATTAAGATACACCAATAAAAAAACTAAAGACCAATGGTATATGTGGGACTCAGACAACTGAACAGAACGATGGAGGAAGGAGGGGGAAAAAGTTGCCAAAAGACAATTGTGTTCACATCTGTATCTTGAAGTTATACTCAGCCTTCCTATATTTTTCTGGATCAGTTGCTAAATTTTCATTCCTAACAAAACCTCATTAGGAACAAATTGTAAATTAAAATCTGAGAAGTTTATCCTTATGGACTATATATTTTGACATATAAGGCACTGACCATTAATGGAATGGTATTGTTTGTACAAAGTATCTGTCACACCTGTCCAACTGTCATGGGTGTGATTTTGTTCTTCCATACAGTATGCAGCATACCATTTTGCAAATGTACAATAGTGATATAAATAGTATCTATAAGTCTTCCACAGTGAAAATTTATTACAATTTCAGTGAGGAGAAAAATACAAGTAGAAATACAAGTAAGGTATCAAAGGCAAATAACAGACTGTTCTAAAGAAAGCAAGTACCAAGAAGTTTAGAGTGGAATGGACTCAGCACAGAACTCACACTTATGGACTTGCATAGCCCAGTAGCAGAGAGATTAAACTCAGACAGAAACAGTAGATCGTATCTTAAAGTAATGTAATAGGATATATAAATGTATACATTATACAGAGAGAGAAGAGTGTTGACAAGGATTTAACATGAGCTTGGAAATGCCATATTATTTGCAAATGACCAAGCCAAGAGCAAGTGACAGCATAGAAATCGTAGATAATTAGTGTTGGAAGAGACCTCAGGAGATCATCTAGTCCACCCCTCTGCTCAAATCAGGACCATCCCCAACTAGATCACTCCAGTCAAGGCTTTGTCTATCCAGGTCTTAAAAACCTTCAAGGATAGAGATTCTACAACCTCTCTGTGTGGCTGCTTCCAATGCTTTAGTACCCTCCTTGTGAGAAGGTTTTTCCTCATATCTAACCTAAATTCCCCTTGCTGGAACTTGAAACCAGTGCTCCTTGTTCTGTTACCTGCCACCACTGAGAACAGTCTAGCTCCATCCCCCTTGTAACTGCCCTTCAGGAAACTGAAGGCTGTTATTAAATCCCCTCTCATTCTTGTCTCCTACAGACTAAGCCAGTTCCCTCAGCCTCTCCTCAGAAGTCATGTCCCCCAGCTCCCTAAAATTTTTGATGCACTCTGCTAGACTGTCTCCAATTTGTTCCCATCCTTTCTGTAGCAGGTGGTCCAAAACTGGACACATTACTCGAGATGTGGCTTCACCAGTGCCGAATAGAGGGGAAGAATCACTTCCCTTGATCTGCTGGTAATCCCGCTACTAATCAGCCCAGTATGCCATTAGCCTTCTTCACAACAATGGCTCATTGTTAGCTCATATTCAGCTTATTGTCCACTGTAACCCCCAGGTCCTTTTCTGCAGAGCTGCTACTTAGTCAGTTGGTCTCCAATCTGTCCTGGGGCATGCATCCATGTTGTACCAAACAAGTGGTAAAAAAACCTTTATATGACATTAAATAATCATGAATTTTGTCTAGACTACGTAATGGGGGGGAGGGGAAACAAAGCTATTTGTGGTGTTTTTCATATTGCTGAAAATACAAAGCCACTGATTTAGTGGACATGGAAACCAATTGCTCAGGAGCCCAACAGGGAGAGAAACATAATATTAGAGTACATTTAAACCCTTCTCCAAATCACATAAAATAACTTCTCAAAATACTCAATAGTCCAAAATTTCAATTAATTGCTTCAGAGCTCAAAGGCTAGAAAATAGAACTATTTTTTCTTTGGGAACTTCCCTCACCTTATGATAAAAACCTTTCTCACTTCCAGCTTCAAAGAACTGCACAATAAATTCTTCAAGTGTAATCCTGGCTATATTGGAGGCAATGAGAATTTTGCCACTGAACTCAATGCCAAGATTTCATTCTATTAAAGTATGCATATATGTGCATGCTCACAAATGAATATTCTTAAACAAAAAACTAAGCTGTTTTCTTTTCAAGAAAAACAACTGCCTGTGGTATCAGCTTTTAGAAAGAATATTACTGTAAGTATTAAAATGCAAATCCACCTACCATTTGCCACAGACAGCCCCACTGATAACTTATATGTAGAGTGCTTTTCCTTGCATTTTGATTGGAAATGGAATTCACCTAGAAGCTGCTGCTTCTTCAGTTAAATACAATTTAATACAACAGTATGCTTGCTTTAAAGACAGTTAGACAGAAAAGATGGAGATAAATTAGTCTGTGGCTGCAGGGGATAGAACAAGGATCAATGGTCATAAATTTCAGGAAGGGAAATACATGATGAGCATTGGGAAGAAGTTTCTCATGCTGAGGCTTTGTTCCCCTGAGGCCTAGTTTTCACAAAATCATAGAAAGTTAGGGTTGGAACGGACCTCAAGAGATCATCTAGTCCAACTGCCTGCTCAAAGAAAGACCATCCCAACTATATCATCCCAGCCAAGGCTTTGTCTACCCAGGTCTTAAAAACCTCCAAGGATAGAGATTCGATAACCTCTCTGGGTAACCTGTTGCAGTGTTTTACTACCCCCCTAATGAGAAAATTTTTCCTAATATTTAAGCTAAACTTCCCTTGCTGCAACTTGAGACCTTTGCTCGTTGTTCTGTCATCTGCCACCACTGAGAACAGTCCAGCTCCATCCTCTTAGAAACCACGCTTCAGGTATTCGAAGACTGATATTAAATCCCCCCTCAGTCTTCTCTTCTCTAGACTAAATAAGCCCAGTTCCCTCAGTCTTACCCCATAAGTCATGTCCCCCAACCCACTCACCATTTTTGTTGCCTTCCACTGGACTCTCTCCAATTTATCCACATCCCTTCTGTAATGGGGGGCCCAAAACTGAGTACTCCAGATGTGGCCTCACCAGTGCTGAATAGAAGGGAATAATCACTTCCCTTGACCTACTGGTAACACACCTACCAATGCAGCCCAGTATGTCATAACCCTTCTTGGCAACAAGGCCACACTGTTGGCACATATTCAGCTTATTGTCCACTGTAAACCCCAGGTTCTTTTCTGCAGAACTAGTGCCCAGGAGATCAGCCACTCAGCCTGTACTGGTTAATGGGTTTTTCCACCCTAAGTGCAGGACTTTACATGTGTCTTTGTTCAACCTCATTTATTTGGCCCAATCCCCCATTTTGTCTAGGTCACTCTAAATTCTAGTCCTACCCTTCAGCATATCTACTACTCCCCGAGGGTGCAGTCTATGCCATCTTCCAGGTTATTGATGAAGACATTGAACAAAACTGGTCCCAAGAGCAAACCCTTGATATTGATACCACTTGATACAAGACCCCTTGAGACTTGATACTGGCTGTCAAATAGACATTAAGCCATTGATTACTACTTTCTGAGCCCAATGCTCCAGCCAGTTTTCTGTTCACCTTACATCCATACATCCAACCCGTGCTTCCTCAGCTTGCTTGTGAAAATGCTGTGGGAGACTGTATCAAAAGCCTTGCTAAAATGGCCAAGTTCGCTGATGACACCAAACTTTGGGTTTGATGACACCCAAGGACAGGATGGTGATCCAGGCCAACCTTGACAGGCTCGGAAACTGGGCAGATGAAAACCTGATGGCCTTCAACACCAAAAAATGCAAGGTACTCCACCTTGGGGAGAAAAACCTGCAGCATTGCTTATAGGTTCGGCAGTGCTACACTTGCTAGCACCATAGCCAAAAGGGACTTGGGGGTCATGATTGACCACAAAATGAACATGAGCCACCAATGTGATGTTGCAGCCAGCAAAGAGAACAAAACTCTGGCTTTCATCCATGGATGCTTCTCTAGCAAATCCCAGGATGTCAACCTCCCACTGTACTTGGCCTTGGTGAGGCCACAGCTGGAGTATTGCATCCAATTCTGGGCTCCACAATTCAAGAAGGATGTGGAGAAGCTTGAGAGAGTGCAGAGGAGAGCCACGTGCATGATCAAAGGGCAGGAAAACAGGCCTTATGATGAGAGGCTGAGAGCCATGGAAAAGTACAGGCTCAGAGGGGACCTGATGGCTGCCTATAAGTATATAAGTGGTGTGCATCAGGATCTGGCGCAATGCCTGTTCACCAGAGCACCCCATGGGATGACAAGGTCAAATGGTCACAAACTCCTCCAAGACCATTTCAGGCTGGACATAAGGAAGAACTTCTTTACTGTCCGAGCCCCCGAGGCCTGGAACAGACTGCCTCCAGAGGTGGTGCAAGCACCTACTCTGGAATACTTTAAGAGTCAATTGGCCATTTATCTTACTGGGATCCTGTGACCCCAGCTGACTTCCTGCCTCTCGGGCAGGGGGCTGAACCCAATGATCTTCTGAGGTCCCTTCCAGCTATAATGTCTATGAAATCTATTAAATAAAATCAAAGTACACCACATCAACCAGTCTCCTCACATCCACAGAGCAAATTACCTCATCATAGAAGGTAATCAGGTTGGCCCCACATGACTTGTCCTGGGTGAATCCATGCTGACTGTTCCTAATCACCCGTTTCTCCTCCAAGTGTTTCAAAATGGATTCCTTAAGGATCTGCTCCATGATTTTTCCAGGGAATGAGGTTAAGCTAACTGGTCTGTAGTTTCCTGGAATTCTCTTTCTTCTCTTTCTTAAATATGGGTGCTATGTTTGCCCTTTTCCAATCATCAGATGATGGCCAACGCCTCTGGAATCACATCAGCCAATTCCCTCAACACCCTTGGGTGCATCCCATTCCAGCTTTTCTATGTAGACTCTAACCTGTTCTTTCACCACTGATGGCTACTCACCTTCTCCCCAAATTGTGCTGCCCGATGCACCACTGAGGGCCGTTTATCTCCTCCACAAACTGTGCAGTGCACTAGTCTGGGAGCTGACCTTGTTTGTGAAGACTGAGGCAAAAAAGGCATTGAACACTTCAACCTTTTCTGCATCCTCTGTCACAAGGTTGCCTGCCCCATTCAGTAAGGGACCCACACTTTCCCTGATCCTCCTTTTGCTACTGACATACTTGTAAAAACCCTTCTTGTTACCCTTCACATCCCTTGCTAGCTACAACTCCAACTGCACTTTAGCCTTTTTGACCTCATCCCTGCATACCCAAGCAATGGTCTTATATTCTTCCCTAGTTATTTATCCAGGTTTCCACTTCTTAGAGGATTCCTTTTTGTGATTTAGTTTACTGAAGAGTTCCCTGCTAAGCTAAGCTGATCTTCTACCATACTTGCTAGTCTTCCTGTGCATTGGGATGGTTTGTTCCTGCACTCTCAGTAAGGCTTCTTTCAAGTACAGTCAGTTCTCCTGGACTCCTCTTCCCCTCAGACTGGCTTCCCAGGGGATCCTGCCCATCAGTTCCCTGAATGAGTCAAAGTCTGTTTTTCTGACGTCCAGGGTCCTTACTCTGTTGCTGTTCTTCCTTCCTTTCTTCAGGATCCTGAACTCAATTATCTCATGGTCATTGCTGCCCAAGTTGTCATCCACTACCACATTACCCACCGATTGTTCCCTGTTTGTGAGCAGCAGGTCAAAAAGAGCATGCCCCCTGGGTGGCCACTCCAACACTTGCAGAAGGAAGTTGTCCCCAGTACTCTCTAAAAACTTCCTGGATAATCTGTGCACTGCTGTATTGCTCTTTCACCAGATGTCAGGGTGATTGAAGTGTCCTATGAGAACCAGGGCCTGTGATCAGGAAACTTCCACTAGCTGTTTGAAGAAAGCCTCATCCACCACTTCTTCCTGGTCTGGTGGTATATAGCAGACCCTGCCATGATATCACCCTTGTTGCTCTGCCCTCTGACCCTAACCCAGCAACTTTCAACAGGCCTATCTCCAGCTTCATATGGAGCTCTGAGAAATCATATGGCTCTTTTACATCAAGTGCAGCTCCTCCTCCTCTTCTTCCCTGTCTGTCCTTCCTGAACAGTTTGCACCCATCCATGACAGTGCTCCAGTCATGCGAGCTCCCACCAAGTCTCTGTTATTCCAATCATGTCATAGTGCTGTGACTGTGCAAGGACTTCCAGTTCTTTCTGCTTGTTTCCAAGGCTCCATGCATTTGTGTATAGGCACCTAAGGTAACTAGTTGATATCTCTGATTTCTCAGGAAGAATGAGAGCACCTTCACTGTTGTCCCCTTTTGCTCACTCTTCCTCCAGGTATCCTGCTTCCCCACCTACCTCAGGACTTTGGTCTCCATTCCCTGGTGAACCTAGATTAAAGCCCTACTCACTAGGTTAGTGAACCTGTGTGAGAAGACACTCTTCCCTCTCTTCCTTGGGTGAATCCCATCACTTCCCAGCAATCCTTCTTCTTGGAACAACATCCCATGGACATGTATTGTTTATTATACAATTTCCACACAAAGGCAACTGTAGATCATGTTTATAAATGGGAAAAATCTCACAGGTAGGAAGGATGGACAGGAAAGTAAGAAATCTTGTAAGTTAATATTTACTTTCAGAGTAGGCATATATTATTAAAGCAAACTGGGTTAAAAAAAGGAGTCTGTATTTGCATCCTTCATTGACATGTAAAATTGTACTTTTTAAAAACAGTCTTGGAGATCTTGAATCTATTTACTGAGCATATGTTTTATAACTATTGAAATAAACTTAGAACTATATTAATAAGCAATATGCAGATTATTAATTATAATTTGAATTGTGGGAACATCTACAGACTGCAGTCAAGGACTGTCACACCTCTCTGCTACATTCTGTATAACCTCAGAACAATACAGCTCCTCTACCAGAGTTTTCAATCTCTCTCTCTATAAATGTCAGTAGATGTAATACAATTAACAAGTGCTTTCACAAGTATGCTTTTCTGTGTTCACCCAGCAGTTTTCACATGGAATATTAAAAATGATTATTTACTATATTATTAAGCAAATATTTTCTTCTTTTTCCATTCTATACCTTCTTTGTCCTTTTCCTTTTTTTTGTTTGTTTGTTTGCATGCCGAATGGCAAGTCAGTTTAAAAGAGGGGGCAAATATTGACAAAGCTATCATACACACCTTGTCTGTTGTTTAGTAGTCCTAATTTATAAATATCTCTCTCAAAGAGAAATAAGGTAGGAATGACACCATCTTAAGAAAGTCTAAAAAATGCATCTGTCACTGTCTGGTGATCAGCTATAGTTTAAGAAGGAGAATAGCATGTTACAGTGAAAAATATATATATATATATTTACCATATTTCATGGTTTTTGAGTTTTGAAGCCCAATTTTTGTGTCTTAAAAATCAAACTCAACTTATAGACTGTGCCACATCAAAAACTGGAGATGGGACTGGGTTCAGCACTTGGCTGGCGTGGCCCTATTCCCGCAAGTGGTGCTGCCACTCACAGGGGATGAGACTGTGCCAGCTGAGCACCAAACCCAGTCCCATCCCCAGCAAGCAGCACCAGGCTCGCAGAGGATGGGGCCATGTCACCCAAGCACCAAGCCTGGCCCTGTCTGCTGAGAGCAGCACTGCCAAACACCGAGCCTGGTGCCACTTGCAGGGTTCAGCGCTTGGCTCACATGGCCTCACCCCTGTGAGCAGTACCAGGCTCAGCATTTGGCAGTGCCATTCACAGCAGCCCCATTCCCTGCAAGCCCAGCGCCACTCACAAAGGACAGGGACAGGAATGGGGCTGAGCTCAGCTGGTGCAGCCTCATCCCCTGCGAGTGGCACTGCCAGCACCACTTGCAGGGGATTGGGCTATACCAACCAAGTGCCAAGCCCAGCCCCAGCCCCAGCCCTTTCCCCTGTGAGCAGCACTAGGCTCAGTGCCACTTGCAGGGGACAGGGACAGGGACAGGGATGGGCTTGGTACTGGACTGGTACAGCCCCATCCCAAGAGCAGTGCCAGCAGGGGATGGGACTGCACCAGCCAAGCGCCAAGCCTAGCTCCAACTTATACACCATGCTTATGAAAATCTTAACCTTTCAGATCAGAAACCTGGGGTCAACATATACACCATGTTGACCTATACACTGTGAAATATGGTACTGTATTGGAAGTGAAAGCCAAGCACAGTAAAATTAAGCAATTTACTTCTTTGCAACCAACCCTTCTACACGACACTGGTCAGACCACAGCTGGAGTACTATGTCCAGTTCTGGGCACCCCACTTCAAAAGGGATGTGGACATTATTGACAGCATCCAGAGGAGGGCCACCTGCATGATCTGGGGACAGCAGGGCAGACCCTACAATGAGAGGCTACGGGTCCTAAACCTGTTCAGCCTTCACAAGAGAAGGCTGAGGGGGGACCTGGTGACCAGCTATAAACTCACTAGTGGGGACCAGAAGGATTTGGGGTTATCCTTAACCCCCCCAGGATAACAAGGAATAAGGGGCACAAGTTGTTGGAGAGTAGGTTTAGATTAGACATCCGTAGGAACTACTTCACAGGGTGGCTAAGATCTGGAACTGACTTCCAAGGGAAGTGGTGCTGGCTCCTACCCTGGGGGTCTTTAAGAAGAGGCTTGATGTCTACCTGGCTGGGGTCATTTGAGCCCATTTTTCTTCCTGCCCAGGAAGGGAGTCGGACTTGAAGATCTACAAGGTCCCTTCTGACCCTACTTCTATGATTCATCTATGAACTACTTAAGAATGTAAGTTTTAGAATATAGCTGAAAATAAAGCCAATTTAAAGGCCTGAAAAATTATATTGATTCACAGTTGGATATTCTTTAGTACCAATCAGTAAACCACTGTTCATTCAGTGCGGTTTAGGTTTCAATATCGAGACAAAACTAAGAATCATCACAACCTGAATCCATACAATGCAGAAAGATTTTTTTATCTATAGGATCACTAAACACCTCAGTCAGAGCAAAACATGTCCAAGCTAGCTCTTATCTGCTTGGGAAGAGGCTCTTGTTGCATTTAAGAAACAAGTTCCATTCCATCTGTCACAAATTCCACAATGATCTGATGGTTTGGAGGGTGTCATTAATATTTTTTTGTGTTTTGCTGTACTAATATGGCATATGTAGTCTTATTGGAAAGGCCATGTTATGATGTAACCATTTATATTACTGTTATAACTGTATAGGTTATGTTATGCTATCTATATAGATTTTCATAGGTTTGAATATGTTTTAGTCAAGAAAAAGGAGTAGGCAGAACTGCTAAATCTCTTTTGCTCTTTTGTCATGAGGCTAGGGAAAGAAGAATTGCCATTTCCAGACACGGGCAGAAGGAGCCATTATTGGATTGGGTATCCCAGGCATTGTTTGTCTATAATGGGGAAATCGACTCCTCTGCATGCCAGGTGTCTTAGGGAGAGAAATTCCTGGAGGATTCTGGTAACTCATAAGCAATTAGAATAACAGTGATACGGGATCTAGCTTGGAGGTTTTTTAGGGTCTGGCTATCATAGAATCATAGTCTTTGGATTTTTTCCTAGGCTGGAGAATGGTCCAAGGCCCCAGCAGCCAGGACTGGCAAAATCAGCAGGAAGACTGATTTCTGGCGATAATGGCAGGTCTTTTAGGAGACCTAGGGAGTAACCAGATGAGAAGATAAGAAGTTTTAGTTGTCTTTTTATTTTGTCTTCAAACTTATGGTCAGTTTTGCTTATATAATTCTTTTCTCCTACATTATAAATCACCTTGTTGTGTTCTCTTCTTACTGGTTTTCTGTGGAAAGAGTGACCTCTGGACAAGAGATATTCTAAATTAGCCCATTCTACAGAAAAGGGGACCTAAAATTTCTTTTGCAGTTCAAAGGGAAAGCCATCTAGAGCTGGCAGAAATTCCCTCGCTATAGCTGTGGGGCCAAAATAAGAGCAGGGGATCTGAGGCTTGTGGGGATAAGGAGTTATCCCAGGGCAAACCCTGGTTTGTTCCTTGAAACAAGTAGTGAGACAGTGGGGAGGCACTCAGGTCTCTGGAAGAGCCCTTCAGATGGGTTTGTGATACTACTTATGTCTCTTCAACCTACAATATAACAATTCCATTGCCACTGTACTTTCTGCACAACCTGTAAAGTTTTCCTGTTTCCCTCTAGTTGTTCTCTTAGGAATATTTTTTCCAGTGTCTCCATATGACCTATTAACATTTGACCAGAAAGTTAACAATTGATGGTGATTTCGATGTATGTACCCATCTTGTGTATCATCAGTTCATTATAATCATAACTCTTCAAACACCTTTATACAAATGCTATATATTAGTAGAGTCTCCAACATACAAAAATCTTACCTCTTACTTGGGTCTTTATTAAAAAGGGTCATAGAATTTTTTTTAAACAATTTGTGTGACGTTTACAATCCAATTAACATATATTATAATATCTCCTTCTTTAAAATCTTGCGACTGCTATAATCTGTCAGTAATGTGTTTATTTGATCCCTTCAAGAGCTGCCTATTTCTTCCATGCATATACTATGCTGCTTCCAGTTGCCATAGATTCATAGATTGTAAAGGGCTGGGAAAAGGACCTCGCAAGATCATTGGATCCAGCCCCCTGCACTAAGCAGAAAAAGACAACTGGGGTCAGGTAACCCCAGCGAGGTGACCATCCAGTCTCCTCTTGAAGATTTCCAGGGTAAGTGACTTCACCACTCTGGAGGGAGCTTATTCCACAATCTGGACACGCTAACTGTGAAGAAGTTTTTCCTTGTATTAAGCCTGAAATGCTCTTCCAGGAGTTTGTGGCCATTACTCCTGGTTTTCCCAAAGGGTGTCCTGGTGAACAGTTAGTTGCTGAACCCTTGATGTATTCCCCTGCTATAGCTGTAAGCTGCTATCATCAGGTGCCCTCTCAGCCTTCTTTCTTTTAGGCTGAAGAGACCCAAGTCCCTCAGCCTTTCCTCCTATGGATTGCCTTGCGAGTCTCTAATCATACAGGTGGCTCTTCTCTGGACTCTCTCAAGCTTTTCCACACCCTTGTTGAAGTGTGGTGCCCAGAACAGGATGCAGTACTCTAGCTGCGGTTTCACCAATGCTGAGTAAAGCAGAAGAATCACTTCCTTGGTTTTTCCAGAGGTGCATTGGTTGATGCATGCCAGAGTAGTGTTTGCCCTACTGGCTACAGCATTGCACTGACGGCTCATATTCATATTCATGTACTATTAACCCTATGTCCCTTTCAGTCATTATTAGGTATTAGTCAGGTATTAGTCATAGTATCATAGTATCTAGAGTCGGAAGGGACCTGGGCAGATCATCTAGTCCGACCCCCTGCCTTGGCAGGAAAGAGCACCGGGGTCAGATGAC
>JAGPOW010002514.1:34637798-34659440 GCA_030014935.1 Caiman crocodilus | reverse complement strand
ATGGGCAAGACAAGTAAAGAACATATTGTCTGAAAATCTGTTAGGGAAGAGGTTCTTAAACTTTTTCTAGATTCAGGGCACCCCTGCCTTTCCTACCCCCGAACCCTCCCCAGCATTTTTTTTTGTTTTTAATTTGGCAGTGCCCCACTTGGTAACCACTGTCGTGCTGCCTCATCTAACAGCAGTGGTATGTAACAGGAGCGCTACTGCGAAGACAACCCTTGGAACTGACCCATGCACCTCATTGCACAGCCAGATAAGCCTAAAGCAAATCATGCATACCTGCTTTTGCTGCAGGCATTCTTGGTCTGCCCCTGATCCCTACTCCTCCTGGACCCAGAGGCATACAGGGCAGTTCCACATCCCTCACGCACCTCTATTTCCAGAAGCATGTGAAGGGTTGCAGCAGGATCAAGGGCTCCTTCCTGCTTTACGACTATCTGGCTGTGCAGGGCAGTTCCACTGCCTGCTGCCATGGATCTGCACACTGAAGGGTTTCACAGCACCCCAGTTGAGACCCACTTTCTTAAGTGATTGAGCTGCTTGTTGGTTGAGGATATAAATCGTTATGTGCATACCTAGCACTGGAAATGTAGCTGCTTTAGGGATTTCAATGCTGGTAACTTTGGCACTTAAGGAATTTAAGCAGCCATTGGGGAGGAGGATGTTCTTGATGAGCTGCTCCACTCACTGTCCTGAAACTGCTGCGGTGTTGGTAGGCAGCGCTAAGTACTCATGGGAGGAGTGATTCCTGTCTCCAGCATCCTACAGGGGAAATAAAAAGAATCACTCTACAAATACCAATTCTTAGTTCACTACCACTAGCCAGTATGTTATTCTCTACCTCTCAAATACTTTTAAACTGCACTCAAATTAGTTTCCTTTAATATATTTTTAATTAAGAGCATTAATATGGCAAAGTGAAATTGATTTGCCTACTTCGTTAAGAAGAAAGTACTTGTAGCTTAAGCTTATGATATTTCCAAGAAAATCCTTATACTTTTTAGATATATTACATAACAGTAGTATTGATGGTTTTTTACTCCAGCACTGTCAATCATTTCTTTGAAAAGCACATCTTAAATCTGATTCTTCCTAAAGGTTTTTGTTGTCCTATAAATTCATGAAAATAAAAGCAAAAGCCTATTTTAATTTTTCCCTTTTCAAATTAAGTGTATATTGTTTACTGTTGTTAAATCCACACCGCTTACCCTAACTTCACCCTATTTAAAGCATCTTAAATGCAAATATCCTAAGAATTCATCATCAGAAATAAAAACCCATATTTGTTTTACTGCTTACTCAATCATAAAATTGTTTCAGGTTTTGAGATATCAGAGTGCATATACTTATCTAAGTCAACTTAAAGTATGGTGACTTAAGCCACATCAGAGAGTACACACATACAGCTCCTTGACATGATGGCAACCATCTTGTGAGCCCTCCCCTGCAGAGTTGACTTAACCAATGCAACATAACATAATATACCTCAGAGGTGTATTATCTTGTGCCACATTTAAGTTGACTCTGCTCCATATACATGTGTACACTTTGACAGTGAAGTCAACTTTAAAAAATGCAGTTGACTTAACTGTCAGAAAGTTAGTATGTTTATACGCACCCCTAGATGGCAAATCCTTAGCTAGTGTAAATGTCTTCTCTCCTTAGAGGAGTAGAGGGTAGATTTTCATCCAGTGGAAGTTTCTGAAACAAGTTAAGCTACAGCAATTTACACCAGACAAAAACTACCTCCTGCCTGCCACGCTCAATACTACAATGGCTGACAAAGGATTCAGAGGCTTTTTTATAGCAAACCATCATAAAGCTTGACCATCTTTGATAATAATGACTTCACGTAAACTTATTCCCCTATGTCCCCAAAGTATTTGCACAGGTTTTAATGAAAACAGTTCAAAATGTACATATTTACTTAAAAACTTAGTATTCAATAGAGCCCTTTAAAGGTACTATAGTGTTGCTAAATCTTTCTTGGCAATATTCTGAATTGGATTGTACTTAATAAAAGCTCTAGCTCCAGGGTTTTGGTAAGTATCCTGTTAAGCTGTTAATTCAGACTACAATCCAAGACACTTACTGAAACAAATCAAATAAATGTTAACTAGAAATGTGCAAGGTATGCAAAGAATACTTTTCAGTCACAACAAACATAGTATGTTTCCTATAAACTTTACAAAAAATGGAAATTTCATTTGGGTTCTTTCTTTAAGAAAGGACTGCTTTTAATCCAAGTACAGTTTAAGCACTGGCCATGTTAATATGCAGCATATTCACTTCCACAGGGGCAAGATTTTACTAACCCATTAAATCTGCTCTATTGCATGGCCAGAAGATGACAAAGTGGAACATTCCTTTTTAAATGTTCACTTAATCTTTCAGAAATGCCTCTATATCACTGAAAAGTATGAAGTACTGAAGAATACCATGAGACTATCCTGATAACTTCAATATTATCAAGTCACTTAAATTTTACATGCAAAGTCCAAGTATATTTTATGAGCAAACTCTCCCAGGTTTTTTCTTTCAATTAGCTGGTGCATGGTATAAAAATACTACAGTAATCCAAAATCTAGAAATTAATATAATACTTGCATTTCACCATTAGTTTTCAGTTTCTAGCAACCAGAGTGAGTTGTAGAAAGTAAAAGCATATATCTCAGACATTAAAGATATGAATCTTCTGCTTTTCTGTGCACAGTATTGGATGCAGACATTCTAAGGTTGAAACTTGAGCCCAAAATGGGGCCAGAATTCTTCAAAAATTACAGGTGCCCTGCTCCTAAAGAGAGGAAACTGCTAGGGAGGGACCCCTAGCAGTGAATAAGAAGCCCAGCTGTTGGTTACCAGGACAACCAGAGGAGGTCAGCTGACCAGAAGGGGCAGGGCCTGGTTCCCTTATAAACCCCAGGGGTTAAGGCCAGAGCCAGTTCCCTGCCAGCAGCCCCGGGGAAAGGAGCTCTCTCAGGGAAGAAAGGGGAGGCCTGACTACAAGAGCAGAGTTTGACACTGCTGAGGGATGGAGTATTTTCCAGTAGGCTTGAATGATATTTTAGCCAGGTGACTTTAATTTATGTTACAGCCCAGGGGCTTGTGTTTTGTTGTTATTTAAGTACTGGTGGTTTGGGTGAGGCTATTAGGAGTTGGAGGAGGCCTCATAGGGGACCCACAGCAGTGTGAGAACCCCAGCGCCAGCAAGGGTGCAGCATTTGGGGTGCACAGACCCCAGCCCCAGAGAGGGGGCATTGCTGAGAAGCCCCAGAAAGGGAGCAGTGAACCCTAGAAAGGGGGTGTGGAGAAAGAGAGAGGGACAGAACAAAGTCTATTCCATCAGCGAGGCATGGGCTGCAGTGTGGGGGAGGAAACGGAGCCACAGATAGCTCCCCCTGGCAGCAGGGCAGTACAAGGGTAGCCTCCCTCTAATTAACATCAATTAATCAATTAACAGAAAGGCATGGTGGGCGGTTGCCCCAGGAACAGGTATGCATACCCCGTTTAGATCAGCCTAGAGCAGATACCAATTACATGCACATTTGTACTTCTTACATTTCCTTAGGAAATTTCTGGTCATCTAAGAATGCAATAAGGCTAAGCACAGACATTTAAAAAGTCCAAGACAGCTGCAATCTAAGTTTCACGCTTTAAGAGCCCTGGTTAGGTTAGAAGTGAACAGAACACACATTTATACTTGTGGGGGGGAGGTGGAATGCACAGCCTCATTTCCCAGTTCTCACCTTAACCAGCTGGGCAGGGAAGCAGCAATATGGGAAGGCCAGGTCTATGTGGCATGGACTTCTCCTCCCCACCCTGCCACTGCCCAGCCCTGCTGATGGGCACAGGCCATGGCTCTTGCCTGCACCAGTCAGTGGAGCTGAGCAGTGGCAAGGGAGGGACCAGAGGCCTCTGTCAAGATGACCTGCCCCCGCCCAGTCCAAACCAGGCACAGGTAGGGGGACCTGTGCAAAAGGCGCCTCTGCTCTCACCCCCCTCCCCTATCCCGCCACTGCCCAGCCCTGCCGACAGGCACAGAAAAGAGCTGTAGTTAGGAACAGACTTTTCTGGCTTGTCTCTGTGACAGCCTTGGGCCAGGTCCAAACCAGCACTTGGCTGAGGCTAGCAAAAGCAGATTAATGATGGACCACAAAGCAACCTGGGATGTTGGTAGATGGCAAACTACCTCGATTTGGGTGGGATCTGGTACAGAAGTTTGATGGACTAGTCCAACTTAAATCGCTTAAATCTGATGCTACATCCATCCAGGTCTATCTTAGTTCAAGATCTGCCATGTTTAAAAAAAACAGTTTGTGTGCGCTGAACTTCTGTACAGTTACAGGTGTAGACTGGTTTCCAAGCACTTATATTGGTATAAGTGTAACATCTATACCTAGCCCAAGACTATTTTATATCAGGCTCAAGGTACTTTTGGTTCTACCAGTATATGTTTTTACCACAAGCCTGAAAAACTCCCTATAAAAGTATGTAACGCTATTACCCTATCCTCTTTAAAACTCACCTTAAGGTCTGCCAAGGTCTACCAGGATGCCAACAAAAAAATCAGTATCATGTGCCATTGGCTTGGCAAGTGGTACATTAAGAATTCTACCTTTTTGAAAGTTTTCTTCATTTTATGCATTAGAAGAGAGAACCCTCATTCCATCTTCTCATCAACTCCATTTTTTTGCTAATTTTACCTACTGTCTTAGATATTTAGATTGCACACACTCTTACCTATAAAATACCTTCTTTACTACTTGCCTATATGGAGCCTATCACAAGAAACCTGTGATCATCAATTGCAGTCCCAATACAGTATCATAACATAATACAATATAATCAGAAACAGTAAATGAGGTAAAAAAATTGCAACTGATTATCTCCTAATTTAACTATTCCAAACTTTAGACAAAGTTTGGCTCTAGCTTTAGACAAGAAGTGTGTCCGGTTCCACTGCTTTTAAAACTATTTTAGTATTTAGTTCTATTTTATAAGTTTTGTCTTGCATGATAAGCTACCTCAAGCCTTTTTAGATTCTTCATAAATCTGATAAGTAAGTACAATTAATAAATAATGTATACCCTTTGATGTTATACTGTCCAACAGCTTGTGGCAGACAGGAGAAAAAAAGATCTAAACTTTTGCCTTTGAGACAGAGAAGAGAATTTGACTGCCTGAGCAAACTGCTGCAGATTTTTAAAATATTTCTGTACATTACCAAAAGCTAAATTCAGAATCCTAGCACATTTGAGCATCCTGAAATATTTCCTGGCAGCTCAGTATGCCAATCTAAAGAATCTGTTCTCACAGGTCTTCATATATTCATATATATTTGCATGTACACAAATACATTATACAGACTGTGCCATATGTAATACCTGTACACAGAAAGAGATAAAATTATGAAATACAAGTAAGGGTATCACAATACTGAAGTACAAATTGTCACTAGCAGTAGTATTGTGATAACAGCTGATATGAAACCAAAGATATTTAAGGAGGGGGGGGCTGGAAACAAAACCTCACAGACCAGATACTTGAGTCCAAAGAGGTTTTAAATCGCAATGAAAACAAAAACACAAGAGGACAAGAGAGCAGCAGATGCCACATAATAGAAAAGAAAGTCTGTCCTAAAATAAATAGATTGAAATAAAAGGAACCTAGGTGGATCATAAACCCACACAGCATATTTACTTTGTTAAGTTTAAAAGCTTGGCTTCTGCAGACTGCTGAAGTGTCCTGTCAGTCTGTTAGTCCCACTCTGTCATGCACAACAAAGCATTAGCTTGTGAAAAATGTTGTGAGAAGAGATATGTTTGAAGCATGCACACCCAATAACACATTATTGTGAGGGTGACAGTATTTAGATCTTGGGGAGCACTGGATTTGCAGCTGAATAAAAGGTTATAACCTGTGGCCTAGCAAGCTGCTAACCACAAGGTAGAATGGTAAGTTAAAAATAACATTGCAAAGCACTTAGGCAAGCATTTTCCTAACAAGGTAGTACTGTTGAAAGATATATAGCTCATTGTGTAAGAAGAACAGGATGCAGCCCACCGGCTATTGTTAGGAGAAAGCAGAAGCAAAACCTTGGAGACAGTGAAGAAATCAGCAAAAGACCGCAAGTGACCAAAAGAAGCTGGGGTCAGGGTTTTAGGCATGCGCTCATAGCAGAAAGACAGGTGAATAAGTGAAATGCATAGTTAATTCATTGCTAATGAAGTCAACAGTAAACAGAGGCAGAGCCTAGATGGGAGGGACTCAGGGTGAAACAAAGGAGGAACAAAGGTGGGGTAAATGTTAATGAGCATAAACCAAGGCGTATAAATATGGAAAGAACTAATGTTCGGCGCAGCTCCCCGGTTTGTTGAAGCTAGTCTGAAGCTGTCTCCATTTTGAATAAAGCTGTTGACAAGCAATGTGTGTAGGTGATGTATGATGGCATTGGTCTGTTGTCTCCCTAGTCGTTAGACCTCGATTCCATGTGATGCCCAATAATTATATTCTTTTCAGTAGTCTAAAGGAAAAAATAAACATACCAGAAATCTTGTCTCTTCTCAGGCCATAAATGCAACATAACTGATCATTATCCACAAGTGGATAAAAAGAGTGTTTTTGGATAAAATCATAGATCAGGGCAGAAGAAAAGTCTGACATGAACTATTCAGAAAAATAAATTTCTCCCCACAAACATTTCAAGAAAAGATGCTCTTTTCATCACACTTGTGTGATTTTGAAAGTCCAACAACTGTTGAGCAAACCAAGAGCCAATCAATATTTGTGCAAAAGAACTTTCCATTGTATTGAAAAGCTATTTTGCTTTGAAACATATTTTAATGAGAAATGTTGAGCCAAATCAAAGTATAGAATCATAGGATAGTGAAGAACAGTGTTTCAGCCATGGAGAAAAGCAGCTATGCCTGCATCAAGCAGGGGTAGCTTCTAGGCAAATTACAACTTTGAAAGATACTTAAACTCAAGAGAGCACCACAGAAGATGCATCCATGTTCAGCTTTTTCCAAATGTGATTAAAGAAAACTTATGAAGAACAAAATACAGGACCATGGAATCAAATGGTACCTTATCTATTCCAGTTTCAGTTAGCATAGTCATTTTGGCCTACTGCTGTGGGCAAGCAAATTAGCTCTGCTTCCAGTAGAATAGGCAGCCTAGGGCGATTTCCCAAATTAAAAGCAACCTAGCCACTTCCTGTAGTGACAGGTAGTGTTGTGCCAACTGAGTTGAGAGGCTGAGCTCACAACTGCCCTTTTATGTAGAAGCAAAATAAATGCATTCACCTAGCACTGCACCCAGATAATTAGCTCCACCCCTCAGAGAGGCAGAAGGCAGTTTCCCAGTGCTACAGGGACATTTAGGGAGGAAGTCAACTACTTGAGGATCCATTTTCCCCCGATATATAACATGTTCCAGTTCTAGGGACACCACTCGTTGAAGATTCCAAGATGCAACTCCGAAACTGTGGAAAGTCCCAGAAAAATTTGAAACGATTATCACTTTAATTTATGGGGAATAAAACAAAAAATACATGTGTCAACATTACCAAAGCCAAAGTGTATACAAAAGCTCAAGGGTAGCCTCAGGGTAACACAGTGTGTATAAAATGAGACATGCTGGGTCATAGAAATCCACGTTCACACAATGCCTTTCTTTCCCTCCACCCAACATTTTGGGTATATAGATTTTTCTTTCCTCTGAGTCTGGGAAGGGGAGATCAGCAAAGGACTTATAGACTAGGTCACTGCTCACATTAAATACTGCAAAGTTATTCTGGGACCAAAGGGCAAGTTTTTGTGACTTACACTGCAAAGTACAAAAATGTTTTCCACTGTTGGTTATGTTTTTCTGACCTGCTCAAAGCAGCATATAAAATATTATGGCAGAAAATGTGCTCCTCTAGCTTAGCTGAAAATATGCACCTAAAGAACCATTGGTCATGACTATACAACTGATCTATCAATGAGCCTAACTGGAAAAGAAAAAGGGAGTGTTTAAGGCCACCCAGTAAAGAGAAATTCCAGTTGTTGTTGTTGTAAAAAAAATGGGATATTTCATAAGGTCAGGTTAGGTCAGGTCAGGTTTGCATTTTTTTTCTGAACTAGGGCTGTGCAACTTTTAAACCCTGTGAGGGCTGCTCCAAGAGGGGTTGCTACCAGGTGAGGCATGGGCCACTTGGGATGCTGTCACACTTCACGGTATCACATAGCTACCCTCCTGCTGCACTTGTACACTCTTACAACTACTGCACCACATCCTCCCACCACTGCAGTGGTGCTCTCCCTCCCATAACTGCACCGTGTGGCCTCAGTTCCTTGGCCTGTGGCTCTAGACTACCATCAGCACACTGCACTGCCCCAGACTCAGGGCAGAAGAAGCAAGGGCAACCAGTACAGGGAGGAGGAAGCTGGAGGCTCTTGCTACTATTGCAACTAGAGCAAAGGGGGAAGCAGCAGCCAAGCAAGGAGCACAGGGCCCACAACTTAACCCCTTGTGGGCTACATGAAGTTCATGGGCCACCAGCTGGAGTTTCCAAATAAAAACAAAAACCAAACAAATACCATCAAAATTTCATCCCATGAGCTTACCTCATTTAAAAGGAAAGTGCTATAATAATATCCAAGAAGTCAATATTTTGTACAAAATCCACCAGCAGTTTTTTTATCTAAAAGTTTAAGTATCGGTTATATAATACAAATACCTCTATATCCTTCAAAAGTCAAAGAGAAAAACAACAATTCCACTTTTAACGTATGGTTAAAATCATAAATCCTTCAGAGATGCAATTCAAAATGAAAGCTTATTTGGGCAACACATAGAACAAGGGAAAATTAATCTTCCAAGGAAACAGGCAGAAGTTGGTGGGTTTTATGATTAATTACAGGAGGCAGATGTGAAAGCTAATGTTGTGCAGTATAATAGCTTTCAGGAAAAATATATATTTGGAGCAGAAATCTTTTAGACTTATTTTTTCTTCCCCAAACCATTCCCTGTCCCTTCCCTCTGTAAAAGCTTGAGAAATATTCTGCGACCCAGTCATTAAATAATTTTTTTAAAGTGGCAGGTGGCAATGATAAAGGATCACCAAGCAGTCTTCTGACACTAAAGACATTTTAAACACAGTGACATAACTGGTATCATCCCTTAACCTATTCAGTTTCTTTTGCTTCATTTTAGGATTTCTCAATCTACCCCAGTGCCCTCCTGCCCAACTTCCTGACCAGCCAAGGGAAAGAACACCAAGCTCCCACAGTTGTTAAACTTTAATAAAGTGCCCACTGCAACTATCAGGAATTTAGCAGTGCCAACGTACAGAATTACCTTACCTAAGGTAATTTAAGACCCTCTTCCCTTGCACCTAAGTCAGTGATTTCTCAACTGTTCTAGACTCAAGGCACCCTTTAACAGTCTCAAGGGCACTCTCAGGAAATGCCATCTCTTAGGTTTGACTCTTCTGAATACAGAAAAATAGAGTAATTCTTCTGTTGAAGACAACTTAGAAAGACCACAACAAGTCAGGATGTTTTAATACCATCGTGTGGCACCCTTGAGTGGATCTCAAGACACCCCAGTGTGCCATGTCACCCTTGTTGAGGATCACTGACCTAGGCACAAATGTTCTTCTTTCTAGAGTGTATGGTTTTCTGGGAACTAGCAGTGAACAAACAAATAACTATTTACCTCTCCTGGGTCCCCAGACATGAAGTAGACATAAATGTAAAGTCATGTTTCTATTACACTGGTCTAGAGTATAAGGACTCCTCTATGCAAGCAGGTAAAGACACAATGGTATCTAACAAGTGATCCACAGCCACACCTCCAACCATGACACGTGCATGGCACGAGGTACAACTGTGGGATCGTACATTAGATCCCATTAAACCTTATTGCTTGTAAGGGGGCAGCCTGGGATTTTGGACTCCCCCTGCACTGGCAAAAAGCAAACTCCCATGGCTGGGAGACCCCTCAGTTGCAGTGTGGAGCCCCTGGGACTGGCATAGCAATGATAGCAACATTTCAGGCACCCCTGAGGCTGGAAGACCACAGCAGCTGCGATCACCGAGCCCCGGGGGGCTCCACGCACCCCCAAAGTTGGGAGATCACAGCCATGCTGATGGCTTAGTTACCAGGCCACTTATTTGTGAAACTCTCAGCTCCAGCTTGGCATGGTGCACCCCTGTGCCTGGAAGCCCCGTTAGTTGATGAGTCTCTCATCTGCAAGCGAGACCCTGCTACACATGCAAATTAAAGCTCAGTAGCAACCAGCTATAAAGTTAACATACATTCTTGAGGTCTACTTTTATAGCTGATTGGAGCTTTTCATGGTGTGACAGGCACTTTGCACTTGTAGCTGCTCTCAGAATAATTGCACAATTAACCAATTAATTGCACAATATCTGTAATGTGTAGAGGGGGCCTAACAGATTGTCAGTGTAGATAGAGTAAATGGTAATATATATTTTAACTATAAGGATTTCTTTTGCTCATAAATGCACATCAGCTGCTATAGTATAGCCGTTCCATCCATCCTCTCCTATCCTGTAGTAAGTAAACTTAAAAACTATAATAAATTGTCCCTTACTGAAGCAGATAGTAAACAGAAGTTAAACTGAAGCAATTTTACTATGGGATAGAAAAAAAGAAACCATTAGAGCTGATTCAGCTGAGCTGCAGGAGACCTCCACATCACCCATTATAAAGCAGTATAATTGTTTTTATCTGCCCACCCAGATAGGAGCTGGACTGAAAGAACTGAAAGGAAAAACATAAGATGAAATTACATGCCCTACTACTGTCTCTTGGTGGATCTTTGCAAGGGTTTGCACCATGAAAGTAATTAGCAGAAATGCATACAGCTAACCAATCTGGAAAATGCAGAGGGTACATCTACACAAGATGTTTACTACATAGTAGACTAATTAGCTGCACAGTAAACATCACATGTATCCCAGTAAGGCTGGAGAAGATTAAATAACAGTCTTATACTGCTCCAGGTTACTTACTGTAAAGCAACTCATGTGTAGCAGCTGATCCAGGAATAAACTGGTCAGCACAGCCAGCAGGGACCATGCTCTTACCTGTTGCTCCTTAGCAGCTAGCTGCAGGAGCCTTGTAGCATAGGCAGTTCCTCAGCCACCTGATGGAGCCACCCAGAACCTAGGCCTGGCATCTCATGCCCACCACCAGCCCAGGGCTGCCTCCAGAGCCCCTTACTAGCCTGGGGCTGCAGACAGGCAGCTATGGCTGGAACCTAGTGCTCTCTCTGGCTGCTGCTCTGAAGGGAGGGGCAGAGCAGGGCAGGAGCAGCCCTGGCCTAAACTGCTCCTCCCCAGATCAATTTGCTCCTGACCTGGACACATATGCTGTACCCAGGAATAGTTTACTGCAGATCAATTTGTTCTACAGAGGTTTCAACCAAAATATTGGGAAAAAATAAAAATTCATTAAAAATATTTATAGTTCCTGTTGCCTCACACTTTCTTTTAAATCAAAAGTGAAAAATATTGACAACCATAAGGGTTTTATTTTTAAAGTGCTAAAAATATTACAATTGCAAAAAACCTAGAATTATGTTTCCCATAGTTGTTTTAATTTTCAAATTTAAGGTCACTTTACAATAAGAATTGATTAATTTAAAATCATTGAGGCAGTTAAAACTTACATTTTTAGTTGCCCCTTTTGAGCAGAAGGGCTAGCCAAAAAATTTGGTCTAGTAGCTTGTTCCAATCTGTTGGAGAAATTAGTAACAAAGGCAGATGTTTCTTTGAGTCAATCCTGGTATTGACAGTCTTCCTCTGATACAACAAGAATTGAAAGCAATAAAAGAACAGTATCTTTGCTCGTAGCCCACTTTCCAGGGAGCACTGAGTCCAAAAGCTTCTGCTAAATAGCTTTCTGGGTTCTGGTCCAGTATTTTTGATGATCTCTTGGTTATTTCTATACCTACCATCCAATGTTTTGTCTTGTTTCTCCCAAAAACCACAAAACACAAAGCTTACCACAAGGTGCCCTTGCCCCTGTGTTGCTATACAAATCTTCAAGAGAACTTCATGGCAGGCACATCATGCCTTCTGTTCAGCCTCCAAATGCACATGATTTCATGAGCAGTGGTCCCTAATGTTTCAGCTATTATTTGGAAAAAAGAAAGCACGTAATAGCTACTGCATTTAGCACAAATGAATGGAAAAGTACTTGTTATACCCAAAAGCTATAATCTACCATATTCTTACTGATAATAAATCCATTCCATACCTTTCTGAGCATCTTTAGAATGCTTTGTCAGAATCCACTCATGTAAGCATTCCTTTTCAAGATAGGCAAGTTATACCCAGGAACATTTTTTCCCCTTATATCCTTGTCTGAACCTGTTCAAATCTGAGCACTCACATACATGTGGAAGAAAGCTCTTGAGATTGCAGAAATTTAAAATTGGAATTTTAATCCTACTCTAGTTGTAAATTTAGAAATTTCTTAACAAGATCAAACCCTTGTTTGCAACTATATTTCTTTAAAAAATGCAGGTGCTTCATAGAAAACAAGAGGCTACTCAGAACACAATTCTGTCATGTTTTTTTGTCTCATGCTCCCTTTGTTTTTCCATCACAAAGAACATCTGCATTTGAAATTAGCTTCTTTGTTTCTTTAGCGTTCATTTGCTCCTGTTATTGCTCTGAGCCATTTCATAACCTAAAAACTATCTTGCAGACTTGAGTAGTCGATACAGATAGTGATCTCATAGGCAAAGGAGTTAAGATGAGACAAACAGAAAAAAAAAATGCACTTTTAAGAAACACAGACTGTATTTTAGGCTACCTCTCTTCCACCAAATTAAGTGAAATGAGAAACTGGATACTCTAAATCCTACACAGTATTGTGTCTCAGAAAGTGTTTTTGCTTTGGTTTTCTATTATATACTAAGTGCCACAGCAAAGTTACCTGAGCAATTTTGGGAATTATGGGGTTTTTACAATACACTGAAAGTTTTCTCTCTCCCTCTGTTTCCGCAAGGAAAACAAATTCCATCCAGCGGTGGGGAATGTAAAGTGCAGATAATATTGTTCTGTTTGTAAAACTCTAAAAGCATACAATATAGCATTAGTACTAATAACTGTTGTGACTATTCAACTAAACTTTTCCTGACAGTCAATAAAACCAAACAAATAAAAGTTCTGTGGTCCAGTATTCACAGCAAGCTCAAATGAGCTAAATGGAGATGAGAAGATTTTCATAGCCAGGTACTTATGATTTGTTTTTCAGAATGTTTTCAAAGCAGTCATGAGGATTTAGACATACATCTTCAATTAATATTTCTATAGCCTAGTATGACCTGGCTACAAACCATCAAAACCTGTTCTAATTAAGATAATTCCAATTTCCAATCCAGCTGTTTGGCACTTGATGCTTCAGCTTAAAGACCAAATTCCAATCAGTGTAGTCAGGCTGCTGCATCTTTCATGAAGACATATGCACTTAATTCAGTATAAAATGACTTAATTCAGTTTATTTTAAATCAATTAGGAATGGCTTAAAGCTAAATTAAACAAGCCTCTCAAATTGAAATAAGAACAGAGGATACACCAGTATGGTTAATTGTTCCAATTAAACTAATGCACGTTCATGCATGGATAAGGCCTTTACCTATTATCCTATCTGACACAACAACCAATGCAGATTCCAGCCCCAATGGCCTTCCCTGTAAGAAATGCAAAGACTTATTACTTGTTGCTACAATGAGATTGTTACCCAAGATTCTGCAACACATACTGGCTAATCTAGCGGACATTATAATGAGTGAGGGAGGAGTAAAGGTGCCCAGATTATGGTGCATCTTGGGGAAATTTGGGAGAGCAATGTGATAGATTCTCTATAGATTTAGCTATTTTGCAAGCTTTTGTACATATAGTCATAAAATCAGTGCACCAGAAGGGACCTGTGAGATCATCAAGTCTGGTCCCTTGCCACAGGCAGGAGGTTAATGAGCTGAAAATAAATTAATGAGGTGCTTATCCAGCCTTCTCTTGAACACCTTGGCTAACCTCTTCAATGCACTCCTCCCTTCATCAGCCTTGGTCTCTGACTGGGAGAACTATGACCACTTGTGCTCATAGTTCCTTGAGCTTCACACCCATGGTCTTGTTGTTACCCATGATTCTCTCAAGGCTGTTTCTTGCAATGTCATTGGTGTCCACATTGACAAGAAGCATGGGGTAGTGGTCCATAGGGTGGACCAGCGTAGGTATCCTTTCCATAACATCACAAATCCTGGCTCCTGGAAGGCAGTAGACCTTTTGAGCAGGAGAGTCTGAACAACAAATGGCTCCTTCTGTGCCTTGCAGAAGGGAGTTTCCCACGACAATTATCCTTCATGGTTTTCTTAGTAGGGGCACCTATTCCCATGCTGTTGGCAGTGGAGAAGACACAGATGCACTATCCATCGATGTTACAAGGGCTGTATAACTATTGTGCAGGGATAATGGTGGAGCAACTGATGCACCACATGGCTCTGGGCCTAATGTGACCAACTTTCACCTGCTGTCGGTTGGGTCATCTTGCTCAAGCCCATTCTTTTGCTTGGTTTCCATGGCGGCCTTCTCCAGGTGCAGGACCTGGTAGTACATGTCAATCTCTGCCTCATGTTCCCTGAACACTCGCAGCCTGTTCACCTTCTCCTAAAACTCCCTCACCCAGCTCTCCAGAGTCTCCACCAGTGACCACATCCCACAAGCTGGGGTACCAGTGCCCCAGCTCCCAGTCTCCAGCAGACATGCCAGGCAGCCCTTGCAGCCTGGAGTCAAGGGCTCCATTTGTGGGGGGCTAGATTCACAGGCTCTGTCTGGGTAAAGACCCCTGTGGTACCAAGGGTGGGTAGTCCATCTAGACCTGGAAGCTTAGGAGTGTGGCATGTACCCTGTTGCTGTGGCTTAGCAGACAGGCCCCAGGAGCTATATGCAGTGTGATCCCCTGGTCTTCCAGGCTGCTGAGCAACTGGGGGTTTCCCTGGATTCCTGGATCTCACCCTGGAGCAGGGGAGGGTTGGTCCCTCATCCCCTTTACCTGGGCACTAGTGCCAGAGAACAAAACTTCAGCATGTGAGGCTTTAGCTACCCTGAGGCACCACAGGCATGGGTTGTGCCGTGTGTCATTGGTGGGAAGTGAGTGCCCACCAGTCGCCCTTCCTGCTTACCCTCCTGCGCAAACTCCCTCACAAACTCGCATGCCGGACCCAGAGTGCACCTGTTTACATACTGTATTTGCACGGCTCCCTGGGGCTGGGCTAAGTAGGAGCTGTGTCAGGATGTTACCCTCCTCAGCACCCCTCAGCTGCCCCCTCTACCTAGTGGCCACCCACCATGGGCCCCACTTACCTCCCGGCTCTGCACAAGAGGTCAGGTCAGGGTGCTGCCAGAGGGTCCACAAGGGTCCGAGCTCATTGGGGCACAATGGGCTTACACCCATGCATCTCTCACCAGAGCTGGGCCCAAACTGGGGAGGCAGTGTTTCTGTTGGTGGGTTCATTTAAAACCCGCACATGCGCAGATCGCTGCTGGCACCATGCATACACAGGTCGCCACTGTTGCTGGACCACTCCCAGGAACTGGGGTCCCCCTGTCCCACCAGAGAAGGGGGGCAGATAAGTATCTAAACTGAATGCTGTGAGAGTTACCTATCACTAACATGAAACTGTTGCTGCATTCAGAAACTGCATCATTTCTCTGAGTAAATATATTTACTTAAGTTTTCAATATGACTAAAATCAATAATACTAACACTGGTCACATTTAAATTCAACCTTACAAACATGCTTATGTCACTGACAGAACATTTGTATCGAGTATGGCGCCTATATGAACAAAACTTAAGTTCTCTTACAGTCCATGGACCATCATATTTAGAATTACTTAGTAAGTTCCACATGCAAATAGTTGCTCCTGTTAGACAAATCAAAATGGGCAACTCTAATTTTCATGCTTACATTATAGATGCAGACAGAAGTGACAATTTTTGCCTGATCTAGCCCCAGAAAGCAGCTTATAGCTGTGACCAAACACAAGTGCATAGCTGCAAATGGCTTTGAAAATGGCTGATTGGGTGAAAATCTGACCCCTCACCGCATGAGGTATCAGATAAAGATGTTACAAAATGTAACAGTCTTTTGTAACTTGCATCTGCTGAGTTCCCAGCCTGTCACTGTTCAGAATGGGCTTGGAGAAAGGGAGCAGAGGGAGCTCAGCCTGGGGGGGTTTCAGCCCTCTTTGGAGGGTGGGGTGGGTTTATTGTAGCCCACACTACCCAAGGTGGTGGGGGGCTCCAGTTCACCCACCCCACCCTTCAGCACTGGCTGGGGAGCCCCAAGAATTAGCTCCCCGTGCTGCCTTTCCCCCTCCCATTCTGAAAACAGCAAGCACTAGGAGAGAGCCCTGGCCATTGCTACAGGAAGCTGGCTGCAGGATCCCACCTGGCAGCTAGATTTGCCTCTCCCCTGGAACCAACAGTGAACTTCTGTTTGGTCCAGAGTAACTTTGCAACTCAGAATGCTTTGCAAAAATCATTCTGAGTTCAAGCTGGGAGCTGCACCTCTGCCTGGCACCCTATTTGCAGTGCATAAAGTCAGCAAAACTTTTTCCTTGACATTAAAAGTTTCCCTGGAAGTTAAACTAGAAGATAAGCCAAGAACCCCGTGACAGCAGTATTGTAAAATCACTTTTAGAGCATAATTAACATTTACATATTTTTCTTTTTTCTGAGCAAAGGTGTGGGGGGGCAGAGATCAGGAAATGCTTTGAGACAAGAAAAAAAGTGTGCTATTTTTGCGATGGATAAATATTGCATACTTTTTTAGTACAATGAGCCATAGTGTCCAAGCAGTATGAGGTTGATAAACACTGAATTTAATTTCATGTTATGCTGCATAGTTTATGGGAGACTGCAGAGGCTATAATGTAAACATCTCTTTTAGAGCTTTTTAATAAGCAGAATCCAAATAACATTTACAGAAGATGGGGGGGAATGGTAATGGTAACTCATTGAATTTGTTCTGTTGACAGTTTGTAAAAAACAGGTTATGCCTTACCCTCTATCTCGTTCTCTCAATCCCAGAAGGAGCCTACTGGAGAGGAAGAGGGAAATGCAATGACTGTGAAGAATCTACACTCTTCTGTCTAGTGAATGGATGATTTTAAAGGAACCTTTATACTGTCCGAGAGACTGAAACTTTCTCTTCTTTTCTATCTCCAAAAAGGACTTGCTCATGACTGATGCAAAGAGATCGAAACCAGTAGCATAACTGGAGAGGAAGCATGCAAGGCACCTGACTTACAGGGGCACCAAAATGCACCCCTTTGGGAGTCTTTGCTATGGCAGGCTCAGCCCAGCTATAAAAGTCGGGCTGCCGTGCACCCAGTAGTGAGTGTGTGTGTGTGTGTGTGTGTGTGTGTGTGTGGGGGGGGGGGAAAGGGTACAAAGGGTCAAGTGTAATCATGCCCTGCTAGGAGTTTTGCCATGGGAGGCACAGCTTCTCATGCAGTAGCATAAATGGGGTTGAGGGGTGAGGGAAAACAAATAAGGCACAAAGTGACAATAGAGGTAGCCCTTGGGGAGCCCACACTATAGGGCTGTTACTAAACACTGCATCCCAGCCACAGCAGCCCCACAGAGTGGACTCCCCAGGGACTGTCCTAGTGCCTCCTTCACTTCCCATTCCCCCTACCCACACACATTACTTGGTGAGGAGCTGCACCTCCTGTGGCAAAAAATCTACCCCAATACACTACTGGGCACAAGGCTGCCTGGCTTCTATAAGTGTTATTCCTGACACGATAACTGTTTCCATTTCCATTAAGCTCTCCCTCTTTGTCCTCACACAAGACTGTTTCAGGTTTGGGGACCCCCTATACCTACAAACAAATGGTGCTGCCATGGGCACATATATGGCCCCCTAAATAAGCCAACATATTTATGATGGACCTTGAAATTCGCTTCCTTCCTAGCTGTCTTCACATATCCCCTGGTTTGCCTCAGATACATCGTGACATCTTCAAAATGACATGCAAAGGAATCTCTAGAGAAATTTCATCAGGGTTTCCACTCCTCCATTAAGCTAACTCTGGAATACTTCATCCAGCAAATTAATTTCCTAGATACTAACTACAGTGAAGGTTTGCACATCACCACCACGTTGTATCACAAACCAACTGACTGCCACAGCTACCTTCACACCACCAGCTTTCATCCTAACATCAGCTCTGATCCCGCCAACTGAGATGAACACCTTAAGGATCTGGAGTAGGGATTCTTACAACTACAATACAATCCCAAAACTGGAGCCACTCAAATTAACGAAGCTAGACCTAGACCTTCACCCTGACATGCTACAATACCAACCCCAGAACAAGAATAACAGAATCCCTCTGGCTGTCACCTCCAGCCCCCAGCTCAAACACCTAAGACATATCATTAATGACCTCTAACTTCTCCTGGAAAAGGACGATTAATCTCAAGGTAGCCTTTGAGGACAACCCTGTCCTGCCTTACACACAGCTCCCCCAACCTCAAATGGCATCTCTCAAACAACAAATACACTCCCATCATTACCAAGGCACTAGGCCTTGTAGTGGACCCTATTGTCTGCTGTATTCCCACATCAATGCAGATCACATCATCACTGGACCTTATAACAAGGAGTATAACATCCAAGGTTCATTCACCTGCAACTCTACCAGTGTCATCACCTGCACACATTGCCTTTCTACTGCCTGCATTAGACAGACAGGGTTATTTCTATGTGTAAGAATGAATAAATAATGTTCTGAAATTATCTGCAGAAAGACAGACAAGCCTGTGGCAGAACACTTCAACCTCCCTGAACACGCCACTGGACCTCGGCATTGCTGTTCTCAGGAAGAAAAACTTTAAAAAAAAAATTTGAAGGAAAATTGAAGAACAAGAAATCTTCCATAAACTGGACTGTATTAAATCTGGTTTAAACAGGAACTATGAATTCTTATCTCTTTCTTCTCTCATTACCGAGGTTAGCTTTTGTGACCCCTTTATTCCTATGGTGTCTTTGCTTGTATGCCTCATAGTGTAGCAACACCCCTCCCCAGTTTTTCTTTGTAGAAATAAATTCCATCCCTTCCCTAAACATTTTGGACTTTCTCTTTGCTTCTCTATTCGTTATAGGTAGTTATGCTAAGACATAGGATAAGTATTAATGTAAAATGTCCTGTATGTCCCCATATGTTATTCATTGTTTTGTATTTCATTGTTTTATATCGATTGCAGTTATTTTTATATTGATTTTTACTGTTTTGTGCCAGTTTTGCATGCCTCGGGCCTATTTTTTTTATTATTATTATGGTTAACCAAAATAATGTCAAGCTTCCATTTTTTTTATGTTAAAACCCACTTCTCCCTTTGCTCATCAAGACATGAGGTAACCCCATGATGATACCAAT
The DNA here is from genome assembly GCA_030014935.1 of Caiman crocodilus. NCBI lineage: Eukaryota > Metazoa > Chordata > Crocodylia > Alligatoridae > Caiman > Caiman crocodilus. The sequence continues at coordinate 34,639,962 of JAGPOW010002514.1, read as the reverse complement.
TGTGCCTAAATGAAAAGCTGGTCCCCGAGTAAATGGAGGCTGTGTGAGTGTGTATGTGTGATAGTGACAAAGATGAAAACAATGGACCCATCAACACAACGATACACAGTAGCATCCCTGCATTCAATTGGAAATAAGATTCCAGGAACCAATCAGGAACAGCATGGATTTCCAGTAATCCAGCACCACCCTCATTGTAAATTCCAAAAAGAAGCCCCACACCCGAGACACTCAGAAGAATGGACACTGTGAAACTGCACATCCCACTGGGCAGGACCCTCATCAATGGGAAAATGACAACTGTTAGCCCCTCTTCCATCTGGGCTTCAAACCCACAGCGGGGTGGAGGGGGGTCACAACGGAACTGCCTGATAAAAAGGCAGGGAAACGTGACTCTGGTGGATGCCTCCCCTATCTGGACCAGCACCCGACCACGTAACCTGCACCAGCTATCCACCAGAGGATCAGCCAGCAACCCCCTCTGGATCCGAGCCTTGGGACAGCATCAACTGGCCATTGATCATCAACCTGCAGCACCTGAATAGGAATTAACCCACAGTTACTTTTGTGTGCGTCTGCATGTGCGTGTGCGTGTGCGAGTGTGTAGGGGGGTGGAAAATCAGCAATTTCTTGTGCCTATTTTTAGTTTTTATATCAGTTTTATGCTTCCATATTTGTGTAGTTGCACCCCCGTCTAATAAGCCAATATTACCGATCCTGATCATTGGTCTTGCTTGTCAAGTCAACAATAGCATCCCCTTTCCCCCTTCCCTTCTCTCCTTTCCTACATATTGTATTCTAATCACTCACTCTACTTTATACTCTTCTTTCTGCATGTCCTTTCATGTCATCTGATGAAGTGAACATAAGTTCATGAAAGCTTGTGATATGTATCTTATTTAGTTAGTCTATAAAGGTGCATATATACTCTGATTGACTTCAAACTAACATAGCTAGCTCTCTGTGCTGCACCTGTCATAATAAAGATTCCCAGAGTACAGGGCAATCTGGTGCCCTCTACCACAGCTGACGTGCAGAGACAGCTGGGACTGCTAAGACCCTGTCCCAATCTCCTGGCTCTCCATTGGTCAGTGGTATGTCCAGGGCACTGCCGAAGTTCGCTATACCTCCGATCTAAACTATGAAGTGCCACCTTGATAATAAGAGGAGGAAATGCAAGCTTCCATATTTTATATTAATTATATTTTGATGGACCTAATAGCACATGTGTGCCTGCATGCATGCACATATACACTCTCTCTCTTATTTTCTTGGGAGTAATTCAAAATGGTTGTGAAAAAAATGCTGTGGATTTTTATATTTCATTGGGTTGATTGTGGATGAAAGATACTGTCCTATTCTTTGCCTGCATTATTTTATTTTGTTCCTGTGGTGCAGCTAAATATGAAAAGGATACAAAAACACAGAGCAAAGTCCCATGTGTTCTACTGTCACCACCTGTAGATCAGCATTGTCACATTGGGACAGGGGCATTTAAGCTGCTGTCCAGCTAATACTGCTGTTTTGGTTGCATTCACCGCCATACCTCAAGCAGCTCATCTAAAAGCTGCCATTATCCATGCTGAAATGTGAGCCACTACTAAGAGAAGAGTTTTAAAATAGAAAAAGCAAGCTCCTTCCCTTCATCTCAAAATGCAAAAAAAAACACTGAATGAAATTAATTTAAAAAATGTGTAGACAACAGGAAAGTTTTAATATACCTGGGAGGATTTTCTGAAAAGAAATATTTGGGGTTATTTAAATTGATTAGTAGAGTCCTAAGATAGGAAGAAATTTGAAGGAAAATAAGGAATCCTCTCTATGTTGGATCTAATCTAAGTGATTTGCTGTGAGGGGCTGACCATTACAACTCTTTATCCAAATCATTTTAACAGAGGTAGGGACAATCTTGGGGATAGCTCTGTCAGGCCTTCAGTCAGTGCAGATGTAGTTAGGGATCTTCTGGAAGGGCTAGACATTTTTATATCTGCAGGTACAGATGTCCTCCCACCCAAGGATGTTGAGAGAGCTGGCAGGGGTTATCACGGAGCCCTTGGCCTGGTTGTATGAGCATTCGTGGTCATCTGGCCAGGTGCCGGGGGATTGGAAACTGGCTAATGTGGTCCCAATTTTCAAGAAAGGGAGGAAGGAGGACCCAAGTAAC
>JAGPOW010002514.1:34605717-34628631 GCA_030014935.1 Caiman crocodilus | reverse complement strand
GAGAGAGAGAGAGAGAGAGAGAGAGAGAGAGAGAGAGAGAGAGAGAGAGAGAGAGAGAGAGAGGTTATATAATAACTAGAAGGAAATACAGCTTTTAGACTGATTTGAGCTTAACTTGTTCCTCCTAATGCCCAGCTTCCAGCTCTTCACTCATTCTTGTCCCTCAGTTCTTTGTGACTAACTGTGCTACCTTAGCAATTTTACCTGCAAAAAGAAAACATGATATGAAGCACTAAACTTGGCAAACAAGCAGAGAGCATTCATATTAACTAAGCTGTTCACTTCTCAAAACAAATGGTAGTGGCACCAGAGTAGTAGACCTGGCACACAAGGAAATTGAGGTGAAGTGGATTTCAGGTAGGTGGACGAGGTGAACATCCTTGAATACAGTGGTCATGTGTAGGGAACCCCCTGAGAGCACCACTGCACCCCCTGTCAGGCCCTGCTCCCCACTCAGGTGACAGGCAGGGGAGGCAGGCAGGAGCGCCAGTGCCCTCCCTGCGAGTGCTGGCGGGAGAGTGGGAGACTTGCAGCCACTTCCGGGAGCACCACAGCCATTTCTTGGCCAGCATGATCGGCTGTGAGGGGACCACCACCACCCCCCATTCGGTGCGATAGGTCACGGGGAGACCCATCCCCCAACTGCTGACTGGTTGCTGGGCGGGGACGTGCCTCCCCCTCACTAAGATGGCACCAGTCGCCCATGCTTGAAAACTTATCTCATGACCCAGAGGAGACCAGTGTATATTTTCAGAAGTCTCTGAAAAAAGAAAACCAGGCAGTTAATAACACCACAATGCTAATTACTCCTAGGAAGCAGAAAAGTCCAACTATGAATTCTACAAGAAGCTTTTTTTTTTACTTTCTTTTCTTCTCCATCTTTAACATTTTACTTTGAGATTAACTCCAAAAGAACAGATGCTTCCCATCAAGAGTGGGGAGTGTGATCGCTCACTTTCTGGGAGTAACTTCAGTTCGTGCACAAACTAGGTCACTATCTGTCTCTCTCCACTTCCCTGCCTGACTCATGTACCATACCTTCATGCTAATTCAGCGAGCAGGTCACCAGAGCAAAGTGAGCCTTGCTCAAAGAGATGCAATACTTTTTACAACCTAACCTCCTCTGAGTCCCTCTCAGTGTCTTAAAAGCCATATCACCCCTTACAAGGTCCTTTGGGCTTGGCTTCAGTGCTCTCAGGTCCCATTCTTGTCCATTACCCTTGCTTAGTTTCTGCTGGACCCTTCACAGTACAGGCCTTCCCTTGGGCCAGTCTATGTTCCTTCTAATACACTGTCACTATTGGGCTTTCCTCCTGCCTAGTTGGCTGTAGCCCGGCCTCTATCCACTCTGGCCTTTTCCCCAATATCCTTACTGCATCCTGATTCTGACCTTCTTTTGCTGGAGCACTTCTGTCATTTGCTGCTGGGATCTCTCTCTCATATTCTGTAAGGACAGGACTTCCCAGTCTGTGTTGAACCTCTCAAAGGACCTTTCCCCTTCTTTCTTTCCTTCTTCAAAATGGAGACGTAAGTAGACACTCTTACAGGGAGAAAGCAGCTCTACTAATAAGAGGCCATGGGAGGGGATATTCAAAGACATTAAATGAAACCTGAGCACCTCACATCCATTTGTGTCTTTGAAAATCTCCCTCCATATTTAGCAGGCAATAAGATGCTCAAAATGAATGCTGCTGTCTGTACTGGGACAACAAGCAGCACCCTCAGAGTACAGTCTCTAGGAAGCAAGTATTAAAAAAAAGCCCAGGAAGCAGGAGGACTGCCAATCAAGTGTACATTGTCTGGCATGTCAGCAAAAGTTAGACATGAACTTCCCTAAGTGACTATCATTTATGCCTCTAGGCATTTATGCATTTAAGTCTAATAAGAGTATGTGTATATGCTAAGAAAACCCAACATGAATAAGTGCAGAACTTAAGGGAGCAAAGGACTGCTGGGTCACAGCAAGGCATAACCCAACACTTCCTAGGATTGGAAAGAACTACACATTGCAAGGAGCTATACATACCTCAGAACACTGACCTAGCATTATGGTTGGGCCATGCAGACATATGACAGTCTCCTCACCAACATGGCAAACAAGGGCTAATTGGAATTAATTAATGATGGTGATTCATAATGGCAGATACCAAACCATTTCCCTTCTAGCAAACTGTCCCAGAGCTCAGGGAAGCAATAAATACTTCACTGAAGACATCCACCTACGGGTGAAGAGGGTAGGACAGCAAACATCATCATAGAGAAGGGAACCAGTGGTCAAACCACTGCAGTAAGAATTGGAGCTAGGTGAAATTTTCCCCACAAAATCCCTCTCAGCAAAATGGAAGATACAGCACTGCTGCAACAACTGGTAAAGTCCTGTAGGCTTTGATGAGTTTATTTAAAACCAAAATGCTTAGGCTTTTTGGTCCAAACCAACTTCATTTCAAAGTGCTCAAAACCTGAAAAAAACCCAGTTTCAATTGTTCAAAAGGAACAACCTCTTTTTTTTTCACTTGAAGTGATTTTTTTTCAGTTTCCCTCGATTGCCAACACCTAAGAGAGATCTCCTTTGCCCTGCTTTAATCAGAATACACTGGGAGAGCCACAGCAGCAGGTTTAGGCACACCCCAATTTGACTGCATAAATTTGAGAAGCCATGTTTTAGTAACAGAATAATGTGCTTTTATAGAAATAACAAGGACCGTCTCTCTCATGCTTCCCCGACCTCAGGGCAAGGCGCAAAATTTAAGGAGAGTAAATCTCTGCCGGCCAATCCCACAAGTATCAATTTCCTTTTTAGCATAGTGCTTCAATTCAATGGTTATCTAAATTCCCTTGAATAAATTAAAGGATGGCAGGTCTCTAGGAATGGTGCAAAAGTTCTGCTAGTCTTAAACTAGCAATCAGTGGCTCTGAGGGTTACGGTTGAAGTATCACTTTCCCTACTTCCAGTGCATGCAGAAGTGTACCATGTTGCAAGTCCACTCAGGCTGTGTGTGGGCTCAAAGAAAAAGAGGATGCCATTCAGAATTTCTACCCTCAACCCATAGCTCCATGAAAGTCTAGAGAGATAGCCATCTCAATACTACAAATTAGAAAAAGTATGACAAGTTTCTACTCTGTCATTTTGTCCTGTTACCTTGTCTCCATTTAGAGTAGGGATCCTCCTGTGCCTCACTTTGGACATAGTGACTTAGTCCTTAAAGAGGTGATTAGTCAGTCAGACCCAGAAAACATGATTTGCTCCTTGTAGCTTTTGCTTCGTTGATCTTAGAGGAAAAAAAACACATCATTCCCACTTCCGTGAGTACTTTAGTTTGATTTTCCCCAACAGAAACAGATACCTGAAAGAAGCCTGGTCCCCTTGCAAGTCAATTGTGTAGAGAAGGGGAAAAAGGAAGATTATGTTCAAAGTTAACTTCAAATCAGCTGAAGGATAAATCTGGAGCTAAGTCAGTGCTCCCAGGTTAGATTTCCAAGCAGAAAAATCTCACTGTGCCATGAGGGGGAAATAATAAACCTTTTTTCCTTGAAGTTTAGCCACCCACTGTCAACCATACTTAGCAGGCAACTGAACTTCAAAAAGAAAAGGCTGCTTCACAGTATTGCAAGCTTGTTGCCTTGTATTTATGAAGTAAATCTGAAATGCCTCAATACCTCTCAGTTTAGTTTTAGATGGATGTAAATCTTCAGTGAAGCAGTCATCTCTGAAGCACAATCAACTGCAGTGTTTGGCAAGGTGAGTACAGATAGAAGAGCTGTGGATGTGGGGGGAAGGGGGAGCCTATTACAAAGCTTTTTTGCTCTTTCTTGCTGAAGCTCAAACTCTAGTTTTCAAACCATTTTCATAGTATCATAGTAACTAGGGTCAGAAGGGACCTAAACACATCATCAAGTCCGACCCTCTGCCTTGGGCAGGAATGGATGTTGGGGCCAAACAACGCCAGCAAGGTGTTTATCCAGCGTCCTCTTAAAGACCTCCAAGGTAGGAGCGAACACCACTTCTCTTGGAAGTTGGTTCCAGGTCCCTAACCATAAAGTAGTGCCTCCTGATGTCTAGCCTGAACTTGCTCTCTATCAGCTTGTGGCTGTTATTCCTAGTTACCCCATGTGCTACCCAGAGTAACAGGGCATCTCCTATTCCCTGCTGATCCCCCTTGGTGAATTTGTATATGGCCACCAGATCTCCCCTCTCAGCCTTCTCTTGTGGAGGCTGAATAGGTTCAGGTCCTCTAGTGGCTTTTGAGATTAAATAGATTTTTTTTTTTTTAGATTAAATAGATATCCCCTTGTGGGAAAAAAATAAAAAACTAACTTTATTTCTTCCCTCAAAATGTATTAATTTAACGTAAGGAACTGCATTTGGCAAATCGAATGCATTTTTGTAGTTTCAGTAGGGCCATGTTATGCCAACATGCATTTCAGAGTAAGAGCTGTAGTGTATTAATATCTTTGCTCATGGGCCCTTTACATGTGACTAGATACATACTGCCACACACAGGTGTAATGAACTAAAATCATGAAGTCTCAATGCCCAGTAAGAGACTCGAGGACGTGATAATATTTTCCAATATAAAAATCACCAGACATCTCAAGAGAAATGAACTTGGTTATCCCAACCCAATCCCCAACTAACATTTGTGCATATTGCAAAACCACCACGCAGCTGAGCACAGTTTGTAGTGTTTGTTCAAGAGAGTCCCAGACAGGAACAGCAGGAATATTACAGATTGCAACGGAGGAGTATCGGCAGAGTCCTATAGGGAAGTTCCACAGACCTGCCCACGCAGAGACTGTCTCCAGACAGTATTTTTTTGAAACTTGCTTTCATATGGACTAATTTCACCCCAGAAATGAAGCAAGGGAGGAGTTATTTCAGGTCAGCTATGTACAGAATATTTAATTTAGATGTCCATTTAATATTCCAAAACTAATTTGCATTTCTTGTTATGCATCTGTTGGGAGACATAAGTGGTGTTCCAAAAGCAATCAACTCAGATTAGGAAGAATAAAGCTAAAGAAGGTCCCTGAATCTAGATGTAAACTCATCAGAAAGTCAATACCCTTGTTAAGATAGATGTTTTAAGTGAAGTGCAAACTTGTAACTAGATCCAACTGCTACCAGTTCCTCTACTTCTTGCCAGCATTTTAATCCTTTTGTAATCTCCTCCCTAAACACCAATTTATGTAATGGAATTAATAGCAAAGCTATTTTGTCCTTGGACAAAAAGAGGCAACAAGCAGAGGCAGAGCTGGGACAGCCGCCTTACACAGTGTACCTCACATGACCCAGGGGTGGGGGAAGCTCCAGGGTTGTTTCTGCCCTCATTCTTGCCAGGGAGCAAGCTTGGATGGGAAGGGCCTGGGCTTGAGAGTAGCAGAAGTAGCAGGTGAATCCCCACTCCCTGCCCCTCCAGGGGTTTCCTCTGCTGGCCTTGGGGCTCCAGCTGTGGCAAGCAGCCAAATGGGGTGCAAGACTCCACCAAGTGTGGCATTAGCAGTGGACAGTTTCCCCTTCCAGCATCTGCTCCCAGCTAGCAGGGGACACCTGGGAGGAGTGAACAAGGAGCACTAAAAAGAGGGAACGACCTGCCACTGACCCCAGCTCAGCCTGGATCCCCACACCACTGCTTACTGAAGACACCAGCCAGAATGGGGCAGGAGCAGTTCTAAGGCCTCCTCATCCCTAGGTCAGCAGGGAACAGGTGGCTGCCCCCTTCCTACACTCAGCGGCAAACTCTGCTGGAGAAGGTGACACGGTAATGGAACAGGAGGAGAGATGCCACTGAGCACTGAATGAGGAGGAAAATGGGGATGTCATACTTCCCTCAGGGACTCAAAATGTTCCCCGCAACTGCTGCTACCTAGCAGTCTGCCCACAGAAGAGGTGGTGCTGCAGCCATCCCTGTTGCCTTGGTCACATCTCCTGCATCCCTCTTTGCAAAATCCTAGATCTCAAGGCAATAAGTTGCAAAGCGAAGTATCATAATAATTTTCATTAAACATCTGTATGAAGTGGCTACCTTAAGCTTCTTTTGCAACAGAAGACTGAATGAACAGAAAAGCTCCTTAGAAAATCTATTTAATTTCAAAAGCCTAACGTTTTATCTTACCTGGTGCTTGTGGCATACCACTGATTTCTGATACAGTGACATACAAAAAATAGGACCTTGGACTATTTGGGAGTCTGAGTAAGGGTTAGGCACACTCCTATTGTCCAGATAAGGTTTATTCTAGGAGGGTAGTGGCACCTTGGGAATTTTTAATTTGTTGGAAAGCTGTTCACTGTTATCCATATAGTATGACACTGTTTCCCCACAATTTGTTTCATGACATACATATTGTATTATCTTCTACTTTAAACATTCACAGGGAACCATTTACTGTACTCATTAGGCAGAATATTCCTTGCCTTTACTTCATATTACCTCATAATTTATCAATTTGTTTGGCAGTGTCTGTAACAATAAGCCTGCCCATTCAACACGCTTTCAAAACCCAATGTTTACAGATAATGCTGGATACCATGCTTGGAAAAGGCATGTTATCTAAACATTTCAAATGAATAGATCACTGTAATACAAAAGTTGCCACGACATCATAGTAACTTTTTATCCCCCAAAAGCAAACTATTCTGTATCATTACCTCTATGGACTGGTTCTCTCTCCTTTTTTCTGTCCAACATAAAAGAGGAAAGAATTACAAGGAGTGCATTCTGTATCATGCTCTGTAAACAGATTTGGAACTATCACCTTTACAGCAAAGTAAGGTGGTCCACAGTAGGGCACTCCACTGAAAAGGTTTCTCCCCAGCTCCTTGGCACTTCCTAGGTTCCAGTGATGTCTCCATTATCTCCATTATGATGTCTCCATTACCTGCAGGTGTCTCACTAGATAGACAATTAGTTGACCAAAGAATGGTCTGCAGACAGCCTAAGAACTTTAGAAGTCATAGCCTAAAATAGCTTCCTTATCCAATCAGCATCCAGTTCTCCTCCTTGCAAAAATAATCAATATAAATAAATGCAGACTTTCTAAATATTATATAAGTAGGAACATGTTTATATAATATTTCCCAGGCAGTCCCAGGTGCAGTATTTCCTTCAGGCTCCAAGAGAAAGTATTAAGGAGAGTATTCCTAAGACAAGGCAAGTATTAAGAAAGTCTACTGAAGGAGAAAGTTGGGCTTGCTTGGCCTGTGGTAACAGTGGATACCATGGTGCCTTAATCATACTCTTATACCTTAGAATCCACATGATTCACATCAGGATAGGTCACAGACTGCTTAATTCATATCAGTTACCAAATGAAAAGATGAGCTGTATAGAAGCTGCAGCAAAGTAACAATTTCAAAAAGTGTCATTTCACTCCAATGGGGCATATCAGGAGTCCTATGCTGTGATTTGCCACAACTATATATACCCACAGTTGGTTCTGTAACAGGTTCCACCTTCTTGGCTAAGTACAGACAGTCAAAAAGCCTAAGACTGAATAGGTTCAATCTTCACAGGTTAGTCTAAGCTGCATAGACTGAACCAAAAAGCAAGTGATATCAGCACTTGATATATATAAGTATAAGTTTAGTGCATATAAACTGATATAAAGCAGTTTATATGCACTAAACTTCTGTTGTGTTACAGATTTGAACTGGTTTCCCAATACGTATACAGGTTTATGTGTAATTTCTGTCCCTATCCCTAAAGGCACCCTCTAGTGACCACCCTACACCCATTTCTCACTCTGGTCACCACCAGGATACTGCTCTGTCCTCGTCTGACATGTCGTATGTTAATTAATACAAATGTTGAAAGGCAGCCCTGAGACTATGAGAATGAGGTGTTAAGTACTCCACTCTGCCCATCATCAGGCCTCTTCAGTCTGGCCCAGTCTTTTGCTCTAACTTTAAACACGGTACCTATATTTTTAATTGGCCTTCTTTTTGGCCTCAGTCAACAGCCCAATGCCAGGTCTCTCTCTGTGCCCCACAAAGACCCAGTTTCCTCTAAATCAACTATTCAAACTTATAACGCCTATCTGAGTTGCCCACATTGGCCTCCCTGTACCCACAGTGGCCACCCAGTGACTCGCAGCAAAAAACTAAACAAAACAAATCAACATTAATTGGAGTTGCTTTTTCCAAGGTTTGCGCCCTTCTATCCTACTGATTACTGCCAGCCCCCAGGTTCAGCCCCCTCAGAGATGCTCACTACATTATGACTCACCCTGCTCCAGGGAACTCCTTCCTCTCAGGCTGTCAGGGCAAGCTTGTACACCTCAGCAAGGAGCATCTTTCCTCACTGTGCATGGGCCAGCCTGAGTCTTCAGCCCAGAAACCAGGTTTATACAGTCCTAATCTCTTCTGCCTCCTAGTAATCTGTTTTCCTTTCCTTATATGGCTCAGGGTCTTCTCACTAGCCCTTAACAGGTGCACCACTCTGCAGCCTGCATTCTGTACTTCCCTGCATCCTCTCCTTTGCAGCACTGTGTCCCATTTGAGAAACAAGGGTTAGGAAACACTGTTACTGTTCACAAACCCCCATTTTCCCACAGAGAGATATGGAATATAACTCTACAAATTATATAGGTTATAGCAGGGATGAACAATTATTTTGGTTGAAGGGCTACTTAATGAGTTCTGGCATCCTCTTAACAACAACATCTTCCCCCCAACCTGAAAGTTGCAGCATGCCCTGATTGCCATCTCTGACCTGGAACCTGCCTGCCCAGACAATGCATAAATGCTGACAGTGGCGGGGCACAACTCTGCACCATTGCCACCATCACTACTGCTGCCACGTGCTGGGTCTGGCCAAGCTGCAGCCCTATGTCTGCCATCAGCACAGAAAATGCACTGCCACTGCCCTCACCATCGACTGCCAAACACTAAGTCCAGCCAGGCTGCAGCCCCACATCCCACCATCACCACAGAAATCTGGGGGGGTCACTTGCCCTTGCCCCTTCCATGTACATGGCCTGCAGCTTACACCACCACCCAGCACAGGAAAAGCTGCCCTGGGCAGTTGTCGGCATCAGCTGTGGACACACCCAGCAGGTTCCTGATAGAGATCAGGGCATCTGCCCAGGTCTACAGGTGATGCTACCACATCAGCACTGGGTGGGTATAGCTGCACCCTCCCACCCAGCACCATGTGACAGTCACAACCACAGCCACCAGCTGCACACAGGCTGGATCCCATGGATTAGTGGCCACCTGCCTGTGGGCTGGATACAATCAGATATCAGGCCAGATCTGGCCCACAGACCATATTTTGCCTACCTCTGGGTTATAACGTAGTAAGAAATGAAAGATGAAAAATAGTGACCTGGAGAACTAGGGAAGACAAGGGCAATTTCTTGACTGATAAGCCCAAGAGAACCGTGATGGAGAAATAGCTTCTCTTTCTCAAGAGGCAGAAAAGAAGATAGTTTATCATGACACCATCAACTCCATTTGATTTATCAAGTCCATTTGCTAAGGAAGAATTTTTCCTTTTCAGTGCATTCTCCACAGAATCATCCAGGCCCACTCATTCAAGCACAGGAGGTTCATATAATTCAAAGTTGTACTTATTCTTTTGGGTGAGAGGGAAAGGAACATACATTATTATTTTAAAAACCTTTCTACACTGTAACCCTACTAGACTGCTAAGATTTTACAAGCATGACGAAGTTGTCAAATGCTGATCACATCATTTCTGTGTTTTCTGATGAAGAATACACCAAGAGCTGTGCCTCTGAGAAAAATAGAGTGAAACCAGATTGACTTGAACTGTGGAAGCTATGGCACATGAATCCTGGGTGGTATGAAAACTGCCCTACCTCCTTCCTCTAGTGGATACCCATAGAACCAGGTATCAGGAGAGCTAGGAATTGGGTTCTAATCCATGACTCCTTTTTTTGGTCAAAAACTCTGTGTACCGTAATTTCCTTACCTGAGCTAACTGGTCTGCCTTTGCAAAGCTATGAGCTCCTTACATTTAAGTCCTTCATTTAATGGATATCTCTAATCCTTATGAAATATTGGTAAATACTGATATTCTTCTTAAATGCCTAGGCAAAACTTACAAAATAGCATTAAAACCTGATGGTCCTCACTTATTTGAGAGGGTTGCCAATAGATATGTGGTCTGATTACAAAAGCCTTCTCTGGTATTTACCCAGAAATTGCCCTAAAGAAAAAAAATGTGTGCCTGACTGTAGTATAGCTACACTGCAGATATTTAATTTTCAGCTAAAAAAAAATTCCCTTTTTTGTATAACTAATAAACCAGGGACAAAAAAAAATCTTATCTCACTGAATTCAATGGCAAAATGATTGCTGATTCCAAAGAAAGCGGTCTTTGTTTTACAGATTGAACTGCTTATTACATTGAAATGTGCAGTTTTTAAAGTGTATTACATTTTATCTATTCCAAAATAAGCAGAATGACAACTCAATAGGTTTAGATCACTACATGGAAAAGTTCAAACACAATACTCAAAGAGGCTGTCATTAAAATAATTCAATGACATTAAAGTAGAAGTAACATTTAAAAAGATGAGACATTCAATAGACCTTATAATGATACACAATTCTATTCAAGTAGAACTTTTTTTTGCAAGGGGGGAGTTCATTCACATGGAATTTTTAAGATTTTTTTTTCTAAAGTGCATCAAGCACTTCCCAAGTTTTGAACCTCTAAAACCACTTTTTTTGCTTCATATTAATATTCAACTGCCTAAAATGACATTGAAGTTGGAATATCATCTGTCAGACTGAGAACAGAAATTCTTCACCTGTAGCACACTTCGCACTTACCAATATTCTGAGTCATGAATTCCAGGAAAACAAAATATATTTTCTGGTTTGTATAATATTGTTTGGTATTATTGTTTTCCTTAAGAAGGAAGACATGAGTCATTTACCCAAGGGAACAAATACAAATCAGCTATCCATAGAAGAAGAATTAAGGATGTACTAACACACTGCTGCTCTTCCCACTCTCCTTCTCTGTGCGAGATACCCCACACATAATATAAGCATTCAAACTTTGATTATCATTAACCTGCTTCTTTCTCTTCTCTAAATTTCTTTTTTCTCGTTTTTTGTTTTTGGGTGGGGGGTGTGGGGAGGAGAGAGAGGCAATATTTCCCCCAAGTTGTTTAAAGAACAACAATGCAGAGAACATTTTAAAAACATAATATACATTTCCATATGTAACCCAACAGGATGACAGACTTTGAAACAAGCACCTTATGTAGCTACAGAAATTCTAGCACTAATAGCTGATGTTAGCAATTCTGGGAAATAACACATCTTGCCATCTGGCTTCTCTGATTCTTCCAGTCTAGTCTGTTCTGTGTCAAAATACTATCAAAGTTTAGCGTCTGCTATACTGGCAGCATGTTTTTTTCCTACAGGCTGAGTCTCCTCATATTAAAGCAATATTTAAAGAGGTTCTCTCTCAATTACTGAAAGGGTGTAAAGTCTTAGTACATCATCATTGGTTAAAAAGGTTTAAAACTCAATTAAAATGTAAATTAACACAAGACAATGCAGCAATAATTGCTATACAAGAGCAAGAGTAAAGCTAGGTCCAGCCGCAGATGCAAAGATTTGAACTGTAATTAAATTTGCAATTATTTCCATTTGGATTTCTTCACAAAAATTTCCGTAAACCAACACTGTGAAAAAAGATTAATACAAACAGGGCAGCTAAAGTAACACAGCCAAATCATTGTTCACATGAAACAATAGCGGGAAGAATATCTACAAACTTATCTTCTATTGAATTATGCATCTAAACTAACTAAATGAGAATCCTCTGACAGATGAGTATGAAGGAAAATGGAAGCCCTAAACTATTTATGCTAGACCAATGATTGCTATCAGCACATATTAGAATAAAGCTCTCTAAACCCCTGAACATCTCTCTCCATCATCAATGGCTAATTTCTAATTGTCTGTTCATTTCAGAATCTTAGGAAGTTAAGCATCTCTTCAAAGATTGCTTGAAGAAATCTATTTAAAATTCCACTGTTTTCCCCCTGTTGTAGATATACTGAAATCAATTTAAAAATAAGCCAAGGATTACAAGTCGTCCACGAGAAACCATTTCCGTCTCCATGTACCATGTTATTTTACTTTAGAATTTTCTCTGGTAATCATCACCAAAGAATTGAGGCACTTAAACACAGATGGATTGTGGCTTTGTATTATTCCAATTTGCCTATTAGAGAAAAATAAACTAATTTATTCTTCTAATAAAACAGTAACAGCTTACAAACTCTGAAAAATATATCTATAAAAAACTGATGTTCCAGAACCCATATAATTGATTAAAATAACTGATGTCTGAAAGATAACTCAAGAATTCTGACCTAAAGCTACAGAGTGCACAGAAGCTAGAATAAGTCTAGTAAAGCTCCTAACCACTGGTGCCTAAATGGAAACAAATTATTGTGTTCATGGTCCATCAAATAAAGAAGGATTGAATGGGAAAAGGGGGACACAGAGTGGAGAGGTAAAGAGGGAATAATCAGGATCACAACAGGACATTAATGCTTTTCCTGAATAGTGGATTCATTGAACTTCTCTACTATGACTGCCCAGAGTCCTTGATGTGACTTAACAAAAAGAATTCGTGATGGAAAAAATTTTAAGTAATTCAAAAGTTTTTCACTGACATTTTTCAAGTTATACTACTCTGGCCTCTCTATCTGCAGATACACAACACCTATGACATATAGAGCATTGTTTGGCACAATTAAGGTTTCAATAAAATATTGAATTTTAAAGACCCTTTAAGAGAGATAAATTTAAATTCAAAAGCTAAAAATTTTCCCAGCAACTGTTCCTTCCCTATTAAGAAATGTAACAAATATAGGATGCTTCCGTTATTTCTGTTTCAATTGCTAACTTTTTTATGCTCATAACCCTCATAACCCTCAGTTTTTTCTCTGTAAAAACTTCTGGAATACTTATATCTGTAAAGTCATTTATAATTTTGCAGATTAGCTGGCCACAGATGAGCTTTTCTACTTCTTGCATTTGTGTGTTTCCCAATGGCTACAATTACACAAACATACTAGCAAAAGGTTCCATAGAGATTACACAAAGTCTGTAAACTGATTAGTGGAAATCGATAGCGTTACACAACAACTTTCAAGCTGGTCACAGCAAAACATAAAAGACTTCAAGGAATATTTATATTTGGTGTGAAGGGACTCAGTGCTTCTGGTGAGGACAGTATATTGAACAGTAACAGCAGACCACTTATAAAACACTTTTTTGCAGTCTTTCTTTCTTCTAACATCACCACGTCATTATTGTTACATACCAGCTATATCTACACTGGCAAATCTGTGTTTGACAACATGCATCAACTATATCTTGACTGCATGTCCCCTGAACTAAACGTAAAAACTGCACCCTCACGACTTTGATCATCCAACCTAGAAAAAGAGCTTGGTCAATCTGTCAAAGACCTTTAATCCTGGCTATGGAGAAAGGAGGAGTAAACCGGGGTTCTGTTACAACATGGTGTTGAATGTGGGAAAGTTACTTTCACAAGCCTGTTAGAAGGTAAGAGTTCCAACAGATGCTTTCAAAATGCTACAATTTCCTTATGTAGACAAATGCAAAGAAAGTTAAATGTGCAATCTTCAACACTGATTGCTTCTCTGAACATTTTTATGATGGAGAGGACAAAAATAATTGCTTCCTAAAATAAACAATTTGAATCCAATAATTCCTTTTGGTCAAATTTCCGTTTGTTACCTATGAGAAAGGGGAGGGAGGAGAGGAAGGGCTATTTCCTGCTTCTAACAACTTAAGTGTGAATAAATTGTAGGCATTCATTGGTCCATAAATAAGCATTATTTTCACACATCAACAGATTACAAGTTATGAATCATGACACCACACAGTGAGGTGTTTTAAGAATTCAGAGGAAGTGTTTCCAATGACCTTAAAGAGCAATTAACATTAAAAAAAAACCTGTTTTCAAAAGAAGTGTAGTAAAACACTTGCAAAAAGCAAAAATCACAGTTATTCTTCCAGTGGCTTGTGTTAAATGACTATCCCTAATATCTCACTCTTGACTTAGATCCATTTAGTTCTATTATACATTCTAACCAATACCTCTTCCTTTAAAACAGAAAAGAAAAAAAAAGAAACACAGTTAGAAGTGCAGCACAAGTTGTCTGGTCACTACTACATACATTTCATTAATCTCTAGTTCTTATTTAAAACGAAGGCGAGAGTGGAAAGGTTGAAACTTTAGAAAGGAATATTAAAAGGGTATTAAGGCACCTAACATTCAGATGGGCACCTACTGAAGTTTTCAAAAGTGTACATGTTCCTAAATCCCATCAATTTCAACAGGACTTACATTTACAGACACTTTTGAAAATCTCACTGAGGGCCAACCTAAGAGAGTTAAGCACCTCTAAACAATTTGTTCCCGGGTACTAAGTTGTTTTTGAAAAAGGGATTCACACACTGGAGAACAGGAGCATGATTCAAAAGGATCTTGACAGATTGGAAAGTTAGACTATAGCCAACAGTATAAAGTTCAATGCTTACAAATGCAGCCTTACACCTTAGGAAGACTAATAAAAAAACAAAATACAAATTACACAATGAAATTACACAATGAAAACAAAAATTTTAAAGCATCACTCTGAAAGGAAAAAATGGTACTTTTTTCTTTACCATTCACTTTATTGTCTCTGGTGGCGAGGCTACACAAATGCTTAAGCAATTTTGGATGCATCTGTGACAAAATGGCTGACTAATGTTTTTTGAGCTGTATTTCTTTTGATTAATGGGTATTAACATATGGGGGATGTACCAGCTACTTCCATACAACTGTCACACTGGAACAAAATACACAAAACTTTCTGATCTTTGGGTACTACAAAATCTATATTCTGTGTCCATATATCAGTGTACATCAACTTTTTTTTTCTGTTGAAATGTTACTATGCTGCACAAGCAAGCTAACACAGAGTACATACAAGTAGGTGTTCACAGGGCTTAGGACATCCTAAAATGATATACCTGATCTAAAGGTAGTTCACCTCAGAAAATAATCAGAAATTATTTTCTATTTATTTGTAAAGGTAACATGAAAGACAGGCTGTTTTATCTGCCTTGGTATTGATTTCTGAACCTCTGAAGGTCTTTGCTAAAGAATTAATTCATATATACATACAGACATGTGTGTGCACATCCATATCCAAACCTAATTTGCATGAAATGAAAAATGAACTTTTCTAGCCTTACACTGCTCTCCTATGAAATACTGATTTTCATTTCTAGCTGGGAGAAATTTTACAATCTTTGCATTCTCCTATACTTAAGGAATGGCATATGTGCCCAAAATCTTGCAAATAAAGAGAAAAACATTTTTGCAAATGTCTAGTGGGTCTAATAAAAGATATTGCCTCTAACACACTGACTGCTTGTATTCTTAGACCAACATGACTAATACCTTTATCCCATGCCCATTCTCTCTCTCTCTCTTTCTCTCTCCCCCCCCGAATCTTGCACAAAAATTCCAGTTAAAAACAGGACCAGAATGTAGTAGCTTAGAATATTCTAACCTTTATTTTTTGTAAAAAAACAAATACACAAAACATAGAAGGTAAGAGCCAAATATATCATCACCATCACGATCAATGACTGAGTGCAAAAATAGTTATATTAAAAAAAAGTTTAGTCAAAAGATACTTAAGTCTGAGTCAAATTGGTGTAAAGTGAGTATGACCACATTTATTTTGGTTGGCATAATACATCAAAAAGAGATGAAATATGCAAGCTAGAAGGAACAAATTAAAAATAAAGATCCTTTGAGTATTTACTGAACGCTTGTCATTTGCTCAACAGATAATAATTAGATCCTACAAATATTATGGTACTACTCTTATGACCTGATGTAATCTTATTAACAGACAAACAATTCTAATAATAAAAAACAACTTGAAACTTGCCATTTTATATTACAGTCCAGTCAAGAGAAGCCAAGTATTTTTTTCTATTTTTTTTCCCCCCTACTGACTCAATCTTTGCTTTGTAAAATATGATGAAAAGCAGAGCTGAATTTTCACAGTAGGCATTTAAATGGCTATATTATGGCTTCCATCTACACATGCAAAATTAATGTTAACATCATTGACAGCAGTATGTATACCTCATGACCATGAGTACATGCTGAGGCGAAAATTACACATCTAAAGTATTTCAGTGTGTGCAGCAGCAGTGCCCAGCTCTAATGCAACCAAATGATTTGTGTTTGCATTTCTGACCATTTTTAGATAAATTGTGCAGTGCACAGTTAACCTTGTGTCAAATGGAAAAAAATATGAAATAAGTTTCAAATGTAGACAAAAAGTTCCAATTCAGGGTGCAGGTGGACTATAATGTGATGTACTCCAAACCTGCATGTTGATATGGCTTCCTTTATTCAACAATAATTAATTCTGCCTCCACAAATCAAGTGCAAGGTGTTGCACCTGGGGAGGAAGAACCAGCAGCATACCTACAGGCTGGGGAAATCCCTAACTGTCACTGCAGAGGCAGAAAAGGATCTTGGAATCATTATTGATGCCAAAATGAACATAGGCCAACAGTGTAGGGACACGGTCAGGAAGGCTAACCACACCTTGTCGTGCATCCACAGATGCATCTCAAGCAGGTCCAAGGAGGTGATCCTCCCCCTCTATGCAACACTGGTCAGGCCACAGTTGGAGTACCGTGTCCAGTTCTGGGCACCGCACTTCACGAGGGATGTGGCCAGCATTGAGAGGGTTCAGAGGAGGGCCACCTGCATGATCGGGGGCAGCAGGGCAGACCCTATGAGGAGAAGCTAAAGGACCTGAACCTGTCCAGCCTCCACAAGAGAAGGCTGAGGGGGGATCTAGTGGCCTGTTACAAACTAGTCAGAGGAGACCAGCAGGTATTGGGGGAGTCCCTGTTCCCCCCAAGCACTACCAGGAGTAACTAGAAATAATGGTCACAAGCTGGCAGAGGGTAGATTCAGACTAGACATCAGGAGGCGCTACTTCACTGTCAGGGTGGCTAGGACCTGGAATCAACTTCCAAGAGAAGTGGTGCTTGCACCTACCCTGGGGGCCTTTAAGAGGAGGTTAGATGAACACCTCACTGGGGTTGTTTGACCCCATTACTCTTTTGTGCCATGGCAGGGGGGTTGGACTTGATGATCTGCTCAGGTCCCTTCCGTCCCTACCAACTATGAAACTATGAAACAAAACAAGTGGAAAGCAAGACTTCC
This sequence comes from Caiman crocodilus, assembly GCA_030014935.1. Taxonomy (NCBI): domain Eukaryota; kingdom Metazoa; phylum Chordata; order Crocodylia; family Alligatoridae; genus Caiman; species Caiman crocodilus. Next base: position 34,611,355 of record JAGPOW010002514.1, on the reverse strand, counting down.
ACTTTTATTCATACAGGGATAGAAACATTACAGGTACTATCAATATCACAAGCAAAAATTTTTTTTTTGCTAAAGCAAAACGAAGTTTAACAGCGTATTTCAATGAAATTCAGCCAACACCAGGGTCATTATTCCCCTGTAAAACCCACTAGGCATTTCAATATTTGTAAATGAAGAACAGTAAGGTAACCCTGATATATTATCATTCAACAATCCCTATCATCTATGTACCTTCAAATGCATGCATATTCTGTGACCTTACTTAACTTCTAATACCTTCTTAACTCTTTCCTTTGCTCCATCATGGGAATAGAGAGAAAAAGGAGCATGACAGGGAGCCAGAGGCAGTGGAAGGTCCAGTGGGTGAAGTTTACTGCACAGGGCTGCAACTGAGGGCAGGCTTGCCATTAGGCAAAGAATAAACACCAGTGGGTGAATGAGGAGCCACCTGACTGGAAGGGGTGGTTCTTAGTAGTATATAAGACCAGTTCCTGAAACGAGGAAAGCAGTCTGGCCCTGCAGACAACAGGGAAAGGAGCTCCTGGTAGAGAAAGGTTTCAGCAAAACTTCCCAAGTTAACCAAGGGAGCTAGATAGAGATGGCTAAGGGGGAAGTATGGCTTTGAGTGGGGAGATTGACCCAGAATGGGGATAACTTTTAGTTTGGAAGCAGTTTGCTTATAATTGAATTGTTGTTAAATTTAACACTGGAGGATCAGATTATGGTGGTAAGGGAGGACTGGGGGGGCCAAGAGTGGGGCACTTGGGGTTTCAAGTCCTGCAAGGAGTGAGGGGCAGCATGATGAAGAGCCAAGAGGGCCAAATCCTGCACCCTGTGAGTGATAGGCAGGGGGCAGGTGAGAGGGCCAGAGCCTGTGCCCTGTCAGTGAGAGGCACAACAGAAGTGAGGCTGAGGCTCAGAAGCCAAACCCAAGCAAGTGGGCCTTGGCTAGAAGCCTGAAGCTGGAGCAGCCAAGAGACTAAGGCCAAGAGGGCCAAAGCCTACATAGGCTGGTGCTTGGATCAAGATTAGCATCTGAGAGGCATGGGCATACCTATAGGGGACAACACAGGCCACACTTATCACCTTTAAGGCAGCTTGTGCCCTAAGGCACAGATAGAGCCAGGAGGGCCAAAATTTAGCACCAGACAGGCACAACTTGTTCCAACCAGACACATGGACAGCAGACAGCAGAGGGACTGAAGTTTACTTTGTGACCCTGAGGCAACCTTCCTAAGTATTGTAAGATATACCAAGGTGTGGCAGGAAAGGTAGAAGAGGTTGGGTATCCTAAGGAGCTGGAGTGGGACAGGAGTTGCTTGGTCACCAGTGATGGCTAGAAAATGGTATTTAGAGTTTTGCTTTTTGGGAATTGGCTTGTAGGTAAAGTAGATATTCATTAGAACAATGGTCCAGGGCAACAGCAAGAGTTAATTAATTTCTAAAAGCCTGTTTGTGCCTTCAAGGCCCACCATGTCTGACATAGACAAGCAGCCATACAGGTTGGGAAATTGAAGACATGTACCACACTTATCTCATAACATGAGATAAGGTGACACCAAGTCACAGCGCCCAGTTGCAGGGCCCTGAGATATCCAGTTTTGGGGAACAGACAAAATTAGAAGAAAAAACAAATTAGGATGTGTGCATGTGGTGGGTTTGTGAAACAAGGAAGTATGCTGACAGGACTGAACATGGACAGTATGATGACCACAGAGAGACCAATCAGTGATGCCCAAAGATGAAGAGTTATCAGAAGGAAGAAAGGATACAAAAAGAGGGATTTCAGAGCAGCAAAAGGTCCCCGTTAGGGGAACCCAAGGCCACCATGGACAGAGGGCATACCACAAGACCCTCTCACCCATGGCACTGGGGAGGGATGGGCCTCAGCCTCTGACCTCCAGGCTGCTGACATCTGACATTCAAGAGAAAACCTCAGAGTGAAGCTTGAATGCTATACTGGCCAAACGGACCTTCCCTCTGATGACAGCCCCGGGACTGGTAGATATAGAATTGCTTTCATTATTCTGATCTGCTATCACTGTGTATTGATAAAATTCTCCTATTATTTAATGAAGAGGTTGTGGTCAATCTGAGGGTTTGGGTCCATCCAGAACAAAGTATCTGGGTCATAAATTAAGCCTTAACAACCGGGGGGCACCACTGACACCCCTAGGGCATGGTCCTTCTACAGTAGGGTGCTCTAAAGGGGATGACAGACTTATAGGTATTTAGGATAGGCTTTCTTTGCATAAAGGGAAAGAAGCAGCTCTCAAGGCAGGTAGGCCTACCAAAGCACATAAAAACTTATGTCTACAGTAAGGCACAGAAGAGTAATTCTGAAAGAAAAAACATATCCTGCTACAAAAATCATTGCTTTTAAAGACTTTAGGTAGCTAGAGAGCAGTCCAAGTGAGCAGCTAAAACCACCTGGAGAAGGTAGGTACTGCAGCAAGAAAACAGCAGAGGTAGAAGAAAGCAGCCAGAATGGAGAGAAAGAGTAGAAGAAAAGCAAAAACTGGAGGTAAGAAATGTAAAAAGAAAAGAAAAGCAAAAACTTTAAATTATTCATATTGAAGTTCAAATATTTTATTTTCTTAATACAAGGGTGGGGAGGTTACTTTGATAAATGTTCATACCAAAATCTTTGGCTATGACAACACTTCTCCTGATCTCCACTCTTTTGGTAGCATATCTATAGGTCACAAGCAACTCCAAATGCACAATAGTCTGCTTACTTTTATGTTATTGTGTTCTACTGCTATAAGCTACCCTGAGTCTTTGTTGGGAAGGCTGGCATATAAATTTAATAAATAGATAGGCATGTTGCTTCTGCTGTGCTGCAAAGAGATAAAGTACTTTTCATCTGTGTCAAGCTTGGTGAATTTCTCAGGATGGGGAGGAAGGGCAGGGCAGGAGCAGGGCAGAAAGGATCTACTGTGAGTGGGCATAATTTCACTCTAAAATACGAGGAGTTGGCAGTTAGCCCATAAAAAAATATGTAATTCATCCAGTGCAAAAATTAAAATATGGACATATCAGTGTAGATGAATGCATGAGAGGAGGGAAAGAGAATAGATCTCTTATCACTGTAGGGAAGATAACCCTTCCTTATCGAGTTATCAGAGATCTGCTGTGTGGATAAAGTTAAATAATTTCTCTCTCAATGCTGTGAAAATTGAATTTCAAATAAAAGTAAAAAAAAAAATAAGGTTGATAATTTTCAACAATAATTCACAGCCCATGTAGCTGTGGTGCTATTAAATTATGGGTATGTTTAGCTCATGCAGAAAAGCAGGGAATGTCTTTTGTATTTGGTTGAACAAGGCCACAGGTAAAAAGACCATTAAATGTAGCTATTTCCAGCTCCTAACCGAGTTCAGGATACCCTACCCTCCAATTAATTGTAAATTGGCTCAGAGAGAGATTCACAAATCTGGTATTAAGAAAGAATGCAAAGAAGAAAATTACATCTTTGGTTTCCACAACAACCAAATCTACTGGGAACACCATTAGTGAGGTCATCCAAACAGCTATATGAGGTCCAGGATTCCTATATCTGTAGAAGATTAATGCAAAGGTGCCCTTTGTACTCATCAGTTTTCTCTTGGGTTTTCTAAAGCCTCGGCTTCCAATCATTTTCAAGGTCCAGACTTGGACATTGGCATATGGAAAAAATATAATCAATCTGAATGTGAATAGTTTTGGCTGATATACACAAGTTGTTTGGGCACATAACTTGTGTACATATATTGCATGTGAATACAAAATCATTTATTAGAGCACTGAATTATTTACAGTATATTCCACAGGGTCTTATTTCTTTTAAGTGTAAGAGAAATTATTTAAACAATTGACTGTTTTACCTGATAATGCTAAAAATTAGTATTCTAGTTAAATACTAGAAGATAGCAATATTCACTTTTCAAGGTAGTCTCTAGCACGTAGAAACTTACTACTTTGTATAAACAGGTTAACAATTGGACAAAAATAAACAACATGCTAAATTTGCAGCACAAGTACTTAATATCTAGTTAGTTTTTCCTCTCATATTTTGTTTTCATGTGCCTTTGTAGTTTCTCTCTGGCCCATAGAAAAATTGGCAAGAAAAGCTGTTCTTCTTAGCCCAAATGGAAGAAGTTATGGATCTCTCTAGCTAGCTCTGGAGAGATTTCCTACATGACTTTGAAGACTGAGGAGATCCAGATAATTTGGCTAAACCACCCAACTTGTCATTTATCTGAACCTGGCTTTTTAATCACTTGTGCCACCACCTGATATGTTTTACTTAAAAAGTATGTCCAATTTCCTTGCTTCTCTGAAAGGAGCCTTGCTCTCCATTCCTCCTCAAATCTGGACAGCATTTAGGTTTTGTTCCTAAATTTAATCCCTTTCTTGTGTGCTTGCTAGAATTTACCCTGTGCTCTGACATGAGTGTTATCCCTAATCCCCTGCAATCCGTACAAAGAACTCTTAGGCTAAGTATAGTCAGTCAAAAAGCCTGAGGCTGAATTGATTCAGTCTTTGCAGGTTAGCCTAAGCTGCAAAGAGTGAACCAATAAGCAAATGAACAGACAATCACTTTTGATTCAGGAAATGCAGCCACATGCCTGCAGTGGCTCAGCCAGAAGCTGGGGGGCTAGGGGAGGAGCTAGAGCACGGCTCTCTGGCAAGTAGCCAGCATGGGTTGTGTGTCCATTTCCGCTTCCTGCTGCCCTCAAGATCTCTAAGATTTGCAATCCAGACTCACAGCGAAAGGACTCTACAAGGTTGCTCATCACTTCCTCTTCCTGCCTTCAGTTGCCTCTGAGATTTGTAGTCCACAGTCACCACCAACACTAAGTAAGTGGGGCAAGGAAGCTCTGTAATTGGGGGAAGGTAAATTTAACCCTGTCTCCCTGGCCCCAGACCCCAGCAGAAGTTTACCAGGGAGGGGCCGGGGGGGGCAGGCAGTGAGAGAGCAGAAGGGCAATGTACAATCTTTCTTACACTAGAAAGTTGAACTGTTGAAACATTGGTGTAAGTCAGGGCTTTCCCACTTTTGGGGACCAGACACAACATGGGTGTGTGTCCTCACCCCAGATATACCCCTTATACACATACCCTGCATGCAGTACTCCTAACCCTTCCTGGCCAAGCACATTAAACAAGCAGCCCACCTGCATCACTCAGCCTGAGTATTCTCTTCTTTGTTGAGTGCACACAGCCCACAGCCCAGCTCCCTCCTCACTCACAGCATGAGCAGCCTGGCCCCTCCTGCTGTGCCATCCTACCACCAGGAGCAGGGACAGGAGCCAAAAGCTGGAGGAAGGAGGAGGAGTATGGAGACCCTGACTGCTGAGGCTGCAATAGCAATGAGCAAAGCTGCAGCCTGTGGCAGAAATGCCACCATGGGTGCCCCTCTCCAGAAACCTCTCTCTGTGCCAGCCTGAGAGGCTGCTGGTGAATCCCTCAGGGCAGAGATCTCATCCCTGTCTGCATGACAAAAGCCTGGGCCTGGGAGGGGATACTGTAGTCACCTGGGCAGGGGAACGACCCAGCCCTGGCCCTGCGCTCAGCCCAGGTAACCAGGGATGCTTGGGAAATGGGTCGGCTTGTGACCAGTTTTGGCAACTTCGATTGGACCGGGCTGCTGAGG
>JAGPOW010002514.1:34587735-34598971 GCA_030014935.1 Caiman crocodilus | reverse complement strand
TTTTAAAAAAGAGCTTTCCTATCTAAATGCAGAAATATTGAGGGTTCATAATGGGAATTTTATCTTGAGTCACAAATGCTGCACTATTACAATGCATTCTTCTTTCAGCCATGACTAGCAGTCATTCAAGGCATGTAAGACATCATGACTATTCAATCCTACCACCACATGGGGAAATAGTAATGGCTTTTCCTGACTAAAATCACAGAAAAGACTGCACAGAGCTTTTTATCCCTTTTTTCCTACTTAAATTAGCAGTAAAAGTTTTTCCACCTCCCACTAAGACAGTTAAGAGCTATGCATTTTTCTAATGCTAAACACAATAGGTTAAATTTACTCTTACGTAGCATTACTTTAATTATAGATTTAGCCATTGTTTTCACATTTAACGATGCTGTAAAAAAATTCTGGAAAAACCCCACCATTCCAAACCAGTCAAACTTCTGTTCTATATGAAACATTTTCTAAGTGACTACCAGCTGCATCAGATGCCTTGGCAGATGCCTTAGGGCCTTTTCAAATCTGAGTTGTAATAGCTGCTTCACACTCCCAGAAAAATTTGGAGCTGCGTAGTTGTGCAAGCTCAGCTGCATTAGGAAACTGACTAACTGCTGACAGCAATCATCAAAAACAGGGATCCTGATCAGTGTTTTTCCATTACCACTAGAGAAAGCCTGAAATGAGACTGTTTTACTAATAGTTAAAGCAATACTAAGCCCTAGGTTCTTGCAAGCCTAAGTACTGAATGCCCAATGCGAATGTTATAACTGCAAGTACAGATGAACTATGCAGTGAGAGACAAAACAGTTGATTGGGTAAAGCACTGGCATATGTAAAACATTTCCCTTTAAAACAGCCAAACCTAGCAGATTTCATTCAGAATGTTTTTTAAATTGATCTGTGTTAATTAAGGATTTATTTATTTTCCATTCCACCAAGTGTCAACCCTGTTTTCTAAAATGATGTTAAAAGTTTCATGCTACCTGCTGGAACATCTAGACAAATTCTGTACCATTTTAAAAAGGTATTTGTCGGCAATAACAGCTATCCTGAACAATGGGTACATTTCCTAGACACAGCATGTATATAAAAAGAGAGCCTTAAAATTAACAAAAAAAAAAATAGGTATATTTGGGGTGCAACAGGACATTCATATATCAGCAGCACAGCAGCAGGTCAAAAGCAGAAGAGCATAAATAAGTGCCTAGTACACATATATCACCTTATAGTGAAGGGTACTTGCATGCAGGACAGCTTTTGAATTTGGCATCCCTGTAACAATAACTAGAATTCTCCACTACAAGTAAACCTGCACCACATAGAAGTGGTGAAGTATGCCTACACTGAGATTTATGATTGACCCTGAGGGTCATTCTCAATCAGCCTGAGCTACAAGATCTGCCATGTTCAATCTTCTGCCCTACAATGCATACCAAAGTAGTCACCTTTGCTTGTTTGCAAAGTAGCATGGCCATCATAGAGGACATTCCGGTTTTCTGCTACTCTGTCCTCTATTGATACAAAACCCAACACATTTATGTCCTCTAATTTTCTCTTCAAGAGAAAAATAGAAGACATAAAGGTGTCCAGTTTCATATCAATAGAGGACAGAGGACAACCAGACAGTCCTCTATGATGGCCACCCTATTGCAAGGCGGAAACCTCTCTAGGAATCAGTCTGTGGACACCTTGGCTCTCCCTTCAAGTTTCTCTCTCATACTCATGAGTAGAGAGAGAGAGAGGAAGTGAACTGCAAAGAGTTGGAAGTCAGATCAAGGAACTGTGGAACTGCCAGACTGTCTGTATCTGAGACCTGCAAGCCCAGGTAACCTCTAAAAAAACACTGCAGAAAAGAGAGGCCTAGGAGATAAGTGACAGCAGGCTCAACTATACACCCAGAGATGTAGTAAAGCTTCCAGGATTCGGCAAAATTGATGCCATCGCTCTAGATAAGGAATTTACTGTAAAGATGGTTGGTGTGCGTGGGCTTAGATAGCAACGTTGGCATTGTAAGGGCAATGTAATTACATTGCAACATCAAAGACAAAAATTTAAAAAAACAGCATTTTCCCCCAGAATGATTATAAAATCAATAGGGAATCTCCGCATTCCTATACATGTGCTCCAAAGCATTCTGATTAGAACATGTCAGAGCAGAGAATGTTCTAAACAAAATGCTCCAGCACGCTGCAGGGTTTCATGCATTCAGCATCCCACACTTCAAAATCTCATTCAATGAGCTTTAGTTAAAGTGCTCCTACCATCACTTTGAAATGCAGGACGCTGAATACACAAGATGCTGTGGGCATTTCAATTAGAGTGACTCCCAAGAACTGCTCTAATTAATTCTACCAGCACTGTTAATGCACCTCACAATGGACAGTTGTTGGTATAAAGAACAATAAAATAATAAAAACAACAACAACAAATAAAAAACAATAATAAAAACAATTTTAAAAAATAATCCTGGCAGAAGGGGTTTCAACCCACCCACTGCCAGGAAATGTTATTATGCAAAAAAGGGCACCAGTTCTACCAGCCATGTTCTCCGGTGAGAAAAACTGTGTGTGGTTTAATTTGGTCTAACATTGATACTGTCTGTAAGAGTTCAGTGGATTTTGTGAGTACTTAAGGGATCAAGGACTTAGATTTTGTGCACTGGTTGGCTCCCATATAAATCACAATTGACAGGCAAGAATAAGGTAAATAAGTGCCTAGTACACATATATCACCTTACAGCGAAGGGTACTTGCATGCAGGACAGCTTTTGAATTTGGCATCCCTGTAACAATAACTAGAATTCTCCACTACTACTATAACTAAAATCTTCGCACTGGATCACTTCTGGGCATACTCAGATGCCACAGGCTCTCTTCAAGTCCCAAAATGGAGTTGTTTCATGAAGTAAGACACCTAACCAAATTTGTGGCCACTGCAGTAGATTTGGATCTACATTGCCTTTTATGACTTAGGCTTCTAAATTGTGCCCATATCCTCTTTCAGCTCAACGATTTGCATCTGGCTCCTAGTATCCTGCTGCTCAAAATTAGGCTGCCCAGCCCCAAGATAAATAAGGTCACAAAGGGGCAATACCCATTTCTGCAGTCCCCAGTTTTTTTACCTCAGCTGAAGGATTGAACCAAGAAGTTTACCATGTCATACATTTCTTTTCTATCCTATGCACACCATGGCCTCTCCTCCTCATACTAGGCAGTGGGACAGCTGGTGTAGAAGTCAGGTAAAAGTTCCTGTGAATAGGGAATTCTCCACAAACATTCCCTCTGAACATCCAGGCTGAAGACTCTCTATAAACTCATTTAATTCTTATTGTCTTAGTATACATTTTAATATACAGTAAGAGTATCAAAATATACCAAGCACTTTTCTAAATTCTGAAAATTTTACAGAAAAAGTTTAAATAAATCATCTGAAACCAATATGCAGATATCTGCTTTGGGACTAAAAGAAAATCACTGCATAGTGCAATCCTCTCCTGCAAGAAAGGTTAACACAAGTTCATCACTTTCCTCCTCAGTTACATACTCTCATTCCCAACAAGCCCATTAGAATTTCTCTTCTCAATAGCAAATGTTATCCTATTATTATTTTGGCACCCTGCACTCTTCAGGGATTTTTTTATTAAGCATTTTATTAAGGAACTTTATATAGCAATATGTAGTTTATAAGCACAACATATTTCAATAGATTTGTGAAGCATAATATCCATCAGCCCATTTTGGTGTAGCAATGAAAACGTCACAGTCTTTAAAAAGAAAAAAAACTATATTAAAGAAGAAAACTACAGATGTAAGAAAAATACTGCCCACATCACATCAGCCTAATCACTGGTTAAAATGGAATGTTTAATACAGAAATACAAGCTCTAGCTTATTTCTCATTGTCAAATGAAGTCTAATTTTCTGTAGAAAAGTAAGAGATCCAGACATCTGGGTATATAGCTAGACCTCTATAAATAAGGAATTACTCTGATTCATCAATCTAGCATTCAGACATTCATCAGGCATTCATCAAATGTTGAGAACCACTTATTGTGGGGACAGAGTGAGAAGGTCATTCTGTTTCATTAGCATGCATTTCCTGGAAATATACAGACTAAGACAATTGGACTAGTCTTTATTACATTTTAATTCAGACAGATACACAGAGTTTTCATCAATATGGCCATTAACTATTAGAACAACACTAAAACACCAACATTTTTAAAAGAAATAAAACCAAATGAAAATGAAACATTGTCCTTTCCTTTGCATCTTATTTATTCACATGCTTTGGCAGCTATCTTCTGGTAAGCCTCCACATTACACAGCAAGAAGAAAGGTTCCTCTCCCTCAAAGACACCATCCTGATTGGCTTTTTACACACTAGAACTACTCCAGGAGTCCCTCTCATTCAGTAGTACATAAAGGCAGGGAGACATAAACCCTGATGCCTCTCAGCAAACTGAAAAACGTAGGTTCATAGTCCAGGATAACTCTTGGATCCTGGTGAGAAATATTCAGAATGAGTCAATGCTGGTCAGCAAATATCTTAGTAAAGCCAGAACCAGAGTCAGACAGAAAAATCTTTGCACCCTTCATAGCTCAGAGAGGCAATTCAAGATCTTACTACATGGAAGTCAGCAAGCCTCAATATGAAAGTGGAACCACCAAGGCTGAGTGCATATTTCCTCATATATTAAATAGCAGAGAGGTGTGCGTTGGTGAGATTACTTTTAACAAGTTTTGCCACATTTGTGGACTTAAGCATCTTTTTCAGTCTCACTGGCTCCTTTCCGAGGACTCAAAATAAGTTTTCAAACCAGAATGCCAAAATGGCTGAGGGTAAATGGTTGGATTTTAAATCATGAAATACTTGTGTTTTTGCTGTCATAACTTGGTCATAATCTGTGCACACACCAATACAATGATGTCACTACAATTTAGTTGCAAAAAGTGATCTCTAGAGCATTTCAGAGAAACAGCTTCCACTATAACAAATCACTGGACAACAAAAGATTAAACTGGGCTTTTCCTACCCTACAAAAGTTCAACATTAAAAAAGTTCCCTTTCTGCCTCAGAATGAAACAAGTCATTTCTGAAAAACTGTGTGAAGTGAAAGAGATGGACTATCCCAGAATAGCCACTAGCCAGGTAGTTATGGCGGTAACTGAATCCCACATAGCAGGGACTAAAACCAGGATTTGCTTGACCCTACACTGATAAGAGGGCATTTTCTCTCTTTTTCTATCCTGGCATTTTACGGAATTCAGTTTTGGCCTACATTTTTCAACAAAACCCAGTTTTCTCAATATCACTCTAGTCCTCTCACAACAGTCCTTCTCACCCATCTGGATGTCAGATGAAAGACAGTGCATTTGCCATTTCATCCAGTTTTGTTGGTTTTGTTGAACGATTGCTTCCAAAAAGCTTTGAAACCAAAAGTCTGAACATTTTGGTTTGGTTTTTTTGTGAAAGGAACAGTCAATTTATGACAAGCCAAGAAAGTGTGGGGTGCTCTGACATGCCTCCCAGCATGCCATAGATTAAAGAGAGCAGAACAGCTATGCCATCCCTGATTGACTGTCAAGCATATGACTCCCCCTGCTGCCCTGTCATCTGTCAGGCAGTGGTCAGCTGCAGGCAGCCAGCATGGGGAAATGTGCTTGTCCCTGCTCCCAGCAACATGGGAATCCCTGGGCTTTGTCCAGGATGGGAGGCACAAGCCTTCACCCCAAGCAGGACAGAGGTAGGGGGGAGCTGCTGGCAGAGGCAGTGTTAGCAACACACCCTGGATTCCCAGCCCAAGTCAGCAGGACACAGCGTCCCTCCCTGTCCTGATTCTGTCCAAACCCTGGGATCGTGTACTGGAGAAGCTCCAGGAAGGGCTTGCAGAATTTCCCATCCTCCTTCCCACTGAGCCAATGCCAAATTTGGGACTGAAGCCACTTCCTGTGCAGCTGTGGGACTCAGGTCCCAGATGGCTGAGGGCAGCAGCTTTGCCCTTGTAGCTGCACGGGAAACAGCTTCAGCCCCAAACTCAGTGCTGACTTGGTGAGGGAGGTGAGGGCAGGTGGAAAGAGGCAGAAATCCTGCAAACCCTTCTTGGAGTCACTCCAGTGCATAGTCCAGAGTGTTGTCCCTCCTCTGACCTGGCTCAGTCTGGTTCTAGGAACCATGCACTGAAGCAGCTCTGGAAAGGGCTCACAGAATTTGCACTGGGGGTTGGGGCTGGCTGGGTGCTCAGCTGGAGCAGCCGAGCCATGGCTCCAAGTTGGGGCTGGAAGTTGTGGGGGACCCACAATAGCCTTGATTCATGAGTGGCCATGGTATAGACGTTCAATTCAACAAGTCTAACCTAGATCAAGTAAACCTGTTACTACAGTGATTCAGGTCTATCTTATAGGGTTACCATATATCCAGGTTCAAAAAAAAGAGGATACTTGTGAAGGTAGGGGGGATATGATGGTGGGGGGCAGTGACATGCCAGTGCCCTGGCCCTGACCATTCTGTTGCCCCTCACTACAAAACCACAACCCCCTCCCCCCAGCCCTGCTGTTGCCCTTTACTCCTGACTCACTGACTCCAGCCCTGCCAGTGCCCCACACTCCCAAACCACAGTACCCTGCCCCTGCTGCCCCTTGGTGTCCCTCACTGCCAAGCCACAGCCACGCTGCTGGTGCCCTTCACTCCTGACCCACTGCCCCCTACCCACCCAGCCCTGCAGGAGGGGCCCCAGCTGTCCCCATCCTGACCAGGTGAGAGCACAGTACCTCTGATTCACGCAGGCAGCGGCGGACTGTGTCTGGCCCCAGCACGGGCTGGAGGGAAGAGAGGAGGTTTGTGGCACCCCTCACACCCTGGGATGGGGCTACCACACCATGCCAGGCAGCCTGGCCACGCCCCCCCCCCCCCCAGACAGTGACTCCTAGCTCCCCAGCCCCTGTGCTACTGGCCCAACCACAGAGTTCCCCACTGCCCTTAAAGGACCCCTGCCCCCTTCTCTTTCTGGAGGGGCAGGCAAGCCCCACATCCACCCACCCTGCCCTATCACAACCCCAGCCCCTGGCCCTCCTGCACTGACCAAATGTCTAGGATTTTGCTTTGCTCCAAGGGTGGGAGTAGGAAGAGGGTGATTGGAAGCAGCAGGGAACACATGGATCTGCACACCCCTCCACAGCTGCAGGCTGGTATGTCTCTGCTCCCTGCTGTCTCTGATTGCCCTCCCCTTGCTCCCACCAGCAAAGCAAAGCAAAATCCCAGACATTTGGGCAGATTTTAAAAACCCACCCACATAGAGATCAGAGGACTCAAACAGAGGACATGTCTGGGATAACTCAGACATATGGTAACCCTAATCTTAGACCAGGATCCACCATTTTTAAAGCAGTCTATGTACTCTGAACTTCTGTTATGGGTATAGACTGGTTTCTGAACACCTGAACCAGAAAAAGTGTAATGTCTGTACCTGGCCTCTGAAACTGAAATATTTTCAAGTTTTAATTTTTCCCACTCAAATATAAACATTTAATTTTATGACATTAAGTTTGTCACTGAAATGTTTTATATTCTTCCAGAAGAATCTATTTTGAAGAAACTGCAAGTGAAAAATTTCTGAGCTCCATCCTGACAGCTTTTACTATTTGCAGTGACACCAAGTAGGATACCATGAGAGTTTTCATGTTTACACTGACACCGGTTAATAAAAAAATATTCCAATTTTGTAAAGATTTTGGTTCAAGAGGAATTCCCCACATCTCCTTTTGAAGATGGATGCATTCTTTCCACATACCTCTGTACTCCCTTCTTTTTAATAGCTATATCCACACCCAGGATCTTTTGTCAATTATTGTGACAACTCCTTTGAAATATAGCAGCAGCTGACAAACATAGAAGTCTGTTGAAAAAGAAAGTGAGACATCAATGAATCGATAGAGGAGGGGAATAAAGTAGTCATTATAATCCCATTTACAGGGGTGCAGGTTGTAGCTGTGTTGGTCTAAGGAAGCCAGAGGCTGGTCTGCATTCAAGAAAGGCAGTCCATGAAGATATAAATTGAGACATCAGCGGGTGAGAGACAACCAGGGGTGTGGAAGAAGGGAAATAAATGTAGATAGCACATTTCTCACAGGAAAACCACTCTCTCTCTAATCTCTCAGTTCTAATCCTGAAAGGGTATTTACAAAACACTTTTCACAGATGAACGTATGAACTTCACTTCATCAACCTCCTGGATACATAAAAATCATGGACTACATATACACACATTTCTGACACACAACCTGCCTACCATCTGACTCCCCAGGTACCTCTCCACTATTTACCAGCTACATTCATCCCCCTCCCAGCTCCCCCAGCCTGTCTCTCACCCACTGACTCCTCAATTTACATCTTCACTGACTGCCTTTCTTGCATGCATACCAGCCTCTGGCTTCTTTACTATCCATTCTATCCAGGAAGGGCACAGATCAACTGTAGATGCTTCCTCAGCCTGATGATGGGTATTTAAACCCAAAAGCTTTCTAAGAAGAATTTTTCCAATTATATGAGTTGGTCTAATAAAAGATATCAGATTTACCCAAAGAACCTAATCTATTTTGTAATCCCATTACAATTTTCCTTGAAGAGAAAACCAGAAAGCAAGAGGCAAGTGCAGGCAGATTCTAGGAGAACAGGGACACTGGGCACTTAACTGTGGCAAATTCCATTGGAATATCCTTCTCCACCCTCCAAAATTCTGTATCATGTTGGGAAAACACACAATTCAGTGGACACAATCATAATCCACAGGGTGTTGATTGAAATTAAAAACTTGTCTCCTCCTAGAGCTTTTGTTTAAAGCAGACTCAAGCATCATTTCATCAGGTTCTTTTAATCATTTCATCTCATTCTTTCTGTAACTGGAATGTTTACAACCAGATCTTTTTTAATGGTGGGTTTAAAAAGAGCAAGAGAGTGAGACAGAGAGACTCACTGAAAAAAGGGAAAGATCTTCCAACTCCTGATATTAACCAGTATAATCACATTCTAATTGTGCTTTATTTTACTTGGTATTAATAAGGAAACTATGATTGGTAGCCATAACAGGTTGTTTAAATCTTTTTTGAGATTATCAAGTTTACATGGGTTCCACCATTAACATCAACTAGCAAACAATAATATTTTATTGTTAAAATATTTGCTAAAAGTTATTAGTAGTTTGTCAAAGGGAGATATCCATGTCCAGTTATGATATTTTGACATAATGAGGACCGTCTCTTTTGATAAGCTTGTGACCCACATAAAATCACATTTCTTGCAATGAATGATTTTTTTGTACTCTATTTCCAATGTGTCAGTCATCTTTACAGTTTGTAAAACATCTGATGGAGGTGTCATGAACTGGGGGTTGGTGGAGTGTCTTGCATGGTTTCTTGAGTTTGTTTGACTAATATGGCATGTGTAGTCTCTACATATAAGTAACAAGCTGTTTTTGGCCTTGTTTGTCTTATGTCTCTATAGATTGTGCTATTTTATATAAATGTAATTGTATATCTTTATATCATAGCCAAACTATTTTAGTAAGGCAATGATTAACTTAAGTGGCCATCACCTATTCACACTGAGAAGCACCAATAGCTGAGAATTAGCATTTGACAAGGGTTTGTTGATCCTTTCCATTTTGCTTGGAGGCATGGGAGGCAGCCTATAACCAGACAAGGCTGAATTTACATTTTAAAAAGAAAAACTCTAGCAAGGAGTGACACATTGAAACAGGGAGAACATTTCCCACTAAGGGGAAATTAGGAGAGACAGTATACTGGGTTAGTGAATCTCCATGTATGAAAGGATACACATATTCCCCTGGCTTCCATAGGATCAGGAAAATCTTGTATTCTGGTAAACATGCACATTTGGAGGGCTGGAAATTACTGGCATAATATGAGCCCTCTTAGAATCAAACAGGTAATATATGTGAATAGCCAAATACAGGCAACTGTATTTAAGTGAGTTTTAAGACCATGACTTTGTCTTTGGCAGGCAAGGTTCTTTGGGTAGATGTGATATCTTTCATTAGCCTAACTAAATAGTTGGAAAAAAGTTCTCTGCAAGCTTTCAAATACAAACACCCTTCTTCAAGTTTTGGGAGACTCTGCTGCTGTTATGTATTCCCCAATATGGAAAAGAATCTAAAGCATAACAAGAAGTCCGTGAAAATACAAATGAGCGGAAGTTTGGAAGACAATGGGTAGAGATGGGGGTGCGGAATTTGTGAAGAAGGAATGCAAGTGGTCAGCTTGAGGCAGGTTACCTGGTGTATCAGATATCAGGAAGGTTGTAATGTGTCATAAATCCAGTATCTATATTAAGTCCATGACTCTGTCCCCAGTAGATTTATGAAGTGAAGTTCATAGGCTTGTCTATGAAAAGTGTTTTGTAAGTTCCCTTTGAGGATCAGAACTGTAAGATCAGAGAGGGAGTGATTGTCTTGTGAGAAGTGGCCACTCACAGGTAATTGGGTTTTTTTGTCTTCGATGGATATTTTTGTCTTTGACTTTGTTTTTAGTCTTTCTGGGTACCAGGGAAACTGGAGTCCTTAGCCTGAATGAAGCAGACTGAGTAAAACAGATGACAGGAAAAATTGCAGGAGGCTCTGGTGATGAGGTCGGGGGGAAAGCTGCTTTTTAACTTGTTGAAGCTGACTAAAGACTGCATCCTTGGATTTAAGGTGAAGGGTAAGAACAGATTATTGTTTTTATATTTCCTTTTGCTTGTTTATACTTATATCTCTGTCTGAATCTCAACGTATGGTTACTTATTTCTTTTGCTAGTTTTTGGGGTTGAGGAGAGGGGTTGGGGTTTTTTTGGGGGGTGTTGTTTTCTACAAATAAATCCCTTCTGTTATCTTTTTACTCACTTGTTGTCAGTGATAGTTGTGATTCCAGAGTATTTGATCATACAGTCTCGGCCATTCTATAGAAAGGGGGACCCACTTTCTCTGAGCACATCAATGCTCAATCAAAACAACACTCGGGAATCGCTGCTGGGCCGAGGGTGAGGGTTGACCTAGTGGAAGGGCTTCTTTAAGTCGGCGGGCCCGGATGACCTACACCCGAGGGTGCTGAGGGAGCTGGCAGGGGTGATCGCTGAGCCCTTGGTGCAGTTATATGAGCTCTCTTGGAGCTCTGGACAAGTGCCGGAGGACTGGAAGGTGGCCAATGTGGTTCCCATCTTTAAGAAGGGGAGGAAAGAGGACCCA
>JAGPOW010002514.1:34534995-34587635 GCA_030014935.1 Caiman crocodilus | reverse complement strand
GATAGGTACTTGGCTGGGGTCCTGTGACCCCAGCACTCGTTCCTGCCATTGGCAGGGGGTCAGACTAGATGGCCTGCTCTAGGCCCCTTCTGACCCTAGCTACTATGAAACTATGTGATCCTTCTACCTGGCAAAATTATGGTTACCATATTCCCAGAATCAAAAAAGGACACCTGTGGGGGGGGAGCCAGCAGAGGAGAGGGAGGGGGAGAAGGTGGGTATATGATTGTGGTGGGGGCAGTGATATGCCTGTGCCCTCCCTCTGCTCCTCACTCCTAAGCCCCTGCCCCCCCAGCGTTACCAGTGCCCCTCACTCCTGACCTGCACCCCCTGCTCCCCAGCCCTGCCAGTGCCCCTAGCTCCTAACCCACAGCCCCTTGACCCCCTACCACTGCCGGTGCCCTTCACTCCTGACCCACAGCCCCTGACCCCAGACTTACCAGTGCCCCTCACTCCCGACCCAGAGCCCTGCCCCAGCCCTGCTGCCCATGCAGTTCTGCCTGTGTGCGTACCCGCATGCACATGACCCTCTGACAGCCAATCACTTTGCCCGCTGCTCCCAACCTGAAGCATGTAAGCTACTTCTGCCTGGGAGGAATTGAGCCAAAGCAAAAACCCAGATATTTGCTTGCTTTTTAAAAATCCATCTGGATACAAGCACAGAGGGCCGAAAACAAAGATATGTCTGGGAAAACCTGGACCTAGGCAAAATCTCTTGTTAAGAGCAGGCAAGGCCTGAGCAAGACATGCAGCACTGAGGCACCACAGACCAAGGAGCTGACCTGTGGCACATCTCAGCTGGTGTTCTCAGCTGTCAAGCAAAAGAAAACAGAGAGGGGTTGGGGCAGATAGACACCCTAAAAGTATGGAAGCATCATGGAAGTAAGTCTCAAAGGTGCATCCAGGCTGCATCTGGGGTAGGCCATGGCTAAGGCTGCAATTCCAACTTAAACCCCAGGTCAGGGCCAGAGTCAGAGCCACAGCAGCCACCTGCCCTACTGTTGCCTTATACTCAAATCCAAGATGAGGGTTCTCCCCCCTGCCACCTCCCCATATTAAGGACTTGTCTTGGCTTGAGTAAATACTGTAGTTGGATGGCTGAAGGTAATGGAGTGATCATAGTGTATTTGGACTTAGGCTTTTTAAATAGTCCCACAAAACCTTCCCATAAGCAAACAAAAGAACTGTGGGCTAGATAAAATGACTACAACCTGGGTACATAATTGGCTTAATAACCACAAGCAAAAGGTAATCATAACTAGATCAATGCTAGAATGGCAAGAGAGTTTGACTGAGGTCTGCCCCAAGTAATTAAACATTATTCAGTAACTATTTGATACCAGAATAGATCACTTTCTCATTGAGTTGGAAAACATTACCATGTTCAAGAAAGGGCAGAAAGTAGATCTCAGGAATTACAGGCCAATCAGCTTGACCTCAATCCCTGGTAAGATTCTTGAGAAAATTATCAAAGAGACCCTTCTGGATAAGCTGGCTGAGGACAACATCCTGAGGGATAGCCATCACAGGTGTATCATGGGTAGGTCTTGCCCGTCAATGTCATCTCTTTCTGTGACCAGGTGACATATCACCTGGACAAGGGAAAAGAGATTGCCATGAAATACCTGGACTTTAAAAAACCCTCTGATCTGGTGTCCCATGACCTCCTCATAGAAAAATTGGCCAACTGTGGCCACAGTCCAATGGCTGGGAAGTTGACTCCAAGGTCAGACCCAGAGAGTAGTGGTCAATGACAGCGAGTCATTATGGTGCTTCATGACCAGTGGGATCCCCCAAGGCTCTGGCCTTGGACCACTTCTCCTCAACGTCTTTATCAACATTGGCCAGAAACACACTGGCTAAGTTCTTCGATGACACTAAAATTCGGGGCATAGCGTCCACACCTGAGGACAGGCTAGTGATCCAGGCTGACTTGGATAAGCTTAGTAAGTGGGAGGACACAAACCTAATGACGTTTAATACCTGTAAATGCAAGGTACTCCACTTCGGGGAAAAAAAATATTTAGCATACTTATAGGCTCAGCAGTGCTACGCTTGCTAGCACCACTGCTGAAAGAGACTTGGAGGTCATGATTGATCACAAGATGAACATGAGCCACCAATGCGATGTCACAGCTGGTAAAGCAAACAAAACACTGGCTTGCATCCATGGATGCTTAAGTAAATCTCAGGATGTCATCCTCTCACTGTACTCGGCCTGGTGGCTGCCTATAAGTACACAAGGGCTGTTCATCAGGACCTGGGGGAACGTCTGTTTACCAGAGCACTTCAAAGGAAAACAAGGACCAACAGTCAAACTCCAGAAGACCATTTAAGGCTGGACATAAGAAAAATATTCTTTACTATCTGAGCCCCCAAGACCTGGAATAAACTGCCTCCAGATGTGGTGCAGACACCTACTGTGGACTTATTTAAAACACGCTTGGATGCTTATCTTGCTGGGGTCCTTTAACCCTACCTGACTTCTTGCCCCTGGGGCAGAGGGCTGGACTTGATGATCCTTAAGGTCCCTTCCAGCCCTAGCATCTATGAAATCTATGACATAAAACTGAGAAAAACTGTAAACAGAATAGGAATAGAATTCCAAAAGGTCTTGGAAGACTGGAGAGCTGAGCTAGGGATAGCAGTATGAAGTTCAATGTGAGGCGCTACACCAGGGAAAAATAATCAAAAACACAACTACAAAACAGAATGTAACTGGCCTAGTGGCAGTCTTGCTGAAAAGGACCTAGGGATTTTTGTGGATCATAGATTCGACATGAGTCAATGTGACACAGTACCAAAAAAAAAGCATATGCAATTTTCGGCTGTAACAACAGGCCTAATAGGTAAAAGACATGGAAGACAATGGTGCCACACTCTTGACCCTGGTTAAGCCTCATCTAGAGTATTGTATGCAGTTCTGAGCTCCACATTTTAAGAAGGATGTGGAGAAGTTAGTGTTCCAAAGATAAGTGACAAAAATGATAAAGGGGTGGAAGGAAAGCTGTAACAGGAAAGGTTGAAAGAAGTAATTACATTTAACATAGTAATAAAGTGTGATGGAGGTGTTGATATCAGTCTTCGGTTATGAAAGGCTGCTATAAAAAGAAAAAAAAGAGGAATGACAACTGTTTTTCACTTGCCACAAAGAGTTGTATGCAAAGCAATGGAAAAACTGCTGCAAAAGTATATTTAAATTTGGATATCAGGAAAAACTTATTTACTGTTAGAACAGTAAGGCAGTAGAATGGACTTCCCAGGGAACTTGTGGACTCTTCTTCATTGGCAGTCTTCAAAAGGAGGCTACATAAGCATTGGATAGGAAGGATTTAGGAGAAGCACTCATGTACAGGAGGTTGGACCAGACTAACCTTGAGGATCTCTTCCTACCCTACGATTTTCTCATATAAATGGCCATAGGTCATAACTCTTCTGTGTTCAAGCAGCATAATTCTTTCTTCATTTCCTCAGTGAAGAGTTTTGGGAAGATATCTTCTTCACTTTGAGGTAGAACTAGTCTCTATTGGCACCATTCCTGTGTTTACTGATTCTTCAAAGGGCTCATTTTCTTTTAACTTTTGATGTGACTATAAGGGGACATCTTACATGGAGATGCAAGGAAGAAATTCTGTACAATTTCAAGCTTCCTTCTATATGATTTCACTTTCTTGCCCGACATAATCAAGTCTACATTTCATGTCATTTCTTCCCAACACTCCCTGCAATGGGTTTGTGCTTGTTGTTGAGGGGACATACTATTTGTGTTACCAGATTCTTCAGAACTTCTATACTTCCCCATCTAAGTAAGACGTATATGTTTTTCCATCAGGTATCTGGGGTGGATTTAGTGACTGTTTTGAAAACTGCTTTGAAATAGCAGATGTAGGTATTTCCTACATGAGTGAAATGCATTATGTATACTACACTTGTCGATCAGCTCTAAATATTTTTTCTCCATCTGCTTTTCTGTAGCTCCATTATAGGTTCACTGTAGGAGTAAAAATGGGGTGATGCTGATCATGCAGACAAGTTTTTGGAACTCTACAGGACACTGATAATGGTTGACAACCCCAAGAAAGGGGCTTCTTTTCCAGACCTGAGGAAGGACACTTGTGTCCCAAGACACTCTCCCGACTACATAGTTGGTTAAAGAGAAGGCATCACCAAAAATCCTTGCTTTTCACATAGATCCTAAACCATCACCGCTAAAACAATAATGCATCACTCACAAAGATTTGTAACTCTAAACGGATTGATTTGTATGGATCACAGAAGCATAGCGAGTGGTAGGGGCCTCATGTTATGAGTATAGCCTGTGTCCATATCTTGGCATGGAAAGTATTCCAGGTAGAAACAAACTGAATCCACTTTTCTGTCTAGATATTGAATTCCCTGTTAAAAAACAAAATATCAATTTATGTTACTTCTGTTCCACAATTAAATGTGATAGTACTGCTAACCTGTTACATGAATGTCTGAAGTGTTTTCATTAATAAAGCTCTGAACAAAGCTAAAATCTTAGTAAGTTACCTATTTTAACAAATACCAGATTAACAATTTTAAGTCTTTCCTGGAGAGAACTACAGTCACTTAATGGAACACTCCATGGTGCTTTACCGAAGTACTTAAGTTCATTTTACATGAGTTAAAATATTTCTAAAATCTGATTTCTAAGGTATATTGCCACTTTCAGAAAACCAGGTGTTGCATCTTGTAGTGATTCTGTCAGTTCTCACAGAGCCTTTGACTACTGACTGACTTTGAAGCTAACAAGCTATTTTTCTACACTTTCAAAAAAATTGAACTTAAAAAAACCCAACCCTCCATAGTCCTTTCCAGCTGAAGTCAACATAATGATT
This sequence comes from Caiman crocodilus, assembly GCA_030014935.1. NCBI lineage: Eukaryota > Metazoa > Chordata > Crocodylia > Alligatoridae > Caiman > Caiman crocodilus. The sequence goes on along the minus strand of JAGPOW010002514.1, from coordinate 34,582,773 downwards.
TCCAAAGCACCCAACAGTTATGACAATTACAAAGCTGTGCAAGTATAGTGAAAATTCTTTAGAATTTCCACAATGCAGTGATTTATTATACAAGCCAGGAGGGTTCCAAAACCTTTTTCAGCTTTAAAACTTCAAACAACACTCTTTAAAGAGTTAATAGAATAGATAAAAGCATTTCAATGTTATCTGCCTGCATGAATGGATTTGACAGAATAGAATGCAGCTAATGGAAGTCAGATTATATAGTCTAGCTAACTCAGATTTATAATAAATTACTTTTTTTAGAAAGAAATTGATCCTTTCCAATTTGATGGAAGAACATTCAGAAACAACTACAGCCAAAAAGAATTCTGTGCATATTAGGGGCTTCAAATAGTTAGGTGGGAAGAGTTTCTGTTGCTGGGTTTTGTAGGGGGTTTTTTGTTTGTTTTTTAAGTATTGTAAATTTCTCCACAATGCAACTATGCACCTTTCAGATGTAATATCCACGTCCTTCAGAAATAAATGTCCTTGACAATGACTTTTCATTTATAAAGAACATTTTCCTTAGACACAGCAGAAGCATCCATTTTAACCCAAAGCATAAGCACAAGGTCATATTAAGTGACGGGCAGTTTCATCATGATGAATACTCAATAACGGTTCTGCAGATCTAGTGAAAGTCAAGAGGACACTAGATATTGTATGTTTTCAATTAGCATAGCATAAATCAGGAGGAATGTGCAATGTTTTATATCCTTGATCCAACTGACACAGAAACACTGCACTGCTGCTGGCACTCAGTAAATAAATAAGGCCTAAAGTGAATAAACAACAGAAACCAGACTCCAAGCACAGGAAAAAATATAAAAAATAAATAGAACTGAAAAAAAATGAGGAAAAAAGGGATAGAGTGTGGATTTTTAAGAAGTATTAAAAGTCACTTCAGTAGTACTTAGACAAATGCACACTGTATTGCTATTTAATACACTGCTTTGTACATGTCCTTTCACAGAATCAGAAGTGACCAAGGCTCACAAAAGCTTATTCATCTCTGGCTGAGTTAGTCTGTAAGGTGCATCTCTGCCCTGCCTTCAACCTTACAGTGTGCTGAATCGTGTTTGTTAAATTAATTATTTTATGTTGCAATAAGAAATTCAGATTGCACATATTCTTTATTTACATAAAGGGGTGTAGGAAGCTTCATACAAACCTCATTAGTCCCTTATGAATAGAAATTAAATTTCAACATGCATATTATTTCAAGTGGCCAAAAACCCCCCACCTCTCTTTTCACCATGGCAATTCGTTAGCAGAAGCAATGAGGTAAGATTGCTGATGACCAGTTTTTAGTCACCTCTAACTAGTGTTTCAGTTGTTTACATTTAGTATCGCTCCATCATCTCCTTCATATGCAAGTTATCTTTAGCATTTTTGTGGAGTTTAAGTCACCTAGACTATGGCAATAACTTTTGGTACACAGCAGAGATTCAACAACTGCCATTATCCAGCACTATGATTAAGTCGAACAAGAGGGTGCACGCAGATATTGCACTTACATTGAATTAACTAGGGCTAGGTTGATCTAATTCCCAACCCATACCTGTTTGGGATGCTCAGATCAGGCAAAAAATGCCTGCCCCAATCTAACTTAGTTCATCTGAGGAGGTGCACTACATAGATCAGGCTTACCTGTGCCTGATCTAACTGAACACATGTACATGTTCCTAGTGCAGCTTTGGGTCTGGGAAGCCTGGCCGCTCACCCAGCCCTAAGGCTGCCTGCCCACAGACATACTTGGTGCAAGCCAGAGTCACTCTCTCAGTGGCATGCTCAGGAGTTCCTTCCCCGTCCCTCCTTCCTGGATAAGACTACCCACCTACCTCAGACTCTGGCTTATAAATGGAAGTCTCGCTGGCATGCTGGGCCAGGCGATATGCCAGATTCTGGATCCTCTGGGTGCCAGTATCCTGGGAGTCCGCTCAGACAGGTCTGCTGACTGAGGTGTCCCTTGGAGAGGTGTGTCTCTCAACCTCACTGCCCAAGAATTTACTTTAAGTCCAATAAACAAATGGGTTTCTTTATTACATACATAAAATGAATGATTAATCAAGAGAAGAAATTATATATAATAACAATAGTTAATAATAAAACCAACAATTTGAATAGAATTTATAATTGCAACAATAGATGAATAATTCCACCATGCTGGGTAGTCCCACTTGCATCAAACAGCCTCAATGATTACATTCACTGGCTTATAACACTTTTGAACAGTCCTCCCCCCACAACCCAGGTTGATTTCCCTCTGATCACACTCCCCTTCCCATAACAATAAATGGCAATACAGCTTTAACTATGATCCAGCACTAGATGGCAGAGGCGAGGCTTCTGCTGCTCCAGGGAAAGTGGACTCTTTGCTCTTTCTTGGTAATTCAGGAAAAAAGTCTCTGATCAGCCACTGTAGGAGGTAGCAGGCTTCTTTTCTTTAGTTTCCTTCTGAAGAATACACCTCCTGTGAACACTAGGGGTTAAGTGTCCCCTCACACCCCTGCAGATTTGGGCAGTCCGCTCCTGCTCTGGGCTCTCTCCCCCCAGCAGCTCTCAGCTAGCTTAGCAACCCCTCCCCACTCTTCCCCAGGTACCTGTGTCCCTGACTGCACAGCTCCAACCCTGGCGGGGAATTGTACGAAGCTTGCATTGTGCAAGCTTTTTGCCACATCTCTTACAAAGTTTTTAGGCACAGCTCATCCACTCAGTTTGCAGCCAAGCAAACCGTTGCAGCTGTTACAGCTATATCACAAGCCCTGGCCTCTTACGGTCAGGTGTCTTCCCTGACTTGCCTAAGCTACTTCTAGAGCCTTCTATCCTCTTTACATGATGGGTGCACTACATGCCCTGTCACAACAAGCAGGGACCCAGTCAATGATCACACAGCTTAATGTAAACTGTGTAATCAAATATCAGGTTCCAAAAATATCTGCATATGCCCAAAGACTCCAGAACTGCTCCAAAAGCAAGGCACCTATATCCTCATTATTTAGATATCAAAGATGACAAATATCAAAGGCAGCTGGACACAAAGATGCTGGAAGGTAGGGCTCAGATTTAATGTGACATAGACAAGTTGAAGGATTGGGCCAAAAGAAATGTCATGAGGTTCAACAAGAATAAGTGCAAAATCCTGCACTTAGAACAGAACAATCCCATACATCAGTACAGTCTGGAGGCTGGTTGGTTGTGCATCAGCTCTGCAGGAAAGGAACTGGGAGTTACAGAGGACAATAAACTGAATATGAGCCAACAGTGTGCCTTTATTGCCAAGAAGGCTAATGGCATACTGGTAGGCATTTAGTATGGCATTGGTAGGAGTTCTGCCAGCAGATCAAGGGAAGTGATTATCCCCCTCTATTCAGCACTGGGAGGCCACATCTGGAGTACCATGTCCAGATCTGGGTCCCCCACTACAGAAAGGATGTGAACACTGGAGAAAATCCAGTGAAGGGCCATGAAAATGGTTTGCGTAATGGGGCCCATGACTTTTGATGAGAGGCTGAGGGAACTGGGTTTTAGTCTAGAGAAAAGAAGAATAAGGGAGGCTTTAATAGTGGCCTTCAACAACCTGAAGAGGGTTCAAAAGAGGATGGAGATAGACTGTTCTCAGTGGTGGCAGATGATAGAACAAAGAGCAATGGTCTCAAGTTGCTGCAAGGGAAGTTTTGGTTAGATATTAGGAAGAATTCTCTCACTAGGAGGATAGGAAAACACTGCAACAGATTACCCAGAGAGGTGGTAGAATCTCTATCCTTGGTGGCTTTTAAGACCCGGCTAGACAAAGCTTTGGCCCAGGGTGATCTATTTGAGGATGGCCCTGTTTAGAGCAGGGGATTGGACTAGATGACCTCCTGAAACCCTAATTTTCTGTTTTTAATTTCAGTTTGCCTGAGGCAACAGCACACACATCCATACATTTACCAGTGCACTACTACATCACTGTAGATTTCACACTCCATTTTATCAAGTCCAATAGCAGCTACAGCCTGAATGTTGCCTAACACATAACCTACAATCTCTAAGAGCTGTTACAGCTTATTTATTATTATTATTATTATTATTATTATTATTATTAATAATAAAAGAAACACATGATAAAATTTGACTTCAAGCTGTAAACATGGGACTTTAATAAGTCACTAGAGAAAAACCATTCAGGCATTTTCACTGCTAATGTTGACGACTACTACACCTCCTTCTCAGAGTTGTCTTTCCATTCAGCCAACTCAGCAGAACCATTGAAAGTATGAGTCAAAGTCTCAATATTACTTTCATCTGGATGTATAGCCACAGCACAAGTCAATATTGAAATTGGCTACCTGGAAATTAATCAAAATAACATCGATCTACCTTATTACTCCTACAAGTAGCCTTTCCAGAGTAGAATTGATGAATATTTTCAGGCTTGTATAGCAAAAGCCAGCACAGTTACAACTAAACTTGATCTGGGCCAAGAGGCGAGAAGACTCATGTTTTTACAACAAAGGAATTTGATTTCCAGTGCAGTGACTGTGGGATCCCACATTAAAGTATTAAAATTATTTTTTTGAAAGGTTCTATAAACTGACCATGATTTTATATGGATAAATATCTGAACACTCCTACTTGTAAAGCCTAAGAGGTACAGATAAGAAACCTGGATTTTTTTTATCTTCAGGCTTCCTCCGGTCCCTGATCTCATGGTTTTAATAGTCCCTTAATTACTATGTAGAGGATGGTCACTGAGAGGATTAAAATGTACCTCTCCTTGTTTGAATGCTTAGGCTGAGTTTACACACAAGGCAGCATGAGTCAGACACACTCAGTACCTCATGGGTAGGGACAGACATTAGACATAAACCTGTTTAAGTGATCAGAAATTGGTTTAAACGTGTAACAGAACATAAGTTCAGTGGCACATAAACCAGTTTCAAAATGGCTGACACTGGTTTAAGATAAACCTGGTTGAAAGTAGTATTAGACTTAACTGATTTGGGTTAAACCGTTTTATGAAATGTCTGTCCCAGACCCTTTCCTGGTTTAAGTTAAACTAGAGTCCCCCAGAATCCCAGATGCAGACAGTATAAATAAGTAGGAAAAGGGAAATTGTATCATCACAGATGCAAGCACTGCATACCCTGCCTTTGCCTCAGAGTGCTAGCCTGAGGCTGAGGTCTGGCAACACTCCTGTTCCTTGACCAGTGAGCTGGGAAAAGCCTGGGATGTTACAAGCAGGGTGGGAGTTTAAACCCCTCCTTAATCAGAGCATCCTGCCAGAACCAGGGCATGCCCCCTCACCCAGCTCGGTGTTCTGGAAGGGAAGGGAAGGGAGTGCTGCTCTAGCACTCTCCCCCACCCCCAGCTTCTAGCCTGAGCCATTGCCTGCATTTCCTCAGTCCAGAGGGAATGTCTGTACAGTTGCACACTAATTCAATCTAGGTAGGTTAGACTAACCTGCAAAGATTGAATCAAAAATTCAGTTTCTGGCTTTTTGAATATCTGTCCCTAGTCCATGAGAGAGTTTTCCTTCCTGGTTTCTACAGTAGTACCCTTGAATCATTTCTGTTGGCTTGCAAAAATCTATTGTCAGCAAATAACAAACATGGATAATCTGCTTCCAGTCAAAAAACCATCATCCCTGGACATAACATGCCAGGTTTTGTTCCACAGCTCCTCTCCAATGATCTCAGAGGAAAGCCATCTTTCTCTCTGCAGGAAAACTGCACATCCACAAAGGGCATTTTTTGTGTGACAAAGGTCAGACTGAATAAGACAGAGGAACATCAATAGACTCAAACCCTATTATACAGAGAAATATGTATTAATATTCAGGAACTTCCTTCCCTCCTACAACCTGCCAGCAATCTAAGGATAACTACCCAATTCATACACATCAGAAGTTTAATAAAAGATAATCAAGCAAACAAACCATAACTTTATTACATCCTCTCCCTGGTTTAAAAAAATTAGTTTCCTTCTAAATGCAATGAGTCCACTTTAGTCCAATGATTTTCAATATACTGAAATGTATCCACATAACAGTTTCAAGACATAGGTAAAAAGTTTACATCGTATTCCTGAGATATATCAGTGTATTAACTACCACTGTTGCACATGTTCTTCAAACATCATTTCAATCCAGGATTAATTCAGAACCTCTGATTTTTATTATATGTATTTACTTTGCACACACATGCGTGCGCAAAAAATTATGATTCTTTCCAAACTGAAGCAACTGCTAAAGCTGGTTGTACAAACAAAACATTTTGCAATTAGAAACCAGAGTGGTAAGCACCAGGAAACTCCTATGCATTTTAACATGCACAAAAGAAAATGTTTACTCATTCAGCAGTATAAATATTTCTGTGTTCATATTACAGTCCAGTATTCTAGAGAAGTACAGCATCTAGGCAAAAGGATAAATTTGCAGCCTATTAAGCATTTAATTTCTTTCACATTTCACTGCTAAGTAAACATCTGTACTAAATAGCTTTTCAAGAAACCTGTCTCCTCACCTCAACTGCTTCCTGAACTAACCTATAGTTCAAGACACTTGCAAGGACTTAACAGACCACAAAACCAAACTTAAGCTTCTTTATTTACCAGGAGGAGGATTTGCTTGCTTCTACCTTCATAGTTAGAAGAGAGAGCAATGGGATGGAAAAAAGCAAACAACAGGTCTTGCTTTCTGTAAATTAATCCAAAATAATTAGGGAGGGTAGAATTCAAATACGAGGTTAAATTGAAAACAAATACCATACAAGTACCACCACTGACACAGAACAGAGAAGGAGTGGAAAAATCAACACAGAAAATTAATATAAAAGGAAAAACTGTATTGGTTACCCTGCTGTTGGAGCACCTATGGCAGTGGTTCCCAAACTCTGACATATTACACACCACCAATTTAAAACTATACAACCTTAGGTACCCAACACTTAAGATGAGGGTTGTGTGTGTATGTGTGTATGGGGGGCAATGGGGGGGGTGTATGATAGGGTGGGTGGGGCTGTGGAGGGGTATGGCTGTGTGTGTGAGGGGTCATAGGTTGTCAGGGGGTTGTGTATATGTTGGTGATTGTGGGAGTGGGGTGTGGGGTTTATGGGGCATGAGTCGGGGCCAGTGATGCACATCACAGCAAGGGGTGCAGCCTCTGCCAGGCCATCTGTATTGCCAGTGCTCTGTGCACTCACTGGGCACAGGAGGGAAGCCCTGCACACTGGAGCTAGCTGCCTTCCCCGCTCCCCAGGGGAAGGCACCTGGGTGTTCCCCTCCCATGCTGTGCAGTCCTGGCAGGAAAGGCAGTCACCTCCAGCACATGAGGCTTCCCTCCCGTACCCAGTGAGTGCAAGAGCTGCACATGTGCATGGGAAGTGCAGGCGATAAAGACAGCCTGGCAGAAGCTATGCCCCTCACCACAAGATGCAGCACTGGCCAGAGCTATGCCCCACCAGGCACCTGTGCCAGGCACAAGTGCCCTAAGCACCCTTGCCTGCTGCTGCTGGCACTGCCACCTCCTGAGGCTGTGAACCATGGGCCCCACTCTCCCCACCCTCTCTCACACCCACTTGCTGCCCAGCCAAGTTCTTCGTTGCCACCACCCCCCTGGGTGTGGGCTTCACACTGCCACCAGCCCCATGCTCCATGGTCCTGCCCAGCTGCAGTCCCACCCCTGTCACTTCCCTGCCTGCTGCCTGGAGCTAGCAGGAAACCAGGAAAGCAGAGCAGGTGCCCAGGGGCTGTAGCAGCAGCAGCAGCAGCCCCAATTGGAAGCTGTGTGCTGGCAGGGCTGGGACCTTTTGTCCACAAGGGTGGGAGCGAGGCACAATAGAGTATGTTTCGGTGGGTGTACATGTGGACATCTCGCTCCCATCCTCATGGGTGGAAGGTGGGTGGGCAGGGCACGCTTACCACTGACAGGCTGTCTGTATATCACTGGTGGTATGCATACCACAGATTGGGAACCGCTGATCGAAGGCATTCCAGAAAAGCATCTCTGGAATGCATTTGCTATTATGCAATTTCTAATATATGCCTATATCCTTAATGGACACAATGGCACACTTGGCTCAGAACTGGGCATATGAATGTAAATAATGCCCACACGTTATTAGTGCTGAAAAAAGAAAAGCCTAATATGAGTAACTAAAGCAGCACCCCAGCACCTCTTTCCTTCCTTTCAAGTTTTAAACAGTAACAGTTTCATACATCAAAATGTATGAAAGGCCCAGGTTTGAAGTTTAAAGCTAAGGTTCGAGTCAATTTTCAGTTTTATCCTGACAAGTTCATGCATTTCTGACACAAGGTAGTTTGCTCAACCTTTATCATAGTCATTTGATACAGACTAAGACTGAATAGGTACAATTTCAGATTTTTTCTTCCAATGCCCCCTAATCAGCTTTTCTTCCATGGCTTTTCATCTATGTAATAATAAAACAAAATACCCCAAACAACAAAAAACGTTGTTTCTCTCCTCGCACCTAAGTCAGAAACTAAAATTCTCAAATATTATAGCAATACTTTGTAGAATGAAAGAACTATGGAAATGAAACCCTATTTATAAATGAGTTAAAAAGATAACATGCAAAGTTAACTTTCTGGAGAAACCTTTTGAATAATGATGGAACAAGTGTCTAGTAAAAATATTTCCATTTCCTTTTTTTGTTGTATAGATTCAAACAGAACTCTCTAATCCTACTTCACTGTGTTGCTAGATGCAAGGTAACTTATTGACATTTCTGTTGGAACAAGAAAGTTATCTAATCTCTTCTGTTTACTGTAGCTTTTCAAGAATTGTTGACACCTTTTAGAAAACTACAAATAATTTGAAAGATAAGCATTCTTGCTTGCACAGTGTTTTATCCTAAGAGGGCAGCAGGGGTGGACTGCACTTTGATGTGATGGGAAGATTTAAATATTCTACCATCCCCAAGAGCTACATAATGGGGATTTTAAGTTCTGATAGACCCAGCCAAGCTAGAAAGGTGGAAGGGTAAACACCAGACTATAGTAAAAGTTCTGTTAACCAGCATCTTGCAAGCCAGCATGCTCCACTAACCGGCATGCTAGCCGGAATAAGTGAATAAAGTGAAACTGGAAGTGCGCACCGTGGCCCTTCCAGTTTCTCCAAGCCCCCATCGCTCAGGGAAAAGCAGCGTGCACTGCCAAGCCCCTACAGCTCGGGGACATACCAGTCTGTGTGGGGCCTGCCTCTGTCCTGGGAGGCCCGCAGGGCCCACAGGTGGGGCGGCGATGCAGCGGAAGGGGCAGAGGGACTCCCCAGACATGGCGGGAAGAGTGGCAGCTGGAGCCACTCTATTAACCGGCATATTTTGTTATCCGGCATTCCCCATTCTCAGGGGATGCCGGATAACAGAGCTTTTACTGGTTCTCTAAGCACAGATTCAGCCCTAGGCCAACTCTCTACTCCCAAGAAAGAGAGAGTTAGAAAAACACAAGCTGCCATTCCACCAAACATCATTATAGACAAACATTATTGGCCTTGCACATGGACTAAGCAACATCTCATAATGCGGGATAAATTCAAATCCAATATCTTATGTTGGAAGACAGTAATAAGCAGGATGCTAATTACTTCTGAACAGAGCATTTCTTAATTCTCTATGATTTGTCTACTTCACCTTAATAAAGAAGTTATACAAATGTCATAAGCTCAACATAAGACAAACTACCTTTGTTGGTTCCTTAAGTAGCTCTATGTTAATAGCTCCTTTTTATTTCTCATTCAAAAATACACAATTCAGCTGCACTCACATCAAACAAATGCCATAATGCCTCGTATACAACGTTCCATTCATTCCCACACATCATAGCATGACTTCCTCTTTTGATAGCAAGCCTGGTACACAGGAGCCAAGAGAAGCAAAATTTTCTGACAGAAAATCCTGTCTACTAAATCCTCCCATGTGTTAGGTTGGCAGCTCTGAACTTGTCTCTGGCTCACCATATTGTTTGTTTGCATGATGGCCTCTCTGGACCAACTTGTCCTCCCAACCTTTATGTCCACTGCCACTCTTTGGATTCCAAGAGACAGATGCTTTTTAGCTACTCAAGTATTTATTAAATCAGAGTTGTCACAATGAGATTTAAATATGCTCATATTATCCTGGCAATTTAAGGTTTGTTTTCTTTTGCAGAAACAACATGCAGGCCTATTTACACACATCATCTAGTTAATCCTTCCCTTGTGCACCAACTTCTCTGTATGTATGAATCAATAATAATCCATAGCTACAAAGTATTTAATGAAAATGGTGCAATTTAAAACCATCCATGCAATTAGGCATTTCTTAAAAAACTGTCCAGAGATTAATATATCCAAGCATTCATTTCAACACAGAAGATTCAGGAATATTTGTATTTAAAAGTAAGTTCCCAGTTTCAAACCTGTGTCACAATAGCTCTACCATGTGGCTACACAGAAAAAAGACCAAGCAGGATATATCAGAGTAAGTAGCTAGAACTGATGCTTCTAATTTTGGAATCAACGTTCAAGATATTTCCACAGAAAAGTGTCTACATGAACAATCATGAACAAGGATACTTGTCTGTTCTTATAAACTATTATATTTTTGCACTGAGATAAATTCAGAAAGACGACACAGATTAAAAGGGAAACCAATACGATCTGACCTGCAGGCAAATTGAAACAGTAAATTGAGATTAGGTTTCCCTGGAAGAACTGATAAGTCACGTAAAGGAACAAAGAAAAAGTAAACACAATGCAATAAAAGAAAAAAATAGTTATGCAGCCTAAATTACTATGTAATGTGGCTGGAATTGTAGGCTAGCTAGCCAGACCACTTTTTCCTCAGATCTGAAAAATGTCCTTGAAACCTTGCTAAGTCTTTCCCAACCATTTAGTTGTCCAATAAAAGATACCACCTACAAAAATCCTTGCTTCTTGTATAGTTCCTGGACCATCATAGCTACAGGATCACTCTGACACTACCATGACTTATCTGCCTTTATGAGATAGATATTCTCAGTGCAGAAAAGAACATATGGATAGCCAACACAACAAAAGCACAATACAAACTGTAACATCAGTGCCAAGATTTAAATGTTTTCATGTTTCTGTTTCCCTGTGGACTGCTGAAGTGGTCCAATGTACCCAAACAAGCCTATTGGATAACAAAAACATTAAGTGTACTTGATTTTAGTTTACTATCCAGGCATTAACAAAACACACCCAAGAGCAATGAAAATAGTGTACATGCACAAAAGAGGGAGAGAGAGTAAGTAAGTGAATATCTTAATATATCCACAGCTAATGAAGGGAGCCATTTTACTATGAAAAAGAAGCCATTTGCTATCTCCCATTAATCTCAAATTAGCACAGTTTAAGCCAGGGGCAGGCAATTAGTTTGGGCAGAGGGCCACTTACCAAGTTTTGGCAAGCCATTGAGGGCTGCGCGACAGGCAGCCAGGGGCAGATAAATATAAATTTTCTAACTTTTTTAGGGGCCCCACAGGCCAGATAGAATGGCTAGTGGGCTGCATCTGGCCCCTGGGCCGCATTTTGCCCACCCCCTGGTTTAAGCAGTATTAAGGGTACCTGCTAGTTTATGCCAACACAGTATATACTCAGCTGTTCCTACCCCATTGTGCCTCAATACAGACCAATTACCTTGCCATTTATTCTAGAACTCTTGGTTTAGAAACGATGCCTTCTATTAGACCAACTAAGAAATCAAAAAAAAATTTTTACACAAAGGAAGCTGAAGGTAGAAGTCTGTTTCTCTGGATCTACTGGAGTGTCTATGAGTTGCTCTTTGATGGAGGGGCTTTTTACTATGGGCACTTTTTACCATCTTTAATTTTCCCTGAGCCTGGGGAAGGGCATGTGTCTGAAAGCCTGCAGAAAAAGATATTTTTCTTGCAATTTCTTAGTTAGTAAAATAAAAGGTATCATCTCTAAACCGAGAGTTCAAGAGTTTTGCATTTCTTTTTGTCTCAGACCAACACGGCTACCAAATACAGCCCTTGCCATTTGCAATATTCTTATTCATAGATTGTAAGGTCAGAAGGGGCCTCAGAAGATCATCAAGTCCAGCCCTCTCCACCAAACGGGAAGAATAACTGGGGGTCAGGTAACCCTAGCAAGGTGCATGTCCAGTCTCCTCTTGAAGATTTCCAGGGTAGATGGTTGCACGACCTCTGGAGAGAGCTTACTCCAGAGTCTGGACACCCTGACTGTGAAGAAGTTTTTCGTAATACTGAGCCTGAATCGATCTTCCAGGAATTTGTGGCCCTTACTCCTAGTTTTCCCTTCAGGTGCCCCGGTGAACAGTCACTCACTGGGTCCTTGATGTACTCCCCTAGTGTAGCAGTAAGCTGCTCAATAGCATTCATCTGATGCTACTGAGTTTCACAGCTGTTAATAGCAGCCCTAAAACTGACAGCTGCTAATCAGTTTCATAGCTAGCTGCTGTTCATTTCAGTGTTTCTCTCTTTCTACCCATGTCTGTTGTTGTCAGCAAAGCTGATGGTGCTACACAGTACTTGTAGCAGTTGAGATGAGATGCTAGGCGTAACCATCTATTGTGTACATTTGGTAAACAGGTATTTGTCCAAAACCCTGAAATAAAGTAGTCTGGACTGTAGTTAAAATAAAAGTAAGGAATTCTCCATCTGTGAAACTCAGCATAACTCTACCTCCATGCCATACCCCCCACACCTCTCTCTTTCTCTCTCTCTCTCTCACACACACACAAAATTAAGCTAATGTTGTCAAGCTTGTGTGTTTAAGTCCATTTTGCCGATCATTTATGACCTAACTTAAATAAGCAACTATTCTCCACTCAGAACATCTAATCAAGATGTTGTGTATACTTACCTCCAAGGTCAGCTAAGAGAGAACAAGATGGCTCCAAAATTACTCCTGTTCTTAACCCAGCTACTAGCATTTATCAAAGACAAGTTGCACACAACTCTGACTAACTTCCTAGCATACCATATAAGTGGGCAATGATCAAAAGTCAAGCTACGCATTCTCCTTAGTTAAAATTAAGATAACTGCAGTCATAAGCAATAATGTGTTTGTAACCTTTTTGGAACCAGAGATGTTGTGAATCTAAAATGTTTTCCCCACCCTGCCTTATAGGGTCTTTTTTTATTCTACAATAGTATGTGGGGAGGGAAGGAAAAAAAAGACAGGGCTCTGTGTAGTCTTTTGTTTTGTTCTTTTTTTATTTCCATCTGAAAATAAGTTTTCAGCTATTCCTGTTTCTGATCTTGATTTTTGCCCCATCACCCCATGCTCTGTTGCACCCGTAAAGACAATGACACTGTCTCATTCATACTCTTCTCTCGCAGTCATACAGATAATGCCATCAAAAGTCTCTGTGTGTTTTGCATATTATTCCCACATCATCATTTTTGTGCATACTATCTTCTAAATCCTTTATCAATCAAAGGATTTGGCTTCCATGAAAATATAAACAAAACCCATATCTTCATATCTCTCCTCCATCTCGATCACAAATTTGGCCTTGGGCAACAAGTGCAGCAGTGGTAGGCAGCACTACAAAAAGACCTGCACAATGTAGTATTTTATGTATTGAACAATGATGGCTCTTATTCACAACTCAATGCAAATGGAATAAATTTGAATGTACTTTGTATGGTCAGCTTACATTGTTCAGCTTCAGCCATTTATTTCCCTGAAAGGATGCAAATAACCAAGGATTGGATTACACAGGCAAATATTTACCAGAACAAATTGATGACTTTCATTAGCACTATAAACCCAACACCATTGCAGTCCTAAGCTCAGTGACTTCAGGACTGTCACACTTCATCCTGGCAAAGGCTGAAGGTCACTGTGGTGACTAAGTCTTAAGGGAAATTGCAGTTCAGCTACTTGTGGAACTATTCTGGAATTTAAAAGAAATTTTGCAGCCCAGATTAAATTACAGTACAAGGTAGTCAATACTAGTAAGAACTTGTTGAAAAGCGAGAATACTCTAACAAAAACAAAGCTTTCTATTACCCGGAAATGAAACAAAAATTGTTTGTTTGTATGTCCCTCCCTCATCAAGTACTCATACCTACTGGAAAAAGAAAGAGGAGGAAAGAAGGCCAGTGGGGTAGAACACCACATATTAAATATTTGAATATTCTTTTTGTAAGCGATTTCAAAACCTCCCCCAACAAAAAACCCATTTTGTCACCATGTGACAGGTGTCTTACATTAGTGATTTCTCCAATCAGCACCAAGTATACCCACCATAGAAAAGGGCATGAGTTGGCCAAACCTCATCATCTTACAAAATGGTGATGGCCAACTACCATGTCATCTCCATCCATAAGGTCTGCAAGCTGATCAAAATTAGAATTAACGAACCTTTCATAGTCAGGAAGAGGTGGGTAGTTTCCAGAATTAGGGAAGAAAGGACAAGAACCATGAATGCATACATTTTTAACTGTCCTTCTACTTAAAGCATATGGTTAAATCAAGATTAGAAGAAGGAAACTGAAAACAAAGCAGAAAACATTATTATGCCACGGTATAAATCCATGGTATAGCCACATCTTGAATACTGTATGCATTTCCAGTCCTTTAGTCATTTCTAAAAGGAAACAGTAGAGATGGAAAAGGTCAGGAAAGGGCAACAAGGATGATCAGGGCATGGAGAGGTTTCTGTATGAGGAAACTCTAAGTGGGCTAGGACTTTTCAGCTTAGAGAAAAAGGATTGGGTGGGGATGCGACAGAAGTCTACGAACATGATAGTTACGGGTGCAACCTCCAAGTTAGGACTTCCTAGGCCTCTAAATTCTGGACTTTCTAATGGAAGGGGGCCAGTCACTCTGGCTAGACTCTACATAAATATTCTTTTCCCTTAGCATCTGCTCTCTGACCCTGAGATACAGCATACTGGGCTAGATGGACCTGGGATCTGACTAATATGGCATTTCTTATGCTTTTACATCTTTAAAAAAGATGTGATGATTCACTCTACTGTAAGTAACTGGACTCAAATCATAGGGATGGCTGTGTGAACATCTATCATCTGTGTTATAAAGCAGCTCAGAGTAGGTTATCATGATGATACCTTCCAGATTCTCTCTCAATATATTAAAATAGGAATCAGGACAATGAGAATCAAAAACCATTTGAGAAGCAGTGGCATAACCTTGTGATCTGAGCACATACTTGGGAGTTAAGAAATTCCTAGTTTTACGTCTGTCTACAGTCATTATGCCATCTATAAAACGGTTTGGGCTTCTTTGTCTACTTATAACAAACAACCACAATTGTTAACTTATGGAATCTCTGTATTACTGAATGCCTTTGGCATTTGTAGTATCTACCATCTGATGTAGAAGTTGGGCTCCCTCCTCCCCTTAAGAGAAGGCCCTAGGAGTGACAAGGGACCACTGCACAATGGCGCTTGCCAACAGCTGACGGAAGCTGATTAAGGAACTTATATAGAGAATGTGATTCCATCATTTGAAGGAGACTAGGAGACAAACCCATGAAAAGGCAATCACTGAAATCTTAATGAATATTCAAGAGAAGAGTGGAGAGAAAAGTGATACTGGGAAAGGCCTACAGACATTTTACTGTTTTGTCAGGATTTGTTTAGATCTTGTGTGTTGTCCAAGTAAAGTGTGTTTGTTTTAGAAATCCTTCTGCAAAGTCTGTGTAGTTTAATGCAACTTTACTTAAACTCAAGGTGTGCTATGTGGGACAGTAACTATAAACACTTTCCCAAAACCGGGCCTACAATACACACACACACACACACACACACACACACACACTGCTTGCTGTTCTACATTATAGGCCCAGTTTTGGGAAACCGTTTGTGGTCACTCTCCCACACAGCACACTTGAGCTTAAATGAAGTTGCAGTAAACTACAAACCCTGAGACTGAGCATGTTAGTCTTAACTCTTCTACCAAGTTCCGTATAGATATATAAACACACACACACACACTCTCTCTCTCTCTCTCTCTCTCTCTCAACCAGTTGCAATTTTTTAAAGTTAAAACCATAAAGATACCTGTTAAAATACTGAACAACATGCTGAAGAAGAACGTGTCCATAATTTTGCATTTCATGAGATGATTCTTATTGTATGAAACATGAGGCAACTGTTATTATGGCAGCAGTATACTGGTCCCAAAGGGAAATAAGTTGTCTTAATGATTTGTGACAAACCAGTCTACCAAAAATACCAAAATTACTTTGGTCTTGAAAAAAGGTTTCTAGAATTACCACCAGCAGTGTTTTTTTCTTGGTTTTGCTTAAAAAAAACAACCATTTTTTGTAGAGTTTCCTATGAGGAAAACTGGTAGGGAATTTTTTGAAAGTATAATTTTCTGACATAAAATGCAATTTCTGCAAAATCAGATTTTTCTATGGGAAAATTTCAATGTTGCCTCCCTCCTCAGTAAAGAAAAGTTTAAACAAAGTATTTAGCTTTTATTTGATTTGACCTGATTCGGCTTATTTTGGGCAGGTCAGCTGTGCCACAATATCTCAAGTCAATTCAACATGAAACTGAATTTATGTCCTATTACTGCTCATCATCTCATGGAAGTTGAGGTTCAAATCTGCAGTCTATTAGTGGATTTCATGTTTGGATCACCAAATAAACCTATATAGGATGGACAACACCTGCTGACCAGATGACATTTCTGATGGTGTAGGATTTTCTCTCTTCTGAGTGACATACCTTGCGCCATGAAATTTGTGTGTTTTCACCAGGGCAGATATCTGGCCAATAAGCTTCAACTAGCCAAAGGAAGAACATCCAGAAACCAAACCCAGAACTCTAGCAAAGCAATGCCCTAGTAAGGAAATGCAATTTAATGTTCAACTGACTTGAAGCTAAACATTTGGGTCAGCTCAACCTAACAAAATGTGTTCCAAATTAGAACAAAGATGCTGAAATATTGGAATTTCCCAGGGGATGGAAGGTCAGAAGGGGCCTAGAGCAGGCCATCTAGTCTGATCCCCTGCCAATGGCAGGAAACAAGTGCTGGGGTCACAGGACCCCAGCCAAGTACCTATCTAAAGTTATTTTACAGGCCATCACCCCCAGAAAAAGAAATGCTGACCATCTAAAAATTATCATTCCTTCACGTAAACATGTCTAACCAATTTAAGTAATAGGACTAAATTGTGCATAAAATTGTTTGCATATGTTTTGGGGGGTTTAATATAAATATTTGTTTAAATTCCAAAGTGAAATCTGATTAGACCACAGTGACTAAACTGAGGAAAATGAGGAAAACATATCAAAATTCATTAATTGTCTAAGTAATATTTGAGAAAATTATTAATCAATCCACAGATAGGTACACTTAAAACTCATTGTCATGTCTCCAACTTCATCTGAATAGGCTATTTCATTCATTGTAGAGCCCTGTAACAAGATTTCTGTTTCTCCTGTGGCCTTTAGGCATGCCTCAGGTTCCTTACTGTAGGCAACTTGCTGTTTTGCCTGAGTGATTCTCAGTCTCTCAGCACTGCTGGAGCAATCACTAACCTATCCCTCCAGCTAAGTCACAAGAGTCCATCCTTTCTGGAATTAGCAAACAGAAATCTAAATAAACGGTGTAGTCTTTCCAGTCCTGCAGCTTTGTGGATTTAGATCCATTGCAATTGTACCCTGAGTTAACAGGGAACTGGATTCTGGGCCTTTCTACCTCCTGTGTAGCCTATTTACCCCATTTAATAGCCTTGAGTGGACTATGACTGTATTTTGCTCTTAGTCTTAAATTGGTGCTCTTCTCACCCTCTATAAGGCTAGCCAGCTTCAACCTTGCACCATCTATGGATGCAAGAGGAGGGGAAAAGAGGGGAGATTTTATCCTTTTTCTGGCTGCCTCTAACCTTAGGCCCACAAGAACAACTGCTTATGACACTGGTGCTGCAGCTCACAGCAGATGTTATATGGCCAAATACTTGCCCTTCCCTAGGTCTTTCTAATTGCTTGACCTTATCAACTGCTCCAGCTTTTCTTCTGAATTTAGGCCTTACATAGCAGTTGTCCTCCCCTCCTTCTCCTATCTTCTTCTTAATGCTCTTCAGCTGGTTCTTCAAAACTTTCATACTTCAGACTGATTTCTGTACTACCTCTACCTCATGCAAGCTCAGGCAACTGCTTTTACTTAAAAACATTCATCATCACGTACCTAGTCACTCAGTCCAGCTACCAACTGTCATATGAGAGATCAGTAACTAGGCACATATAGGACTTGCACCAAACTCCCTTAAAATAGTCAACCCATCCGGTACCAGACCCCTAAAAAGTGACGTGATAGATGTCAGCTATAAATCTAGTTGTTCTAGATTTGTTCTATGTCCAAAGGGTGAAATAGATCTCATACAGGAAGACTGGGATAACCAGTAGGGCTGTGAGAAGCTTCAGTCCCCAATTTGGTTTGGTGGAGGTTTAGCCCAATTTGGTGACTGAATCTTCAAATCAAATCAGAAGACCCTTTAATCTCTCTGAATCAAATCAGAACCCTCTGAATCAATTTGGAGAGATTCAGAAAGATGTGGTGATTTGGACATATTCACAGCTTTAAATGTTTTTTCTACGTACCTCTAGATAGCAGGTGGCTCATGAATGATGCTATGCTGGGGCGCATGGAGTGTCCCACAGAAGCGTAGGGGGCTCTCCAGTGTGTTTGGCAGCCGACCCATAAGTGGACCAGAAGCACTTCCAGGTCTACCAGGGAGCATGCTGCCCCCCCCCATCCCCCGGCTCAGCAACTGGTGCCTTCTGGGTCTGGGGGGCACCCAGAATCTGCCCCCATGGTCAGTCACCGAGCTGGTGAGGTGCAGGGGCCCTCCAGTGCACTCCCTGGCAGACCCAGAAGTGCACTGGAAGTACTTCTGGTCCACTTCCAGGTTGGCCGCCAAGCACATGGAGGGCCTCCCCACCCATGCTCCTGTGGCATGCTCCATCTGCCCCAGCATCACAGAGTTCACAAGCCGTGCTGGTACCTTGAGGTATGTAGAAAAAAAACATTTAAAGTTGTGTCTATGTCCGAATTTCTGATTCTCTGAATTAGCATCAACATCAAATCTTCAGGGACAGTGATCTGAATCAACTAATTAAATCACTGTCCCCGATTCGAGCTGAACCTGAATCGAATGGGGCCTGCTTCACACAACTGTGTTGACCAGATGCTGTGATCTAGAAATCAGTTTAAAAGATACCAGAGGGAGAGGAGGGGGAGGCTATGAAATTCCCAATACTTCCTGTCTGGACATAGCACTGACATATTTCTACTTCTACTCCCAGCTAGAGTAATATCAGGACATGCTCAGCTGTTGTCTAAAACCCACAAGTTTGATTTAATGTTCAGGCTTAGAAGGCTTTAATGAAAACCTCTCACCTAATATTTCTTACTTTTCTTGGTACATGAAGTACTGTGCTCTTGATTTTCAACACTAACTTTTTTCAAATATGGGCACGTTTTCCCCTAGCACATTAACTGGTAAATAAGCAATTGAAAAAGCCAAGCAAGGAAAATAATAGACAGCAATTTGCAACAAAGATAGTTATAAAGTTCTACATTCATAACATTGGTAGAATAATTTTGACACCACGTAAATAAAACAAAATTGTTCAGCTCAACATCCTTACCTTGCTGATGAGCTGAGGATGTACTTCTTTGTCACATTCCATCCACTGATTTTAACACATTTTACAAACAATGCTATACTAAATGGAATACTACTGCATACCATATTTACATGAATCTATGACAACCCTAATAATTAGATTCTATACATGGAAAATGTATAAATGTGTTATATTTTCCATGTGTAGAACCTAATTATTGGAAGGTTGCCTTTAATTCATCCCCCACCAGTGCCAGGAGGGCAGGCAGTGAGGCATGTAACAGGGTCTCCAACTCCTGGCATGAAAAATGGACTGAAAAGACTGGAAAGTGGGCCTGGCCCCTTTAACACCAAAACATTTTTGATGAGCAAAGGCCAGGTGCAGCTGATCAAGTCACATGACAGGAAGAGAGGGAGTGGCTAGGAAAGATAAAAGTTTGCCCTAGGAGAGAAAGAGGAGCAATCAAGCCCCAAGTGACAAGGCTGGATTACCCCTGCCTGATGGAGAGAAGGCCTGGATGGACACTAAAACTGGCCCTGGAGGGGGAGTAAGTTGCTGTTAAGGGTTTTTCAGGAAACTCATAAGAAAAACCCTAAGTTAAGATGGTGTGCATTTGTCCAGAGGCTGGGAGGAACTATAAGGTGAGGCTTTTGCTCCCTTTTTTGTTTAACAAACACTGGGTGGATCAGAAGTGGTTATAAGGGAAGATGTGGAGGCTGCAAAACAGCATGCCCCAGCACCCTGCCTCACCTGCTTCCCACAAAGAAGGTTAGAGCCACAGGCAAAATAGTCCAAGGACAGGAACCCAAACTGGATTCAGGGCCAAAGGGCCTAATATGGTGGCTTAAAGCAGTGGGCAGTGCAGCTGCAAAACCCAAGATTCCAGCTTCTAGCTCCCAGAGAGGCAGAAGACTCAAAGTAACTCAGAGCCTGAGACAGACAGACAGACACCAAGGAAGTCCTAGGGCCCCCAAACTCTGTCTAAGAGCCTAGAACAACTGGCATTCAGAACAAGCCAGCCCCTAAGGGGAGTCATCAGGGTTACATCCAGGACAGGGAGCCAACAGATAACAAGAGTTTCACTAGTAGTAAGACCTCATCATTAGATTCTTCCCACCCTTTGCTTTGGGTGGATGTAGGATGCCTCCCAAATTGCCTTTTTTCCCAGCAAGTCATGGCAGGAAATGGAGGTTTCCAAGTGGGTTGTGGACAGCAGGGTTGTCCATGATGAGCTGAAGAGCTCATAACCCTAACCCTCCTCTTTCAGCCATTGTTTCCCACTTCATCCCTGCCCTTACCCTTGCTCCACACCATCAGGCTCCATCCTGTTCTAGCCTGAGGCATGGAGTATGGCTCCATCCAGCCCCCATAGGAGCCATGTGGGCCAGGCTGGGGCTGGGCTCAGTGCCTAGGCTGCAACATGGACAGAGCCTGCTGGTACAGAACAAGATTAAGGGGATAGGGAGAGAGGCAGGTAGGAGAAAAGAGGCTGTGTGAGGGAGATATGGGGAAAGAATCTACACAGTAGGATGCAGAGGTGGTGAGAGGAGTAGGCAGCAGCTGTGGCTACACTCTTACCCCTGTGTAGGGGCTGAAGCCCAAGCCATAGCAGCTGTCTACCCCCACCTCCCTCATACTCTATTCTAAGATGAGGTGCTTGCCCCCCCTACATGTTGAGTGGGGGGGCTCATCTTAGAATCAAGTACATATGGTATCTGTAAGAGAAAAGAACATTCTAGCCCATAACGTATGGAGCTAAAGCTTACCAGGAAAGAATTAAGCAAGAAAGAGGCAAAGTAGCAAACATAAGTGTGTAAGTAAAAATTTAGGAAGATACAGCAATGTTTAGAGAGCTATCTAAAATTACCCTACATTTACCATAGTTAAGCATTCAAGGAAAGAAAGAAGGAAGGAAGAAATGAATAATAAAAAAAAGAATGGGAACCTAGAGGAAAACTAAGGAATTGTACAAAAGACTAAAATGAGAAAAGGAAATAGTCTAGAAAGAAAAAGGGGGAAAAAAACAGAATAAAATGGAAATAACAAAACAAGAGAGAAAAATTATTTCCATTAGCTTAACCTCTTGATCTGCACCAAAGGCAGATGAGCTGAACTCAGATTTTTCCATTTGGCTTCCATAAATTAATTCCTTACTGATAAAGGTCCTCCTATCCTGGGAGTTAAGATGCACAATCTGAGAAGCTGAAAGTCTTGGCAGCCCAGATGGAAAGACAGTCTAACAGCAAACATTCCTGACCTAGAAACATTTTATTTGTATAATGTTTTGGTAACCTAGACTCTTGGGTACTATTTTTGATTGCCACCAACTTGTTGGCACCTTAGCAAATCAGTCTTTCTGTATATGCTTACCCAATTATACAATGACTAGAACAGCAAAAATATCCATCACTAACATAATGTGAGATTTAATGACTATTATTAGGAGGTTTTGAAGGATAATCAAAACACAGTAACTATCACCATCACTCAATCCAATGAAATTAAAAGATCTGAGCAAGAAATGCAGATTGCTCATATGAATTAGGTACTTCTCATGATCCATTCTTTTTGTTTCAATTCTATAATGAAGTGATTTGAAATCAGATGTTTAAAAATTTACCAACCTGCTGCTACCAATTTAAACATCCAAAAAGCCAGATCAGCGAGTCTGAGAAATACTGTACTTGATAAAAATTACTCTTTTTTACCATTTTATTAGGTAGTGTTTGTAAAAGTGCACAGATTAGCTGACTCAGACCATTCTGAGCAATCAGGAACAACATGTGAGTTTAAGGCTAGGGACAGATGTTACACATAAACCAGTTTAAGTGATCAGAAACTGGTTTAAACCTGTAACAGAACATAAGTTTAGCACACATAAACCAGTTTCAAAATAGCCAAAACCAGCTGGAGATAAACATGGTTGAATGTAGTATCAGATTTAACTGATAGAGCTCAAACTGGTTTATGGAACTTCTGTCCCAGACCCCTTCCTGGTTCACATTAAATCAGAGTCCCCTGGCATCCCCTGCAGCTCTGGGCTGGGCTGGGCTGGGCTGGGCTAAGCAGGGCTGGCCCCACCCCTCTGCTCCCTAGCCAGAGCACTAGCACTGCTCCAGCTGGCTGAGAAGTGGGGAGAGGTTGAAACCCTACTTTGGAGTGCAGCTGGGTCTGCCTGGCAAGGGGGCAGCAGTCTCTGCTAGGGGGTCCCCAGTCCCTCCATCCCCGCTCGCTCATTTGCTGCTCCACTGGCAGGAGCATAGCCAGACCCCAGTAGCTTGAAGGGAAGGGAGGTGGGGATTTAATCTCCCTGTTGCAGGCAGCAATGGTGTGGGCACCTACATGGCATTGGCTCAGTCTCGCACAAAGGTCCCCTCAAGCAGAGCCCATGCCTCACCTTGGCCGAGTTCCTCAGAGGAGTGCTAAGCAGTACCCGATGCCGATGCAGGTCTGGCTCTGAGGGGGGCTGGAGGAGGAGGGATGTGACCTGGCTGCTGGCATGGAGGGAGGGTTGGTGGACAGCTGGGACTATTCACGGAGCCTGAATCACCACTGCCTCCTGCTGCAGCAGCACAGCCCAGGCTGGGGCAGCCCTAGGGGCGGCACCCACTGCATCCCATTTACATCCCCACATGGGAGCTGCAGTCTGCCTGCAAACTGGAGCATGGCTCCCCGCTCCCCTCCCTCTCCTGGTGGTAGTGGCAGCAGAGTGAACCCTCATGGCAGGCAGAGGTGAGGGGCACCTGTCACCTGCTGCCTTCTTATGGTGAGACTAAGCATACAGGGTGTGATGCTGCGGGCCAGGGGTGTGGGAAGCAGCACGGAGAGGCAACCAGCACTCCTGCCTGCCCCCTGTCCCTCTGCCTATCGCCTGAGTGGGGAGTGTGGCCTATCAGTGGGTGCACCAGCACTCTCAATACATCCCCTACACATTGCCACTGTCCCACCCCCTAGGGTCACTGCAGCCCAGGCCATGCTGCTGCAGCATGAGGCAGCAGTGAGTCAGGCTCTGTGATTAGCCCAGGCTCCCCACACCAACCTCCCACTCCTCACTTGCAGCCAGGTCACATTCCCCACTCCCTGCAGCCCGACCCAGCTCCGCTTTGGGCACTGCTCACTGATCCTCTGAGGGACTCTGCACAGGTGCTGCATCACGGGCCTTGCCCAAGGGAATCTTCAGCTTGCGATGGAGCCAGCACCATGTGGGTGCCTGCGCCACTCCCTCCTTCCCCTCAGGCTACCAGCATCTGGCCACCACACCCCTGGGTGCATAAGTGGATCCTATCAATGCCTATGCTTCCTGCCTGCAATGGGGAGATTAACCTCCCCCTTGTCCTCAGGCTACTGGGGTCTCGCTATGCTCCTGCTCCTCATGCTGGAGCAGCAAGTGAATGAGTGGGGATGGGGGACCCCTGGCAGGGGCTGCTTCCCTCCTCCCCCTTCATGCATACCCCAGCTGGGGTCCCTGCAGGCCAGGGTGGGGGTTTAAATGACTCCCCAATCAAAACAGGTCTGCCAGGGCCTGGCCATGCACCTCTCCCCCACCCCCACTTAGTTTTCCTCTAGCCAAGGGCTCACCCTAGCACCCGCCAGTTTCTAACCTGAGCCATTGCAGGCATGTGCCTGCACTTCTGGAATCAAATCTATTCACTTGCAAATTGGTTCAATCTATATATGTTAGATTAACCTGCAAAGATTGAATCAATCTAGGCTTTGGCTTTTTGAATGTCTGTCCCTAAACTGAAAGGGTTCAGTAGGCTGAAGTTACAATCTAGTGATTTTTACATAAAAGTTTTTCCAAAACTACACTGCATTCATATTCTGTGATCTCACAGACATTACAAGCACTCCCTTTGCAATGGCCCAACCTAGAATTCTCTTCCTTTTCTTTTTCTATCCCTTCATTTTTCTTTCCACAATCCTAGCATCTTTCCCCTACCCTTATTTGTATTTTTCACTGTCTTCTTCACCTTTTCTTCCAATTTCTTTTTCTCTTCCTCTGTGGTGATACTCTAGCTATTACTCATGTTTTGACTGGAGACTGCGGAGAGCATAAATGTTAATTGTATGACTCAGTTTACCCACTCACACTGTATACGCACTTACACTTCTTGTTTTACTGTAACAAAATAGTGTCTGATTGCTTGCCTTTGAATAGAGTAGTCATTAAAGATTGATTAACAAGTGGCCAAATCTAGTCCGGAGAATAAAGAGACAGCTCCAGTTTGGGTGACAAATTCAATCCCAGCTTGTCTGTAGGGGGTGAAATGGTGAGGTTCAAAGGACTGGAAAAATCTTCAAAGGGGGAACAAAGAAACAGGAAGTCAGGAGTGGCTTTTAAAATCATATTCCGAGTGTCAGGGAAGCACATAGTAAAATGGTTCCTTGGCAAGAAGGAATTGTATGATGAGCCAAAGATACATGAAGGTGTGTCGCAGTTGTCACACAGAAGACTTCATATTCCAGACAAGATGCAAGGTCCAGGAGAGGGGACATGGAACTCCAAAAGATCAAAGATCATCAGACAAAAAAGAATGGTGAGGAAATTGGTGAAAGGAATGGCACATAGGGGTTTTATTGTTTTGCCCATATCTGTGCATCTCTTTTGATACGATAAAGAGTGATTGTTTTATTCAATCCTCTGTAAAGTACGTAAATTATGAGTACATAAATTGAAGTATGTAAATAATCTCATGTTCCCTTTGGGGTAATGTAGAAACCTGCAGAGTGCAATTCTGGGACAGATGAGTTACTTCAGATTTGGGTAGGAAAGTTAACAGGTCCAGCACTATGTGCCAAACAGTAGTTTTCTAAGCGATGCAGTCATCAGTCAATAATTAGTGTTGCAGTCACTGCAAATGCCAACTACACATGGCAGAAAAAGAGACCTCGCTCACAGCACATTGTGTAGCTGTGACCCACCCCATTGTTTCTTACATGAACGATGAAATAGTCATCACTGCTGATGTCATTATCAAGGGGCTTCCAAATTCAACTTTGCTGGGAAAAGAATGTACAATTTACATCATCCCAGAGCTACTGGCTCAGACATCCTGCAGACATCTCCGCATTACCTACACAATTCACACTTGCTGATTTCTTCATAAACTATAACAGGTAAATACTTGTAAAAAACAGAAATGGAAAGAACCATGAGATTCTTTAGAACAGATATAAAGATGAGATAAAATGGTATGTGTCTATGTATTTGCTGTTTCCACATTCAACTTGTGCTTGCCATGTCTGCCCAACCAGTAGTCATTCAGGAGTGCAGTCTACCTGAATGCAGAGATGTGGCATGCATGTGAAGAAACGGAGATAGCTATATACAGCATACCCAGGCTGCTCGTATTACTCATTGCTGAATTTCAAGGCTGTAACACCAAGATATAACTAGCCAGCAACAGAGGAGCATAGTTCAGAATAATACATGGCATAAAGGGTGGGGGCAGGGATTAGAGGCAGCTAACAGATAGCTGAAGCATAAAAGCAGAAAAATCATCTGAGGCTTGGTACTCAACTACTCTTTAGGCAATTTTTGAATTAAAATCAAAAGGTTGCAGCATATGCCAAATACTTCTTACTAGCAAGCAAGTAGGGGAATGTATCAGTCAATTCTTGTTCATTGAATGGGTATCGGTGCTCAAGGAAAGTGGACCAGACTCTGCCACTGCTGTGCCTGACTATAGCAAGTACTAATAGGCTGACAGAGACTACAGACAACAGATACTCAAGCTAGTTTGGGTACAAGAAGTAGTTTAATCCCAGTGGCACAGAGCTCTACATGGGCTGACTTACACAGCTTCTTGGGACAACAAGCTAAATTTCTGTATTTCTACCACTACCCTGCTTCATATGCATCATTTTAACTGAGTGACATAACTCTTCTCTGTCTCCTCTCCCCCAAGATATAGAACAAGTGCTAGTGCAATTATACTAGCATAAAAAGTGCCTGTGTTCTTTCTACCTAACCACAGATAACCAAAGTTGCTAGAGCAGATACAATTAGCAATACACAACTGAGTGCACACAAGCTCCTGGCAAACTAACCAAGAGGATGCTTAATCACTCAGTAAGGGAGAATACAACATGATCAAGCCTGGTAAGGTGAGGTAGCAGACCACTATGAATTTTTAAAAGGGGGCATCATTGAACTACATGATCCTATAAAAATACCAAAATTAGAGAGGGACCAGAAGCAGTAAAGTCTGATTTTCCTGAAATCGAGGCTTTTGAGATCATGACCCTATCTTCTGAAGGGTGTTAGAAGTACACACATTCAAATTGAAGAAACATTGCCTTTTGTAAATCCTGTACTCCAATTAAGCAATGTTCTTAGAACATTTCCTTTCATGTACCATTTCTAAATAAAGCCAGGTCCAAAACCTATGTCTCCCTTGATTCTTATCAGATACAAATAAGCCCTATACACAATATGCACTGGACTGGTCCCGCAGAGAAATGTCATTTTCTTTCTGCATAGCCATGTTTGGTTTTCCAGTCACAGGCTTGAAGCCACTCCTAGGAGCCACCGAAACAAATATATTTTATCAAATCAGATTGGGAAAGCATTCAAGACATCCTGCTCCTCCCAATCCACATCATAAAGCCAAATGAAGTATGCTGCTGAACAAGTAGTTTATAAAAACAAAACAAAAAAAGTCAAAAACTAAATTAGAAATCCAGAAAAATACAAGAAAGAGAAATATTCACAACTGCAGTTTAAAAAACAGTTTGTCCAGGTCAGATTTGAAAGTTATAATCTAGGGCCAGCAGCCTTGTGATAATAATTGGATTTTGTTTAGGATAATGAAGTGTATGGGTAAAGAAATAAAACTAGGCTATAATCTGAGAAGTATACTGTAGCTCAGACCATAATTACATCTTCATTATCAAATGGTTCAGGTGTTATAGTTTATTTACATTAGAGCAGAAGAGGATTCATATGCAAAGCCAACAGTTGGTACCCAAGCTCACTTGGAAAGCTAGAGAGGTGAACAAATACCCATAGACTTGCTGCTGTGGAAAAGAGGAGCATCCACATGGTCTACACCTTAGCACTGCTTGTCAGAAAGCTCAGCTGTCCAGTTACTCTCAGCTGCACAGCCTGGCTGCAATGCTCAAATGCTATTGTGCTAGGCAACTTTGAAAATCCTAACTTATGATTGTTTGAAAAAAAAGCCATTTTGCAGGTAATATTTTCTTCCTTGCTGCACTATTTCTTTGTGATCTCAAACAAATCATTTACCCATACAATACCTTAGCTTCTTATTTGCAACACTGGATTAATATAATTGCTTCACCTCAAGGAAGTTTTGCAAGGATAACACACACACAATACCAAACAGCTCTACTGACTTGGACTGACCACTGTGCCATTATGAAAACACACAGTCTATTGGTAACCTCCCAAAATGTGACTGAAAATACAACAGAGCAAAAAGAAATTCCATGTTAAAATACTTTGTTACCATGTAAGGGAATTCAAAGAGGTATGTATTCAAGTTCCTACAAATAGCAGGAGATTTCTTAATCAAAAGAGCAGCAAGAATTCCTTATAGAGCTGTATGAAAGTAACTGGAAGGCAACACAGGAAAGCAAGTGCAACTGCCAGCCACATTAGAAATACTTTGTAACTGGTAACTCTCTTCTCTTTAAAAATATGCTTAATAAATGATGACCATGACATTACTATTTTTTTAAACCCTTCAAATTACAAAGATTAAGTAAATGTATCACTTTGGTTATATTAAACAGGCAGCAGCTGAAATGACATTTTGGGACGCACTTGTAGATAACATTTTCAGACTATTTCTATGACACTGCACTGTTGAGAAAATCTTGTATTGACTGGGAATGGACAGAGTGCTTGAACAGGTCTTTTCCATATCTACCCTGGTGTCCTTTTCCAGAGAATGCAGCTTGCATATGCGTTATAAACATTTCAGGGGAAATTTGAAAAAAAATTTTTAAAGGATTTAGATACCAACTGGGATTTTTTTTTTAAATGCCTACGTGCCCTAGCTCCCTTGGGCATCTAAATATCTTTAAAATCTGGCCTTCAAGCAATTTTCAAACTTCTCAGTCTACATTTTCACTGAGGCTTCTTTACTTTTCATTCCATCCAGGAAGAGCACACACCAACTGCTGAAACCTCCTTAGCCTGACAAAGGGTTTTTGAACCCGAAAGCTTGCTTAATATTCATTTTCCAACTATTTAAGTTGGTCTAATAAAAGATATCAGATTCACCCAAAGAACCTTGTCTGCCTATGTCCTTAGACCCACACGGCTACAACTTACACCCCTGCTTAAGTTAAACACAATCCCTCTTCGCTGGGTAGTTTTATATAGCAAGGTTTCTGGTTTAACCCTAGCTGTTACCAACTTGGTGGGAAGTTCTAGCTACATTCCTTCTGGGCGCTTTTACAAAGAGTAAACTCAAAAAATGCAAGGTCAAAACATACACACCATACATAGTAACTTGTACGCTTCCTTCCTCTAAGTTCCTTGACTTTTGGTCAGCACAACCCATAAGTATGTTTGTGTGAAGAACATTGTTTCCTTTAAACTACTGAGACTAAAAAAGCTCAGCTGTTTCAATCAGCTTCTAGCCAGTAATGTCTTTACACTGCCCCTCAGTCTTAGCCGAGGCTTAAGCCCCAAACTTCTGGCTTGTTACTCCACCAGTCATTCTCAGAATAAAGTACCCAACACTGAAAACAAATGTCTTTTGGATGATTCTCCTAGAGCCATTGGTAGAGCGATATACCTCCCTGCCTAGTGACATTATGGATATGAGCAAGCATTCAAAGGAACCAACAGAAGTTAAGCAGTTAAATTTGAGCAACTGGAAAACCTAGTCGTAGAAGCCTGCTCAAGCGAGCATGGGGCTGGCTGCATGCTGTGCAGACACGATGCACTCCTGACAGCCCCCAGCTGGGGGCCCCCAGAGCACACAGCCCAGCATGCTTTGCGAGCTCCTCTGTCTGCCTGGATAGAGGTGATAGCAACCAAGGGCACAGGTGAGGGCTGACTGCCTCTGGAAATGGTGGGGCTGGTGTCTGCAGAATCTAGGTCCATGGTGGGGGTCGGTCAGGGAGCTCTGGGACAGATGGGGACAGGGGCAGGCTACAGATGGGGGGGGCAGGTTTAGTGGGTATCCACAGTTTAAAGCCTGTGTCTGCAGCCCAACACATGGGTCTGTGGGCATAGGGCATTATGTGCTGTATAGGAGAGAAGCCGCCCGTTAAAGCACTTCAGAGCCACAGCCCACAGTTTGGGGTGCAGGGTTCGCCAGTCTTGGGAAGTGAAAATCTTTCCCCATTGGGCACAACAAGGCCTGTACGTGTAGCTCCACACATGAGGCTACAGGCACATAGCTCTGGAAGAGTCCTGCAGGAGAGATGCTGCTCCCCACTCAGGGCTTTCTCCTTTCCCCACTGCAGGTGCAGAGCTTTGGAGTGCCACATTGGGGGGTGGGAAGAGAGCTTCCCCGCATGGGGCACATAAAAGCTGGCTCCCGCAACCCCTGCCTGATATGGAGGAAGTCCCTGATCTGGGGAAAAAGTGAGCATCACCCCCTCTCCCCTCCCTCCCAGATTGGTCCTGGTGGGGACACTGGTGCAGCAGGGCAAAGCCTCCACCTGGTCCCTCACACCAGGGACTATAGTCTGGATGGCAGGAGCAGCATTTAAAGCCCAGGGGCCAGTTGAGGGGCTTGGCAGTTGTACAACCCCAGGGCTGTGGAGAGGGCCTAGGCTTTCTCAGGGGGAAGAGCTCTGTTCTGTGACTCAGCTTGAGCCGTGGAGTCCAGCCAAGTCACAAACTGTCTCTCTACAGGAGAATGGGGAGCACTGCAGTCCGGCCATTTGAATACCAGTCCATTTTAAAACCAGTCTGTTTGCACTGAACTTCTGTTCTGTTACAGGTTTAGATTAGTTTTCAGTCATTTATACCAGTTTGTGTGTAATCTCTGTATCTGACCCCACTGTACATGTGTTCAAGCAATTTCTACCAGACCAAAAGTGGGAGGTCCAGTAAAAACTCCAACCTCAACTGATGAAGTCTAAGTAACCTCTGGTAGAACTTCTGCTGGTTGCCAGCATCAGTGCTACTACAGTGCTCCAGCTCCCCACTCTCCTCCAGAGAGACAGCTACGGTGACTCACTTTGGAGCTATGCTAGAAGCCTAGGACTGGGCATGGGAGGCAGGCCCTAATGATATCAGGGGCAGGGTGACAGCAGGGGCAGTTCATGGTGACAGCAGGGGCATGTGCCAGACAGCCAATCAGGGATGTCCCCCACTCAGCTGCCCTTGAGAATCTCTAGCATGCTGAATGTGTGGCAGTGCCCCCTACTTTCTGCCCCTCCACAACCACAGGACAAACATGGTCCATCTGCTCCTGATCCAATCTATGTAGTTTAGAGAAACCCGTAAAGGTTTGATCAATTCTGCCTTGGGCTTTTTGAATGTGTATACTTAGATTCAGTATTTCTAACAGAAAGACTGCAATTCCACTGATAGAAATGTCATGCTTGTATTATGGATGCATCTAGAATTTTGAAAAGGAGGGTGCAGAAAGAGAGGTATATCATCACATATAAAACAAACACATTTTCTCCAGTTAAAAATAAACAATAAGCTTTACTAATATGCTGGAGGTTTAGAGCTATATAATTCAGTTTACAGTTGAAGCAAAAACAAATATAACTTCATTAGAATGGATTTAAAATAATTTGCAAGGCTGTGAAATATGAGCATCATCACCAAGAGCAGCTAACAGACCACAGAACTGTAGAACAAAGGATAGCTTAATTGGTGGAACATGAAGACCATCATTAACAAAACAGACTTAACACCTGTGAAATACAGAGTTTAGAAGGGATCGAGTAGATTATAATGATCCGTGAAGTCACTTGATTCCCTCAGCACTGCCTGATTAGAAATGCTGCTGCCACTGCCAGGTAGTTGGTTTAAGAGTTCAGGGAGAGAAGAAATCAAGGAGTGGTGCAAGTTCACCAGCACTTGCCCCCTAGATCCACTGTGGCTTGTATACATCCTGTGTGTGTTACATAAGGTCTGTATGAGTGAGTGCGAGTCCATATCAACATATTGCAGACTACATGTTCAAAATACTGCCCACTGCAGTTGTGCTTTGTAAGTTCTTCCCGCTTAGTTATTTTCTACCTGTATCAAACCCCTGTAGCTTCTTTGTACTGTTTTTCTCTGTTTTAAAATCATCTTCAACCCCCAATTTAAATGAGTCATAGTAGAGTGTCCTGTAATCTCTCATTCATTTCATTATGAAAGACATTTAATTCTACCAGATGCATCACATTTTTCTATGCCTCCACTAGACACCTCCTTCCAACTCAGACTTTGGCTATTTATCACAAGCCTTTGCCTGTTTCAGTCTGTTACCCCTTCCCACACACACATACAAGTGACTCAAGGTAAGCCAATATGGTTTGGTCCCTGATAGTCTTTAGAGAGCACTGTTTCACCTGTGGACCACTGACACTCTTTCATGCTTTTTTAAGCAACTTCTTTCACGAAGCCCAAAGAGGTGTAAAGGCCATTTGATTAATAAGCATTTTAATTAATTAAGTTCAGTCATTCAGAGTGACTCCATCTGTAGTTTTATTTTCACAGGCAGTAATCTGGATATGATGATCCACTAATACTGTATTACAGTGCTTCCCAAACTTTTCCTCAGCATGACCCCATTTCCTCAGCATGACCCCATTTCCTCACATTGCCTCTCACTTCCAACCCACAGCCTCCCACCCCCACAACCCCATCCACTGATGTTGCAACTCCATTTGGTGTTGTGACCCACAGTTTGGGAACCACTGCTGTATTAAGAGCTATAAGAATCCATTCACACGCCAGAAAAGCAGAAGCTTCTTGCCATTTTCATTACGTACATTTCATTAAACTCTTTTTGCCTTCATCCTCATGTGCATTATGGGATTTCTAGCCCTTTGAATTGTGAAACTACCATGTCATGTGTCACATTTGGGCCCAAGTAAAGGTAACAATTTGTTCTCAGGAACTGACTTTACTGCAAGTTTCAGTTTTTTCTAGCACTTTGGACTATCTTCATAACATCTTCTGATTGTGCACTCATCTGTATCACCTGTTATGACAACCTTTCATTCAGGTTTTCAGCCATGCACTGGGATAGGTGGGTTGCACTGGAGATGTCGGGGAGGGGATTATGACAACTCACAACAAAGATGGAACGAAAACCTAAAACACTGCTAGCTCATGCAGAATAGAAGAAATAAAGGATGGTGATTCTTTGAACAGAAGCCTTTAGGTGTCTTTTACCCTACATGCATTTTAATTATAAAGGTAACAATGGAAAAAACAAACCAACCAGGCAACCAAACAGAATTAGTCCATATCATACAGGGTTGAATTTTGGAAATGTATGTGTATAAAATGAAGGACTTGTTTACAAATGAAGAAGTAACCTGGTGATCTTTGCCGGAGTAACAGATGGTGTAACAGATTATCTCACTCATGAAGCTCTCTACAGCCTGGTTCATAACTCCCCATTAAAAAAACCCTTGGGCTGGGGCTTTTCAGGAAATGTCAATTTGAGAATACCTGGCATAATGTTCTCCATGAGGACTGGACTTGACTTTCCGCCTCAGGAAAGACCCTGAGGCTTACTCTCAAAACCTGGTAGGTCTCTAGGGATCCATTTTAGGCCCCAACTTTCTGTACAGAAACCTGGACTCTACACTAGGTCCTGCCTCCAGCAGCCTTCTTAACTTACATTTTCACATGCACAGCTCCTTTTATTGCTGCATGGCAGGAGTCCCCCAGGTGACAATCAGCTCTGGGATGCCCATAAGGATAGTATTTCTCCATTCTGAAGATTATGACATCCTGGAACTAGAACCAGAGATGCTCAACAAGGCTAGAAGAACATTACGAATCCCACAATCCTACACCTTTCTAATCCCTCCCTTAACAACAGTGACCCAAGATCTATGAAAAGTCCTCCCTGGAGACATGAGGAAAAAGGAATGATGGCACCAGTCTACCTTTCTCTGGAGAAATGAGAAGGGCTCAAAGTAAAAAGGATTCAGGCCTACCGAATGTAGCCAGGGTCTGTATTCTTCTCCTTTCTATAATGAAATACTTTGAAAGAAACCACCAGAGAATATATTATATCAATTTAAAATGTACTGATTACACTAAGAAAGGAACTCTTGAGAACTTAGGTAGCTCTTCCAGATCCTCATTTCATTTAATATACATTAGGATGCTTTTACTATTAGATAAATACCTACAGAGCTTTGTACTCTAATATGTCTTCAGAGGAAACTTTTGAAAGTATGCCACTTGGGCCCAACACTATAATATATGTACTGTGCATTATTATGACTGATCTGCTAGTAACCTACCACTTCCAAAAGTCTCTATTTTCATTAAAATGCTCTGCTGCCTGTCATCATCAATAACAAAAACTTTCAGCACAGACCTGAGGAGGCTCTCTTCAAGGAGCACAGAGTCCTGGAGGTTGGGAAGGACAACGAAAAATAAAAAACAAAGAAAAGATAATCAGTGACTCAGCACAGGAGAGGTTGTGAGCATCGTGAGTCATTGACTTCTCTTCTAGTAACAGCTGCTATTCTATTCTCTCCACAAAAAAAACCCTCTTTTCCACAAATAGCTTGACAGCCTCCCATTTCTTCCACTTCATCCCACTCCAAATCCTGTTATTGCACTATGATGGCTAATTAGGATTTATTCAATTTATCATGAACTTCATTGTATTTTGAGGTGTTCATGGGATGTCATGTGTGTTCTCTTGGGTTTGTTTCATGGTATGTCATGTGTGGCCTCACTGGAAAGCCAGTGTTATTCAGTATTCTTTTATGTCACTTTTATTACTAGATGGATTATGCTGTCTTTATATAGCTTTATTATTCTGGCTATGGTTTAGTCAAAGGAACTTGAGGAATACATACTTAAGGAAAAGGGAGGACGTGAAACTACCAAGTATCTCTTATCACTTTGTTACTAGGGCAAGAACAATTGTCACTACCAAACACAGGGGCTAGGGACAGACATTCAAAAAGCCTGAGCCTGAATTGATTCAATCTTTGCAGGTTAGTTTAACCTAACTAGCTAAACCAGTTTGTAACCACACAGATATCCCCTCTAGACTGAAGAAATACAGACACATGCCTGCAATAGCTCAGGTTAGAAGCTGGGGTGGGGGGCACTAGAGCAGCCCTCCCTTCCCTTTCAGAGTGCTGAGTTGAGGGGGGGTGTTTCCAGGACCCAGCAAGATGCTCTGATTAGGGAGGGGTCCCCACCCTCCATCCCCTCACTGTTGATAACAGAGCACTAGGCTACACAGCAGGGAGTTATGCAGGGAGTTATTAGCATTTATCAGCCCATCAAACAAAACGACAGCTTCTCTCATTAGTTCAAGCTCTTCTTAAACAACTTTTTCCAAGGAAGGAGTGGAGGGACATTACCAGCTACCTGTTAATAAGCTCCAAAAAGCCCTAACCTAAGCCAGTCCTGTCTGCCGTTGTCCTGTCTCCCACACCAGTGACTGTAGACAGCATTTGGTATGCTAGCTAATGTTGAGAGATGTCCGTGTAAAGGAGAGGGGAATCCTTGCTTCAGCAGGGTGTGGCGAGGGCAAGGGAGGTGAGCAGGAGAAAGCCAAGCAGATGCTGCTGTGTCTGCAGTCTCTGCCAGAGCTCTAGCCAAGGAGCAGAGGGCAGGGACCAGCCTTGTTGGACTAGGAGCAGAGAACAGAGCCCCACCCAGGGTTGCCAAGCCTCTAGGATGCTGGGGGGCTCTAATTTAACTTAAACCAGGAAAGGGTCTGGGATAGACATTGTCTAAACTGGTTTCACCCAAATCAATTAAGTCTGATATTACATTCAACCAGGTTTATCCCAAACCAGTTTCAGCGATTTCAAACTGGTTTATGTGCTCTGACCATCTGTTCTATTACAGGTTTAAACCAGTTTCTAACCACTTAAGTGATTTATGTGTAATGTCTGTCCCTAGCCAGGCAGGAGGCAGCAACTGAGATTTTCCTGCTGCAGCTGTGGGGTATGGGATAAGGTCAGCAAAGCCGAGTCTTATAGGAATAAGGAGCTATTCCAGGGCAAACCTCAGTCAGTTCCTTGGGACAAGCAGTGGGACCCCAGGGAGAAACTTGGGGCTCTGCATGTACCTTGTGAATGGATGTGACACTATTATCCCACTTAATAATGCTTTCTGCATACATCTGTTCCAATAAATGATAAAAAGTAGTTTTTAATTATGTTTTTGCTAAACTTGAGTGTCTTTATGCTACCCTACACTTTGCCATTCTTTATTTTCAGCTAGACAGGAGCACTAATTTAGCCAGTGAAGTAGCTAAATTTAGCTACAACTAATTTAGCCAATGAAGTAGCCAACAGTCAAGAAGGCCTGAGAAGAATCATCATAGGTATAATTATTCACTTCCATGCCCTGGGTGGTAGTGGCACAAGGACTGCTAAGCAGCAGCCAGGAGAGCAGTGGCAGAGCCAGCTGCTATTTTTGCACCTCCCCCCTTAGTTATGCTATTGAAAATCATACAGTTAAATTTATGGCACTATATGAAACCTTTTCAGCCACCTTTGGCAAGGAGAGGGTTCCTTCACATACATTAAAAAGAACTTTTGCAAAGGCTGTGGAAAAATAATAGCTGGTGAAGGGAAAATTGTACCAAGTGTGAACAGAAGAATTCACAGTCTTCTGAACAGGCTGTATTTGTGCATTTGTGTAAGGCATCCCTGGGGGAGACTGGCATTTCTGAGAAATGAGATGCTCCCATGACACAAAGGACTCCTGGAAAGATCCAGCTGCATTGTCACAAATGTATCACTCATTTGTTTGTTTTTTGTCTGGGGGAGGGGTTGGCGGGGGGTGGGGGATAGGAGAGGGAGGTTGCTGGGCTATAAGACATTTTCTTAGAACTGTAACT
Organism: Caiman crocodilus; assembly: GCA_030014935.1. Taxonomy (NCBI): domain Eukaryota; kingdom Metazoa; phylum Chordata; order Crocodylia; family Alligatoridae; genus Caiman; species Caiman crocodilus. Next base: position 34,546,150 of record JAGPOW010002514.1, on the reverse strand, counting down.
TTGAGTACAGTTGTAATAGGGAGTAAAAAATATATCACTAACTTTAAAAATAATAATCAATGACAAAGAAGTTCCCAAAGAAGTTCCTGCTTTCAAGATTCATCTCTAGTTTATGCACTTAAATACATCTCAATAAAAAGACTATCAAGGGCTTAAATTGCCCAAAGTGTTACAAATGCCACAGCTGAAGAACACTTGACAAAGGTAGAACAATCAGGCACATATCAGGATGTAAGATGTTTATCTATGGTGGGGGGGTAGAACAAGTATTTACCATTACATTTTCTGCAATATGACAATGTGTGTGTTTGAACTATGCAAATGCATACCAAAGACGTGGAATGCAGACGTGGAATAATATCCCTTAGTCAACAAATATCTGGTATTGTCTCTTTCTAAAACTTTAGCTTATTTGATATAAGCTTTTTATGTAAATTGTTTGGGGAATAATCTCAGAGAGGTATTAAAAGGAACTTTTTATTTGTTTCCTCTAGACTTGTTGCACAGGATCAAGACTCTGTTTTATTACTTGTTATATTTTGCCTTGCTTATTTTATTGATGTGAAATTGTTCCGAGAACTGTGTTTGTAATGGATGAGTAAAACCAGAGGCATTCAAGGTTTTGCAAGGCTTGTTTTAAAAATGATTTACAAACTTATTCATGATCATCCTTGGAGGGTCCTTTGTCCCTCTTCCATAAATGGAACCCAGGTTTTCAAGAGAGATTTGATTGGATTTTTTTTACCACAGAAATTCTGTACCATGCAAACAATGAAGCTGACAATGAAAAAAAATTGCATACTGCTGGATTGGGGGAAATAAATAAAGCTTTGAAACAATAATAAAATATGCATTTAAGCAAACTAAAAAAAAGGTGTTCAGGGACATTATGGAAACCACTCCCTGAAACTAAAAAGAAATAGAAAAGTGGTTTGACAAAAGATATTTTTGGTTCTGGTCTGATCAGTAGCTCTAAGGGAACATATAACTCCATTCATATACCAACTCATACAAAATGACATATACCTTTTCACATAGGAAAATTCATAGTGCATCTCTCTCAAACAATGACAGCAACTCTGAATACTTTTCTTCAAAAATTGTTGTCATAGCATCATAGGCACACACAACTCAATTCTCTTCCGAGTTACCACTTAAATGAAGATTTGATTTAGGGAACTGTTTCTCAAAATTAGGTATGAGTACCCTTAGGGATCTGCAGTGCATATCAGCAGATATGTTAGAGGAAGAAACAGAAAAGCAAAAAACAAAAGGAAATAGGAAATATAAATGGAGGAAATAATAAATAAAAGATCAAAAAACCCTCTGCAATGTCTTTTGGGTTGCTGGAGGGGCCGTAGTGTGGTTGTAGTAGCAAAAATAGTTATGCTTTTATTATCCATAAGACAGAATCACAGGGTATACAGAAGAATAACAAAAACCTTAAAAAGGGTGCACAATACAGAACGGTGAGAACCACTGAACAAGAGAGCAATTTTTGTTAATCTAGCATTATTTGACCAAGACTTATATATTGCTAGCCTCAGCTAATATAAAGCCTGTCATCTGATAGCAGTGAATGTGAATTTACTCAGTGTCATCTGGGGATAATATATATGTTAACAAACGTATCTTAGCAGACACCTAACAAAAATTCAACACCTAACAATTCAAGTATCCTCAGGTATATACAGATATACTCCTTACATAATATTCTACTCCTAATGCTTTCAAAATTGTTACTATTTATTGCAGATGCTAATACCTTAGGTCTAAAATGAAGACATCCAATGCTCTGAAAATTCTGTTTTAAAAAGCTTCAAACAGCAAGAGTTTGGGGCAAGCATTTTTGAGGGTGATCTCTTTTATTGGACCAAATACATGGCTGGGATAGACATATGCAGTATTTGGGGTATCACAGTACCCTACAGCATAGATCATTGTCATTAAGCTCCCATTAGTTTGTATTTAATGAGCAGAAGAGTTGCTGAACAGATATTTTAAAAGATTAAAAGAAAAACAATTAATTGGATTGCTAAAAATCCTTTAGCTTCCAAACAAAATGGTCCACCTTCACACTGAAGATACGTCAGGAAACTTTCAGTAACAGACACAAAGGGTACCTATAGATGTGCTTGGAGGTAAGGCATTTTAATTAGAACAGTTCCAGGGGAGCCGGTCTAATTAAAACACCTTACCATAATGTGTATTAAGCATTCCACATTTCAAAATGGCCATGGGGCACTTTAACCAAAGCTCATTCAATGAGTTTAATGAGCTTTAGTTAAAAGTGACCCTGCAATCATTTTGAAATGTGGGACGCTTAATACATGTGATCAGTGCCATAGCAACAGTTTGGTACCCAGGGCAAAGCCCGCAGCAGCAGCCCACCCTCACCCCACGCACAGGATCCAGGGGCACATACCTCTCCCCATGCTTGCCCAGGAGTGCATGCAGCAGCAGGAGCTGCCCTTCCCCCATCACCCCACCCCCAAACAGGCCACTCGCAGCTCCATCCTGTGCCCTGCCCCGGCTGGGCAGCGCTTGTTGGTGCCTCTTCACTTTGGCACCCAATGCCGGTCACCCCGCTCAGCGCCACCTGCTATGGCACTGCTTGTGATAGTGAGGCATGCTGGAGTGTTCCAATTAGAACACACTGGAGCACACCTATCGGCACCTAAAGGTCATATTTTCAACATACTTAGAAATGGAGGATCTTTATATTTTGTCCTAAATTTTGGTTAAAAGGTCCAGTTGTCAAATGTCACACAAGAAAATAGGATTGGACAGTGGTTGCTTATTTAATATCCTTTTCCATAATACTACTAAGTTTCTTCTCATTGTGAAATGCAGTCCAGTTCCTAAGGAAACTTGCACACACATGCAGCTTTAGGCATCTGAGTAAGCTCAAAGGATCACTGTCCTAAATGAGGGGAACAGGACCAAATTTTACCTTAAGCAGAAAGCAAAACATTTGCAGGTGTTTCCATCTTAAGTGGAGGCCTCAGAGGATCTTTCAGAAGAGTTAACTATAAGGCTTACTGATTTCCTTTTGTAAACCAATGTTTTTTTTCCTGCTTCCTTACAAATGGCAAACCAGATGCTGCATGGGCCCATGAGTGTGTGGTTTGGGAATTTTGTTTTGTTTTTTCTTAACAAGCTGTACTAAACCTGCAAATAACAATTCTGCACTAGTGTGCCAATGGTTTAAATGAAGTAAACACTTGTGAACCATAAAAACAATCCTCAGACCATTAACAGACATACATACACTGGGCTTTGCTACACGTTACACTTTAAGTTTCTTAAAAGTTGATCAGTTTAGAGTAATTATATATTCAAGCTAAAAAACGAACAAACATTCTCCAACTGTCCCCGACCAGCACAGCTAGCTGAGACTTCCCATTACCAGAGATGGATTAAGGTGTATTGGGCCCTGGGCAAACAAAATTGGAGGCCCCCTCCCCACCATGGTAGCTGGGCTGCAGGGGGAAAGAAGTCCCCGTCTCCCCTGGTTGTGACAGGGGAAGCTGGGTTAACCCCAATGAGCTGAGGAGAGGGGGCACATGCCCACATCTTCTCCCTGCCCCCCCCCACTATGGTCAAACGTACAGGCATGCACAGAGGCTCAGACAAACACATTTTCCCAGGCCCAACTGGCCCATCTGTTAATCCACCTATGCCCATTACAGGGCCTGAGAGCAGAGGCCTGAATAGGACCCACAGCCCCAAGTTGCCACTAGAGTGCTGGTGTGCAGGACAGGTTTCTATCCCTGCTCTTGGGTGGGTTGGAAAGATGGGTTGGTGGGGGCAGGAGCATGAGACCAGAATAGGGAGAGTTTTAATGATGAAGAGTGGGAAGTGAAATGAAAGAAGTCAGCCACTAAAGAATAAAATAAAAGAAGTTAAAAAAAAATTAAAAGAAATAAATAGTAAATTAAAGAAAGTCTCATGTTTTCATCAGAATGGATAAAAATCAATTATTTGTTTTATAAAAAATGGGTTTTTATTATTTAAATCAGATTTCCTTTTATTTAATCATATTTTTGTTAAGTTGCTTTAAAAATAAACCTGTATAAAGATGGTTTAAATTTAAGATATGTTAAAGCTCAAAGATATCATCCTGGAATAGAGATTATAACTTCTAATTATATACTATATGAAACAATATATTCATGTAACCTTCTTAGAAAAGTTTTTTAAATAGGTCACAACAGACCATGGACTATACTAGGGGCCCAGTCTTATGGGGTTCTTCCAGATGCTCCTTTATTGATTAGTAAAGATTAAAGAAAACCACTCTACCTAATAGGACTTAGTGTTCAGTTTAGAAGATCCCACTAAGCATCTCTGTGATGCTTAGTGCCAGTTCTCAAACTGTGGATTTGTGTCTCCAGAGATAACATCCTTGTTTACAGCAGTATATGGAGACAATAGATCTGATTACCTACCCATCAGCCCTATTGTCTCTCTGCAAGTTTATGTGCACAGAGTCAAACCCTGGCCACTCTCTAAAAGTGCAAGGTTTCAAGAAGTGAAATGAATACAGAATTGTTGGGGGTGGAGTCTCCATTGATTTGAGATCTAGTGAGCAAATGATATCATAGAAGGGAAAAACTATCAATAAGAATACCCTTTTTTGTAGAAAATAGGGATTAAATTGAGGATTCCTGACCAGTGATTTCAATCGTGATTTAAATTGATTAGATTTAAATCAAATCCACCCTGGTTTTAATAGATTGAACTGGGACTAGGTAGCCCCAGGTCACAGAGACACTGACACTGACCTGAGAGGGAAGCTCCAGATCATAAGGACCATGATCTGGCCTCCTACCTTGCCTTCTCTCAAACCCCACTAGCCTTCCCTCCCAGACCAGTCTATTGTCCTGTGAACTACCCAACCAGGTCACACATCTTGGGATGGGAGGACCCCATGCTGCTCATCCAGTGAGCATCAACAATACTGCCATGGGTGACCCCCGAACAGATGAAAAGTGACTACAGGGCTCTGGGTAAAGAGGATGGGGGCTCAGGTGACATTCTCCTCAATCCTTCCAGTCAAGTGGAAGGACCCGGCAGGAGTGAACACATCCAGCCAATCAACGCATGGCTACACAGATGGTATTGCCAGCAGGGCTTTGGCTTCTTCAACCATGGGATATTGTTCCAAAAAGAAGGATTGCTAGAAAGAGACAGGATCCACACAGGGTTTGAATTACACTTTGATTCTTGTGGAGAGCTGCAAAAGACACAAAAAAACCCAGTTCATTGGAAGGAGCAGTCTGATCAGAGACACCGCCCCCCCATTATGATTTTCAAATCTTACAGCGGGGGCTCTTGGCTCTTATGGGGGTGGGGGATCAGCCCCCCGACCTCTCCCGTAATTCACACGCTGGATCCACCTGATGAAGAGAGGGAAGAGCATCTTTGCAGTCAGGCATACTAACCTAGTGAGGAGGGCTCTAAACTAGAATTGCCAGGGGATGGAGACCAAAGCCCTGAGTTAAGTGGGGAAGTGGGTGACATGAAGGAAGTGCAAGCAGGAGGGGGTGACAATGGAGGCCTTCTCATTCTTCCTGAGAAAGTAGGGTAATCAACTTATTACCTCAAGTGTCTCTACATGAAGGCACAGAGGCTAGGAAACAAGCAGAAAGACTGGAAGTCCTTGAAACTATGATGTGATTGGAAGAACAGACTTTATGGGATAGCTCACGTGATTGAAGTAGTCATGGATGGGTATAAACTGTTCAGGAGGGACAGGAAGGGGAGAAATGGAGGAATTGTGCTTTATATAAAAGAGTTGTATGATTAGGGGTCTATCCAACTCGAGGAGGTAGCTGGCCAATTTTGTGGGCAATTCACTCAGCTGCTATTTTTGCAGGTTGAGCATGGTAGGGGGCCCCCATGCCTCTGATTTGCCAAAGGGCCCCAAAATTCCCAGCCAACCCTGCAGATTGCCAGATGGCCTGAAACCATAGCTTAAATTACCCTGATTAAGGCCAGGGAAGTCATTAATCCATGTGTTATTAAGCATAAATTACTGAGTTCCCCAGGCTTAATTAAGTGTAAGGGTAATTAAGTACTGGATTCAGGCATTTCCCAAAGCGGGAAGCTGCAAGCAGGTGTACCAGGGTCTCAGGTCAGCTGTGGCAGGCAGCCAGGAGGCTGCAAGTGACTGCTCTGGAGCCTGCTGAGTCCCAGCCCAGCTTGTTGCTGATGGTGGGTACAAGCCAACCCCAGCTTCTTCCCTGCCATCTGCCCAGAGGTGCACGTGCACCTCCCACCACCAACAAAGAGCCAGGTCGGGGCTCAACAGATCCTGGTACAGCCACTTGCAGCCTCCCTGCTGCCAACCACAGCTGGCCTGGGCTCCGTGGTCAGCAGCAGACCCCAGGCACAGGCTGTCCGTTGGCAGACAGGTGGGAGGCTGCAAGTGACTGCAGTGTGGTCTGCAGAGCCCTGGTCTGGCTCATTGTTGGTGACAGGTGCACACATACAACAAGCCAGGATGGGATTCCATAGATCCTGGTGCAGCTGTTGCAGCCTCCCTGCCTCCTGCTGTAAGCAGTCCCACCCTCCACCTTTCCCCCTCACATCCCATGCTCCAGCACTGCAGAGCTTTCCACCCTTTTCTCTGCTTTCCAGTTTTCAGTAAATCTGTTTTTTGTTTTTTGGGGTTTGTTTGTTTTTTTGGGGGGGGGATTGTTTTTTTTGCAGCTAGCCTGCCAAAATTATGGAGCCCGCTATTTTTTGCAGAGTACACCCAAGTTTATGTTTTCTGCCAAAAATGACCAAGTGCAATTTCAGTAGGGCCCTATGTATGACTGCTCAGAGCTCCAGTATGAAACTAGAGACAGACCTATTGAAAGTCTCTGGGTTAGGGTCAGAAGGGAGAGCAACAAGGGTGATATTGTGCTGGGTGTCTGCTACACACCACCAGACCAGAAAGATTAGGTGCATGAGGCTTTCTTCAAATAGTTAGTGGAATTTTCCTGATCACAGGTTCTGGTTTTCATGGGGGACTTCAATCACCCTGACATCTGCTGGGAGGGCAATACAGCAATGTACAGGCAATCCAGGAAGTTTTTGGAGAGTGTTGGGGACAACTTCTGGTACAAGTGTTGGAGAGGCCAAATGAGGGCCATGATTTTCTTGACAAGAATTGCTGGGGAATGTAGAAGTGGATGGCAACTTGGGTAGCAGTGACCATGAGCTGATTGAGTTCAGGATCCTGAGGAAAGGAAGGAAAGAGATCAACAAAGTACAGATCCTAAATTTCAGAAAAGCAGACTTCACCTCGCTGAAAGAACTGAAGGGCAGGATCCCCTGGGAAACCAGTCTGAGGGGGAAATGAATCCAAGAGAGCTGGTTATATTTTAAAGAAACCTGATTGAGGACATGGGAATGAATCATCCTGAAGTGCAGGAAGACTAGTATGTCAGAAGCCCAGCTTGGCTTAGCAGGAAACTCTTCAGTGAGCTAAAACACAAAAAGAAGGCTTACAAGTGGAAAACTTAGACAGATGACTAGAGAGGACTACAAGAGAATTTCTTGGGCACACAGGGGTAAAATTAGGAAGGCTAAAGTACAATCAGAATTGCACCTAGCAAGGGATGTGAAGGGTAAGAAGAAGAGTTTCCATAAGTATGTCAGCAACAAGAGGAAGACCAGGAAGCATGTGAATTGCTTAGTGAATTGGAGAAGGCAACCTAGTGACAGATGACAGGGAAGTAGTCAATGCTTTTTTCACCTCAGTCTTCACCAGCAAATTCAGCTCCCAGTCTATTATACCTGGCAGCACAGTTTGGAGAGGTGAGCAGCCAACAGTGGCAAAATAACAGGTCACAGAAGGGATGGACAATTATTTGTCCCCAACGACCACATGGAGAGTTTTGACGGGAAACAGTTCACAGGGAGATAGACTGGTCTGGGAGGCAAGGCTAGTGGAGTTTGAGAGGAAGCCAGACCAAGGTTCCTTTTAGCTGGAGCTTCCCTCTCAAAACAGTGTCAGTGTCCCTGTGACCTGGGGCTACCAACAGCAGGCTGGCTCAGCACCCCATCCTCCCCAAGTCTATCCCAGTGTTCAGGAGTGGAAGGAGCAGGCAAGGCTGCGATCATGGGGAGTGATGGGAGAGGGGGGAGCGGAGGCACATGCAGCAGAGCACATCTGGGTGGTATGGTCTATGCTCCCCTCCAGCCAAGTCCAGCCTGTCCTATCCTGCGAAACCTGTGGCCTCTAGGGGCCCTGCAGCCAAGGGGCCCCCTGCATCCAGTCACTCACCACCCCACCCTGGCTTCTTTGGCCACTCGCCACCCCACCCTCACTGCTGCCATCGACTTCTTCACATCAAGAGCTCCCAAAAAATTGTACACCAGCTCTGCCTGCAGCACTCAGCATGGGGATGAGCCCTGCCTACTTGCACCGAGGCAGCCCATGCCATGCCCCCGCCGGTGCTCCTCTGCTCCCCCCACCTCCAGTGCTGGCTCGTGCTCCTGATATTGCCCCTGCCATGTCAGACTGCAACATGCCATGCCAGTGGGCAGCTCCTGCCTCTGTGCACAGGACTCCAGCTCTAGCTCTAGGGAAGGTGGCTGGGAGCTGAAGCCAGAGCCCCATGAGCTGGGGCAGAAGCTCCCCAGCTGAAGCTGCTGACCCACCCACCCAGAATGGCATGGCACAGTGCAGAGTGATAGGGATAGGAGCAGCTTCTGGCGAGCTGTTCCCAGTGCAGCTCTGCTCCCCCACCTCCAGCTGTGGCTCTTGCTCCCAATCTTGCCCCTGCTGCACTGTGCTACTCTTGGCAGGCACATGGAGCTCTGGTGTCAGCTCCCACCCACCTTCTGGGAGAGGAGAATAGCCACCCAGCTGAAGCTGCTCACCTGGAGCAGCACAGTGCAGCATGGCATGGAAGGGGCAAGATCGGGTGCAGAAGCCACCACTAGCAGCAGAGGGCTAAGAGCAGCACCCAGCTGCAGCCACACTGGGAAAAGCACTTTGGAAACTGTGCACACTGGCTACATCTAGGGCTGGGTCAATCTCATGCACCAGTACAGGCTGGGGGCTGACAAACTGAAGAAAGTCCAGCAGAAGGTAACAAAAAATGGTTAGGGGGCTGGGGAACATGACTTCTGAGGAGAGGCTGAGGGAACTGAGCTTATTGAGTCTGGAGAAGAGAAGACTGAGAGGGATTTAATAGCAGCCTTCAGATCTCTGAAGAAGGTTCCAAAGAGGATGGAGCTAGATTGTTCTCAATGGTAGCAGATGACAGAACAAAAAACAATGGTCTAGAGTTGTGGAAAGGGAAGTGTAGGTTAGATAGTAGGAAAAATTCTCACTAGGAAGGTAGAAAAGCACTGGAATAGGCTACCCAGAGAGATTATGCAATCTTCATCCTTAGAGGTTTTAAGACTTGGCTAGGGTGACCTAGTTGGTGATGGATCTGCTTTAAGCAGGAGGATGAACTACTTGACCTCCTGAGATTCCTTCCAACCCAATTTTCTGTGATTCTATGCTGGAGGACTGAAACTTGGGTGGCTTATCTCTGCGGAGTGGCCACACATTCATAGAACACGAGCTGGATACTATGGAGCAAAGATAAACCTCCCCTGACGTGATGTAGCTTCAAAGACACCAAAAGTGTTCTTAAAATGCATCTTAATATGTGGACAACCCAGGGCTCAAGAGCTCCCTGAGTTGTCTAAAATTAAATGCAACAAAAAGTAAGTACTAACAATTTACCCCAAATAAAATGGTAAATATCAAAAGGGAGAAGTGCCAGTCTCCATGAAATCCACTAGGAATTTTGCTACTGTTATCAATTTTACAAACAAGGCACTTATACTGTGTAGTTATGGATTGCACTATTGTAGAGGTTGTCTACCGGGGGTATGCGTACTTGGACCAGTCCTAAGGAGTACGCCTAGGCAGGCAGGAGCTCGCTCGCATGCAGTGGCAGCCACTGCCACCCACCAGCCTGGTGAGCTTCCCCATCCTGCATAGGAATGCTACTGCCCTCACCCCACCCTGACCCTGCTTCTGGGAGGCAGTGGTGCTCCATCCCCACCCACCCATGCACTGTTTCCACCTCCCCACTAGGCATCCGGCTGTGCACTACCACTCTCTTTCATCCCCCACTCAGTGTCTGGCTGCCAGGGGTACTTAGACTAAAGAAGGCTGAAAACCCTTACACCACTGAGTTCTGCACTAGATATTCTCCATTCACTACACTGACTCAGAAAGACTCTTGAACACACTGTACATTCAGTTGTTGGGGAAGAAAAATCAGCATTTCACAAAGATTTCATTTAGAAAGTGAAAGGTGAATTAATCAAAATTTGCCTTTTTTGGAGGGACAGAGATAGGGCTTCAAGTTTTCCATTCCTCCCTCCCAGAAGAAAAGCATCTGTTTCCCATTAAAACAATTTCATGCTATTTTTTTGTACTAGTACACAATTTCAGCACAAAGATTGGGCCAAATAATGAACTTGGGGATGGGACCAGTTTTCATGTGCCAAGTACAGATTAGTTAAGAGTTTGATAGCTAGAGTCGCTGTAGACTTTGTTCAACTGAACTTCATCCCCTCGGAACATTTACATGCCAGCTAGACTGTATACACCATTTATACAGCATATCTAAGCCTACTCCACCCTAAAACTGCAGGGGATGAGCAAGATTTTGCTTGCAATTGCCCTTCCTGCAATTAGGAAGCCAGTCATGCTGAGTACTAGAACTTAGAGCACAGACAAAAATTACATTTCCTCTCTGCTCTTAATGCTCCTACTGCTACTACCCGGCACTTAAGTAACCACACTGTAATGTCAAAGGGTGACAATGATGGTCTACAGGCTTCTTTTTAAGTACTCAATGTTACTGAATATTAAGAAAAAAATATTAATATTTAATAGCCAAATTCCAGAATTACTATTCAACACTTATCACTTGCAAATTATAATGCTGCAAAAATGGCTAGAAGTAGAACCCAGAATGAGAGGAAGACATTGACAATTTAGAATAACAGAACTGTTAATCTGTTGCCCTGCGAGGTCAGGTCAACTCTCAGGATCTCAATATTGCGCTGTTAGACAGGAGGGTGTGACAATTGCACATATGCAAACAGACAAATCAAATGGATGCATACACACACACACACACAC
>JAGPOW010002514.1:34496738-34534895 GCA_030014935.1 Caiman crocodilus | reverse complement strand
ACACACTCATAATGGCAGCAGGAGAAAGACTCAGTGGAAGGGCTGGAGCCCAGGTAAGGAAGAGAAGCAGAGTTCAAGTCCTTGGTTGAAGGTGGGGGTAGTGATAGCTACATATCCAAGCTGGAAAGGGGTCTTTGTTCAGTAGGTGTTGTCCAGAGGGGGGATCACCAGCAGAGCCTCTGGGTGGATGTGGGTGGTGTGGCATGGTGCTGGTCTGGATGGAGAAGGTGTCCCCAAAGAGTCAGTCTTCACTACCCTGTTTTAGGAGATCAGAGGTAGTCTGCCCCATATGGGGAGGGCCTGTCCAGGCAAGGTCTGTCCTGTTCCAGAGGGTTCCAGGTGTTCTTACTGAGCATGTGCAGCCTGGCACAATGGTGGCTGCCTCATCTTTTGTTTCTTGAATGCTGAGGGTAGTTCCAATGGCTGGGTTGTTGGTCCAGGTATTGGTGTTGAGGATTCAGTCATTCAGAAAGAGCTGTTTTTAGACCTACTGCCATTGTCTCTCAAGCACCCTCATTCATCCCCATACATTCAGGAACCAAGTTACATAGGAGGTGTTAGGTGTGAGTCGAGGGTTACACAACCGGGCCTGGGGACAGGATGGAGTCTTGACAAACAAAATGGTAACTTGACATGACTTATGCTAGGTCTAAATCATATATAGTACCAGTAAAACAGTAATATAGAACAGTAAAAATAAATATAAACATAATAAATATACAATATAAAGGAGGAGAAAAAACAAAACAAATACAACTTGCTACCAAAATAAAAAGCTGAAGCTTATCCTATGTTTTAGCTCACTTATACTTATCTATAGGGAACAGAGAAGAAGAGAACAAGTCAGAAATGGCCAGGGAAAGAGAGGGAATGCATTAAAAAAAATAAAAGAAAAACTGGGGGTTTTGCTACAGTCTGATACTTTTTTATTGCATTCAGTGGAAAACTGTTGATTGCTACAGATAAAGGTACTCTTCTTCACTTTCTATGAATAACTTCTTGGTTACATGGCTACTTTGTGTCACATGACTAAAAGGTAAATTTACATGTACATCACTAAAATCTCAAGGCCAGAATTATCAAACCACTTGGCTTTGCTCATCAATGGAAAACGATTCCACCCTCTACAAGATAGAGTGTGGCCTGTCTGTTTTCATATTCATTCCATCAGCAGAAATCCATTTAAATTAGTTCAGGCTTCAAGAGAACCTTAGGTTAATAAGTACGTTTATAAACCCAGTCCCAAAAGCCCTTCTCTCCCCAGCTCATAATAAAACCTGAGTGTGCATGTTTAGCTCTTTTCCCGGCAGGGATATCACACAGGAAAATAATTTGGCTAGGGACCGACATTGCTTATAAACCAGTTTAATTGATCAGAAACTGGTTTAAAACTATAGCAAAACAGATGTTCGGTGCATATAAACCAGTTTCAAAATGGCTGAAACTGATTTGAGATAAACCTGGTTGAATGTAGTATCAGACTTAACTGACAGAGGTCAAACCAGTTTATAAAAAGTCTGTCCCAGACCTCTTCCTGGTTTAACTTAAACTAGAGTCCCACAGCATCTTGGCATGATCTCTGGGCTGTGCTCTCTGCTCCACTGGAGCTAGTCTGGCCCTGCCCCTCTGCTCCCCAGCCCAGCAGGGACAGGCAGAGGCGGGGGTCTGACCAGAGAGGGGTTTAATTCCCCTCTCCCTGTCCCACTGGCAAGGACCGGAGCCAGGTCTGCCAGGTGCTCCCCCTCACTGCTGCAGTGGCAGGTCAGCATGGCCCAAGGCAGAAGGGGTAGGGCACGGGGTTATTCTTCCCTTCTACCATCACAGCCCCCAAGGGAACACAGCCAGGACTGCCTGCCCCAAACACGCACTCCCTGCATGGGGCAAGCAGCAGAATAAGCACCCTGCTGCCCCCTCCTCCAGATGCCAGAGGAGGGAGGAACAACTCCGGTCCCTGCTCCTCACCTAAGCGGCCGTACCAGCAAGTATCTGGCTGTGATCTCACCCAGCTGCTGCAACAGGAGGAAGCAGAGCTCTTGATGGGGACAGCAGCCCCTGTCAATGTCACAGCACAAGCTCCTTTCTGGAGGGGACACTGCACTGCACTACATAAACAAAAATCCTCAAGCATGCAAGTAACTGCATTGGATTCAATGAGAGAACCTATATTTTTCAAGTTAAGTATGTGCTTATTGAATCAAAACTGTAATTACATAGGCAAGATCATTAAGTGTCAGCAGCATACCTTCAGGTCACTAATCAAGGTGGGTGCCTTTACAGGTTACAAAAAACCCCCCTGAACTGCTAGCGAAGGATTACAATTGCTCCTGCATTCCCACTAGCCAACTTACTCTGCCCACCCATTTGCATTCCTTCCTCTCCCCCTTCTTGAGCAATTCTCAAACCCAATTCTGAACTTTCAGGCAGCTGCCAGTTCAGATGTCCAATCAATCTACTAAAAAATTACAGCAGGTCAATGTAAAGTTTTAGATAATAGAACATTGATTCATGAAAACCAGGTCTTTTAGTACAAAATTTTATTGGAAATTCTCTCTAATCTAGAAGAGAATTTCTGGTCAAAATGAGAGGTCAGTTCCAGAATGTTCAATAATCCAGTGGTAAGGATATTAAACCAGAATGTAGGAGACCCAGTTCATGGCTATGCTTCGTCCACTTTAATGCCCTAATCATGTAGCTAAAGTGTCTCTCTCCTATTAAAATTAATGTTTAAATTTGTATATGAATTAGAACACTTTTAAAAGGAGAGTCTGACCAACCCAAAATACCTAGTGGAATGGTGGATAGAACATTCACCTAGAAGGTATGAGAGAGCAAAATCTGTTCTCTGCTCTAAAGTCTTTAACCTAGGTTTCCCATATTCCAGGTCAGAGCCCCACCCACAGAGTTACTGGCTACACTTGGATCTTATTTCTCTTTCTTGATATAAAACAAAAATGCAAATTTCAAAATATCAGAGGTGTAGGTTGTACTGTATTGGTCAATCTGAGGAAGCAGCTGATCTGGGCTCTTCCTGGATGGAGTGGCAAAGCAACCAGAGGCCAATATGTATGCAAGTACTGGCCTCTTGCTGCTTTACCACTCCATCCAGGAAGAGCCCATGCCATCCCAGGCCATCTGCAGATGCTTCCTCAGCTTGACTAGGGGCGTTTGCATTCAAAAGCTTGCTAAGAAGAATTTTTTCAACTATTTGAGTTCATCTAATAAAAGATATCAGATTTACCCCAAGAACCCTGTCTGCTTATGTCAAAATAGCAGATTTTGTCAATGAAAAAGTATTCTTTGGTTTCTGCCCTATTTGAAATCTTCAAAGTATACAAGGCAGTGGCTAGTCTTGAAGGAAACCCCGAGATTGATCCTAAAGTTTCTTACTATCATCATCCCAGAGCATGATTTCACAGGAAAATCACATAATTCCCCAGTTTCTGCTTTTCTTTTTTTGATTTCTTAGTTGATCTAATAAAAAGGTGCCATCTCTGAACCAAGAGCTCCAGAGTTATGCATTTCTTTTAGTCTCAGACCAACATGGCTACCAAGTACATCCCTGAAACATGGAAGATACTGAATTTTAGCCAATTTTGGAATTATAAACGTCATTGCTAAACAACAAAGATTTCTAAACCTCCCTGCCTTTCTGCCATCTCACACCACCAGGGAAGAAATCCTGCCTTATCTGTACATCAGAGTTAACTCGCACAGAGAAATTCTCATGGATGCAAAGGAACACACATTTACCTTCAGCTCCTGTGTGCAAAATGAAGTTTATTTTCTACCTATAGGGACACTTTTACCATCTTTAATTTTCCCTCAGCCTGAAGAAGGGCACGTGTGCCTGAAAGCTTCCAAAAAAAGATTTTTTTTTTTTTTTTGCGAATCTTAATTGGTCTAATAAAAGGTATCATCTCTGAACCAAGAGTTCTAGAGTTTTGCATTTCTTTTTGTCTCCAATCATCACTGCTACCAAATACACCCCAGTTTATTTTTGACATTCTGGCCCTCAGAAATATATTATTAGAACTAGGTAAACTCTGCATAATATCAAGTTTGATGTATATTTTCTGGAAACCTATCAATTGTTCAAATAGTTTAGAAACTTATTTATACCACTGTTTTTTCAGCAATGTGTTCAAAGAAAGAATTCACCTGAGCAATCACTATTGGAATTAACTATTCTAGCTTGTACAATTGAACTCCTCAGTCATTCAATATCCTTTCATTTCACTGCCTGTTTCTATTCAGAAAATGTTGGCTATATGGATATTGGTAATTGTACAGGATTCCCTCACCAGACACTGGGGTTAGGTTCCTGAAAGTTCCTGTGGTTGGCAAGACAAAAGGCTTATGGGAAAAATAGCAGGTGGCGGGCTGATGTACAGTCATGGAAAACCGTGGTTACTCAAAATTGTATACCATGGTAGCCAAAATGGTATATAGCGTATTAAGTGTGGATACTTAAAACCATGGTTAACAAAACCATGGTTAGTGTGGGAAACCTCAAAAGCAAGTGGTGAGCTCTGACAAGCAGTCATCTCAGACTTATCCAGCCTTATCCATTTAGTACCTCCTGACTAACATAGTTAGAACCTGCTGCAGGGAGCCTATAGTCCACTGCTGTCTGAGTGATGTCTGTGAGTGTGGATCCCTTCCTCTTAATTGGGATTCTTGGATATTACCATAATAAAAATTAGTCATCGTGAAGGAATAGCTTGATGTAGCTCAGGTTAAAATGAAGTACTCGAGAAACATGAAGGATTTAAAAAGATACAAAAAAGTGCCAACTGATATACTTCATTGCTAATTTGAGGAAATCTACCTAGAGATGGCTTACGGAATGCTTTTTCATTTTATGAAACTGTCGTATCATATAATGCCTTAATATATAGTGTGTGATGCATCATTAATTATACCAAGAAGCAGCTATAAAACAAAGTATCAACTTTAGGGATTTTCCTCTGGCTGAGCAATGGGTATTCTAAAGAGTGTTCCTGTTCAAGTGCACAATGAAAAAATCCCCAAGCAGAAGAATGAAATGGACAACTGGACATTACTGCAGGAATTGAAAAAGACACAAAAGGCTTGAAGCAAGAAGAGAGCACTATGCTTACATACCAGGAGGTTCCTTTCTTGACAACAGGAGCAGCAAAGGAAGAGGAAAACCAGTGACAGAGAAGAAATATCCTATGTCAGAGTAGAAGCTATGTACAAGATGGGGATCTTTGGACCTCGTTATGCAATAATGTCGGGCAGCTCCTGGAGCTCTAAAACCTGGACTGACCACACTAACACCTGAAATTAGTTTTAAGCACTCAAAGTTATATCACTAAAACAGGATTATCTCTGATTCAGCTCATGTTACACTAAGGTGTAGCCACTCTAGGCTATACCTTAGTGTAAACACCCCACCTGCCCCCCTCCCCTGCTGGCCCAGACTGGGGACATTGATGCCACCCCAGCACCCTAGCCACTGCCTCCCCTCTCCTGCTTACTTCTGCCTGTCCCAGGGAAGCAAGCAGGGAAGGGTTAACCTGCCCACCCATCTACTGCCGCCACTGCTGCTCTCTGGGCAGTCTCAGCCCAGAGCAGTGGTGGGGTCCAAACAGACCGGTTAACATTTCCCTGTCTGCTCCACTGGGACAGAGTATGGACAGTCACAAGTAAGCAGGGATGGGTAGTGGGGTGGGGGGAGGGAGAAGAGAGGCTTTAAACTACTGTGATGTCAGCAGGTCATATGATTCTATGGCAATTAGGCTGTGAATTACCATTTTCATGAATAGGTAACAGATGGATTTTGTCCCTAAACGGATGTCAGACTGCCCAGAGACAGCGTAAAAGACTTCTTAAACCGAGGGAATTCGAGACTACATTAAGTTGCACGGTTAGATATTCTCAGTCACAAGTGTCTAGTAGGAGAAGCTTACATACTTCACAATATTGCTACATTTAACATGGGTGACTGATGCCTCCTAATACTGGGGGGAGAGGGGCACCAGTGGCCGATCACCATTTTTATTTAAAAATGTAAAGGGTGACATATTTCAGAGAGGATTGAGACGTCTAAAGAAAGAAGTTCTGTGATCACAAAAGACAATCTTCAGATTCCTCACACTAAGCAATACATTTTTATCCTTCTTCAGCTGCTGGCTTCTCTGAGTTCTAACAAAAGATTTGTGCTTATTATGAGAAATTGAGAACACGCACAATAATCTGTGCCAACAAGTCCAGGCAATCTGGAAAAGTAAACCAAGACCACCAACTCTCTTTCAAGTGCTTTGAAATAACTTTGTCAATGTTGACTTTTGTAGCATTCAGAAGTCCCTGAGCCTAGTGATGAAAAGGCTGTTTAATGTCATTACCTCAATGCATCCATCTCCTAGGGCTTTTTTGTAAATGCCATCTTTCAGTGCTCACCCTGCATGGAAAAATTCATCTCCTGTTTGTCTCAATTGTATCATTTCTGGAATTTTGGAACTATGCCTACCCTCCTGTGGGTTATACTATATACCAGTATTCCCACAGCCACTCACACTACAGGGCACTTGAATTTGAATGTTTTTAAAAACAAGCTTGCTGTTGGAGAATTTTAGGAAGTGACTGCAGTCTCTAGATTTCATGTTCTCAGACTGTATGTCACCAGGAATGATTGTCTTCATCCAAAATAAACTTAATTAACAGGCCAATAAACATGACAGATTTTTCCAAACACTTTGCTGGATTTATGTCAACCAAAATTACTTAAAAATAATTTAGGTAATTAACATATTCATTTTAAATTAAATGCATAGTATTTTGATAACTGGTTATTGCACATTTCATCTACTAGTTCTTTTGTTTAGCTTTATCAATATATACAAAACTATATATCAAGTGCATAAAATAGTCTAGGCAGTCATTTACAAATCCCTCCTTCTCTCCATAATTAATGTTCTGAAAGGAATTATCCATATGGAAATAAGAGGGGAACATAACAGAACCTACATGCCTGTCGGCCCAGAGGCAGCAGAGTCTTTCATTCACTGAACAACTGGAACGGTGCCAGACATTAAAACGGTCAAAGAGGTGGATACATTTGTGCCAAACACCATGTTGTGTTGCGACTGCTTAGAACACCACAGATCTAGCCATTTGTTAAAATGGATGAGCCACAGATGTGCAGACCTCAATGGAAGTCAAGTTTACATGCCAGGTACAGCATTTAGACTATGAAAGGTGAAAAGATTAAAAAACTAAGCCTTATTTTACTTTTTAAAAAGAAGTTTACAACACAATTTGTATTTGGTCACTTTTCTGCATGTGAAGGCCCATGCATATGCTCTGGATGTATATTCACCACAGTTAGTTTTTTGGGATGTTCATCAGGAGGAAAGAAAGAATAAAATCTCTTACATAAATACGTACCGAGTCTTCTCTATAAAATATTATTCAATAATCAAAAGGGTTGTGAAATTAATACATTGGGAATTAGCAAAGCCATTTTCACACCAGATTTATGCAAGTTCAACAGACAAGCTACTTTTCACACTGATGCCCAGTTTAAGAGTTACTGCCCACTTACATAGAATATAATTTTTGTGTTGTAATACATAAAAAGCTAATTACATTTCAGTTTCTTATTTCATACTGTGGCTTTTACATACATAAAATGTGCTTGTGTAGATTTTGTCAACAGATTATTATTAAATATTTTTGATGTATGTCTAAAATTCTTTTTATATTTCAGTGGCAGTTTTAGTGGGTATCAATAGAAGCATCACAGGTCAAACAACAATTAGGCTAATCAGTTATTCCATTGTACACAAGATTGTACAATGCTTATTTGGAGTATTATATTAAGTTTAGATCTACATTTCCAGAATGGATGGGCAACATAAGGAACCTTAAAATACGATTTTGCAAAAAGATTAAGGAAACTTGTTCAAGATGGAACATACCAAAGTAAAATTTAATTATTACAGAAAGCCAAGTCATAACAGTTGTTGCCATTAAAAAGTCAACATTTGTCAATATATTCTACAGCAGTATTACCAGAAAATAAACTACTTCTCAGATCTGTTTTTAACTACTCTTAAATACTGAGTTTTTAGCAGTGATTATGTAACCTGGCCCCTTTCCCCCCATCATTAATATGCACATGAAGTATCAGGCAGATGGCCTTTTAAGGCTGTGGACCTATCTACTTCCAGCTCCACTGCTTTACGGTATATTTAAGAAAGGGAGCCAGGAAGGGATTAGGAAGTTGCAGTCTGCCCACCAACGAGGACCAGAAGCTGAAGACTACAGCAGAAAGGGCCAGGACAGGGAGTGGATGGATATGGGCTATTGCCCATGCTGGTGAATGAGAGAAGTCTACAGACCACTACAAAGAATATAAAAGATGATTTATTTCTATTTGGAATAGCAATTAGAACAGCTTAGGCTAAAGGGATAAATACCAGGGTCACTGGGGAAATCAGCTACTGGTCTCCAGGGAGTCACCAGTCCCATCAGGGCAGACTCCATCAATGTTATTATTCAACTCCATTGGTGTTATTTGGGGGTTAGGTATTACCAGCTACATCAGGCTCCCTCAGCTTAGGTGGTCTGTGAGCATACTGTCAGGTTACTGCCTATAAGACTGTGCTCCAAACCACCTCACTGGGCAGACAGACATGCAGCTCCCTGCTGCAACTCCTGGCACTTCACAAAAAGCATCAATAATTAGTGACACCCCCTCATCCCACCAAACCCAACCAATGTTTGTTGTTGGGTCCAGGGGGTAGGGTATCATGCTCCATTATAGAGCCAGTCCAGGAGGAGCTGTGTGTCTATAGCCTCTCTCCTCTAGCCCTACCCCCATCTCTGGTGCTGTCTGCAGGATAGGATGGGGAGAAGGAGGGGAGAAAGCTCCAGTCTAGGTTTTGTCCAGCCTGTGCTGATAGAGGGGAATAGTCTCCCCAAGGTGCAGGGTTCCAATCTACCCTCCCTGCTTCCAGTGCAGGCTGGGCAAACCCCAGACTGGAGCTCCCTCCTCTCCCTTCCATCCTGCAGACAGCATCAGGGGCAGGGCTGGGCTGCATCATTCCAGCCAGGCTCACAGAGAGACAAACAGAAGTTAATGAACGTGGTCCATTTCAGAGTGCCTTCATCTGAACCATCATTAAATGAGGATTAATTTGTTGCACAATAGGGCATTTTTAAAATACTCTGCAGCCATGCCCTTCTGTCATGGCATGGCTGTCTAATGCTTTCAAGGGGCTAATCATGTGACAAATATCACTTCTGTCAACTCCCATTGTTACAAGAAAGAGACCAGTCTTCAGTTCCTAGTGACAAAAAACCTGGACAGGTTTGTTGTCTACAAATAAACCCAGACACTAAAAACTCATGACCAGCCGGTTCATGGTGCTAGCCAGGTCATTTTCAGGCATGGTACAGGCACCAACATAATCCCTAATCCTAGTACAAATTATTAAGGATTCTCAGGCCCCTTTTTATACAACAGTTGAAACAACTGCATGTTTACAGTGTATGCATCCTACATCTCACCAATTAGTGCAACTTTCCTACCAGATATCTGTGACCACATCATTTTGATCTTTGTTTTGGTGCTCTGTACTGGTCTTATCCATTCACCCTCTTTCTATTGGCCTCAGAAGTTCCTCTGAAACTAATGCCTTACTCTTTCAGTATTTGCATGGAAGCTATATATGGTATGCCTAGCTTTGCATTCACTGGGGCCTATGTCAGTTCATGCTGTTCGCTGGGCTTCCATCCGATTGGTATGTACTAGTCGTTGTACTAACCCATGCTCCAAGCAAGGCCTCCACCAGCTACCACCTGTTAGATACTATTGAAGAGTAATAGGCAGATGAGGTTCTTTGGGTAAATTTGATCTCTTTTATTAGACCAACTAAATAGTTGGAAAAATTTTCTTAGCAAGCTTTTTCATTTAAAAACCCTTCATCAGGCTGAGGAAACATCTGCAGTTGGTGTGTACTCTCCATCCAGGAAAACTTCTCTGCCTATGGTCTTAGGCCAACATGGCTACAGACTATACCCAACTGAAGAGCAGGTTTCTCATACACAAAAAGGTGAGCTAGATAAACTACCTGCTGACTTCTACCAACTTAAGCAACTACTCCTTGGGCATATTCAAGAGGAGGTTGGACGATCACCTGTCTGGGGTCTTGTGAACCCAGCATTCATTCCTGCCTGTGGCAGGGGGTCAGGCTAGATGATTTGTTCAGGTCCCTCTTGACTTAGCTACTATGAAACTATGAAATCCAACAAGTAATTGAAATCAACAATGAGCTTGGTTTACTAGGATTTACATCACTGAACTTTTCTTAGTGTTGGGAGTTACTTGAAACTGAATACTTTAAATGATCCCTGTAAAAACAAGCTTAAAGTTTTGTCAAGACTTTTTATACTGCATATAGCTCAGCAATCCACCAGATCCCAGAATGTCTTTATCCACATACCTTCCTACCACAGAACCATAGAAACACCTCCTTCTTCCCCTTTCTTGTACACTGTTTAAAATTAAAAAATAAACCATATGCTAAGGATACCCACTTTGAATAAAAAGCAATTCTTCTCCCCATCCCAAAATGAGAGATTCAACTTCAAGAAAGATTATTAAGGCAATACATAAGGGCAGAAACAATCTAAAAGTACAACACAATTTATTTGTTACTCAAATAATTCTTGGTAGCTTACACAAAAGCCTTCACTGACAATATCATAAGAAGAGTCATCAATGCCTCACTATCACAGAATGTGTTCTCTCTCTCTCTATCTCTCGTTTTTTCCATAAAACAATATTACAGGCCTATTTTGACAAGTTTAGAGCATAAGACGAACCTCCTGTTTTAAAAAAAAAATGCACAGAATTTCTGACTGACCTTGACCCTTTTATCCTGTCCTTGACCTCTGGAATATGCATTACATTGTGGATGGATATTTAAGTGTGCACAGAAAGCTATGAGCAGGAACGGCAGAAGGAAGTAAAGTCTATTTTAAACAATGGCATCCTACCTCTTCTTTTGAACTTTAGAGTTCTGGTTATCAATTAGAAAAAGAACCTTGTGGGCAGCTCTGAAATATTACAAGATATAAGTGCCACAGTAAGCCAGACCATATTACAGGTACTTCTGTCACAAAAGAGCATATTTACACAAAAGGTTAAACACTGCAGTAGTAGAAAAGACTGTTTCTGCATCAGTCATTGTGTATTATCTTACAGTCCCTTATTATAATCATTCAAACAATATTCCTCCGTGACAACAGCAGAGGGCCCAGTCCAAACCTCTACTCACTACACCTCTGTTTAATTCCCAGAGCTGCCATGAATTTACTAGCAAAAGATAAATGCCTTACTAGGCAGATGGTGTGTGTGCCTTTCAATAATTTTTGTAAGAGAACTTCCCTGTTAACTATCTGCATTAAGGACTCTCTAAAAAGCTGTGTCCAGTGGATGATGAGGTACATTTACAAGAGACATCCAGGGCTAATTTCTTGAATTCTACCTCTATGGTACAAACAGCAGAACTACTTTATACACATAATGGGGAGAGTGGGGAGTGGAAACTTAACTGGCTGCACCAGATTTACAATAACCACCCATGAAGAGATTGTAATACAGATAAAAAATAGGACACAGCTGTAGTCAATATTCCAGTGCTGTCATATGCAAAAATAGAGCTAAATGTTAGTGAACAAAAATATTTACTAACGAGCTTTCCAAGCCATGTTGCATAGTTCTGATTTAAGTTATTTCACTGGAACACACTTCAGCTCAACTTGCTAATGAACTAGCACAGTCAGCCCCTAAGGTTTCATTGGAGAAAAACACTTCAGTTCAATTATTGATTTCTCCAAATTATGCAAAAAAGCATCAGCCTAAAGCTCCAGATGCCTATACCAACACCATATTTTAAGTGGATGGACCATGTATACACACAAAACATCCATACAGACCAACGAGAAATATAAAATACCAAGTTAGCCAACAAAACCTAGAACTTCAGCATGTCATCCCATACTACTCAGCTCTACTTGCCAAACTTCACTAAGGGCCTGGGAACAAAGCCTTTCAGTCAGGCTCTGAAGTAAACAAATTCTTAGATTCCAAGCTCTGGGAAAGGGATTGCCACTGTGGTGGTCACATAGTGGTTTGTGACTCTGATCCTCAAACAAGTCCATTGGTGCTTCTGCAAAAGTACTAAGCTTGGTTCAAAGGGGTAAAGATGCTAAGGTATGTCTTTATAGCAAATTCAACTTGAGTTAAGGTACTATCAACATTCTTTTACAGTGAGTTACAGGGAAGAGGAACTTGTCCATCTCAATTTGACATATGGTGGAAATTATGGCAGTCCAATATAAATTTAGAGACTCTTGGTGGAGATAGGGTGTAGAGGGGTCACATCAGCAGCTGGCAATCCACGCTAAGTCATGCGTTGCCCTGTATCCCATAAGGGACTAATCAACACAATCCAACAAGGGACTGGGTGTGTACTAAGACTCAAGTTAGGAACATCATACAAGTTGCAACTTGAGTGTATTTTGCAGAGACACCCCCTTCCCTCCACCTCAAAAATCATCATTCTCCATTTTTTAAACCTGAAGAATATTAAAAATTCAGGCACCTATTTTTACTGGCTTTGAAAAGTGATTAAATCATCTCGGAGGAAGACTGCAAGATCCAGCCACCTACACTCACAGAATAATTATTAGTCCAATCCCGCTCATTTACTTGAACATACTATTGAACTCAAAAAAGTTTCTTGAATGGGAGAACAGTGGTTTTCAAATTGGGGTATGTGTACCCCTAGGGGTACACAGCATTTTGCCAGTGGGTACATGCCTAAATTTTAATAATGGCAGGTGAGCTTCTGATTGTCAATGTGCAGAAATACTATTACTTAACACATAGCAAGGGCACCAAGTACATGGGGCCCTCAGGAAGAGGGCTGTCACCTGAAATGCATAAAACTTTCCACATGTCCATCATTTCAGGCTCCCCTCCCCACCAGCAAAAATAAAAGTTGGTACCTAATGGCACATGGTGACCATCAGAGAACATGCAGAGACACATCAGGTGTATGGAGTACGACCAGCAATTCTTTTGGCACATAAAGGCATACACGCTGGTCTAGCAGATAGAAAACTGGACCAGAAATCAGGGGGCAAGGAGGCATTCCTACTTTGCTTGCTGACATTGCTGGAAACTTGCCCAAGATTACTTATCCTCCATGTGCTTCCACTTTCCCTCCCATCTTTTGTCTATTCTGCTGTTTATAGTATAACTTCTTCAGGGCAGGGACTTTCTCTTCCTATCTGTTTGTCCAGAGTCCATCACAATGAGAGCTGATCCAGATTATAGTCTTTTGGCACTACTGTTATCACAAGGTTGTGTTCCACGTCTCACCTTCATTATGTTAAATCAATTGCATATCAGCTCCTAGTATTATGGAACTTGAAGCAATCTAGTGATGCATGTACCCACTTATAATGTAGACTGCTTTCACATAACTTCCCTTAGTATCGTAACTTCCAGCATTCCCCTAACCCAGGGGTTTTCAACCTTTATTGGTCAGGGTCCCCCTGGTGACTGGTCTAGCAGTGGGGAGTCCCCTAGCAGCCAATCAACATGTGGGAAGGAAGAGGGTCCCTTACAGTGTGTGGCAGTACAACTGGAAGTGCTGCTAGCTTCTCAGTGCCACTGTTGCATACCCCCTCGGGCCTTCCAAAGTATCCCCACGAGTATGCATACCGCCAGTTGCAAACCCCCACTCTAACCGATATAATTAAGAAACACACAAGCTTTTCCATGAATTGGCTTCTTTTATTTGTTAAACAAGCAAATACTAGCATTACTAGGGTTGTGTCAATATCCAGACTGGACCTCAAAAACAACATTGGATCTACCCTTTTATTTTTTAATTATGACAAACAAAAGCATGCGACTAGCCACATTCAGTTATAA
This sequence comes from Caiman crocodilus, assembly GCA_030014935.1. NCBI lineage: Eukaryota > Metazoa > Chordata > Crocodylia > Alligatoridae > Caiman > Caiman crocodilus. The sequence continues at coordinate 34,520,917 of JAGPOW010002514.1, read as the reverse complement.
AACAGCACCAATTAGATACAATTATAGATTAGTTGTGTGATGAAAGACACTGCAAACTTGTTCCTATAGCCCGGCACACACCATAAGAAAACTACACTTAAATGCCTTCCATATTCCTCCAGCTAATGTTTATTACATGAATATTCTGCAATAAGAATAACTATTTATACTGCAATTCACCAGTACATGCTAATAGTAGATAATCCACACCAAATAAATTACAAGTAACAACGTTTAGGTTGTATATTACACTTCCTAGAGGTCTACTGAAAAGTTTGCTTACTTTAAATGACTACATAAAGTTAACTCAAAGGTCACTTTAACCAAAGGTATGTGTGTCTACAAATCATAAAACTACCAGATACATTGAACTTCTTTATCTGCGACTTGTGTGGCAAAGTACATTTCACAGTGGAACTAAATTCCATTTTGTCACCCTCTTGTTGTACCTTGTTTAGAGTGTATCACACTGTAAATTGTTTAAAAACAATATTCTCCATCATTCTATACCAGGATATAACAAAGTATAATGACTTAGCCATTTGAGGAAATGCATTTTCTATTCATTATAATAAACCTACTAAGCATAGGGGCATTCATAGAAAGCATAAAAGCAAGATGAAATGTCAAATGTGTAACGTAAGTAAAATCTATTTTAAAAGTTGCAAAGTTATCCCTAAAACATTTTGCAAAACAAGATTTCCTATGGACTATAGCAAAAAGTTTCAGCTGTAACCCTACTTTTTATGATGTAAGTGAAGGCCACTTGAAAAAGATACCGAAAATTAATTACAGATGTTACTTGCTAACAAATATAGTGTTCAAAGTTTGATTTCAAGACAAACTGCAGCAGTATTTAAGACAACTATATTTAGTACTCTCTAAGAAGCTGTACTGTACATTCGGAAGAACCAGGCAGCTCTCTGAAGAAAATATACTTTTTAAAAGTTATTACTTACATTAAGTCAGTCTGAGAAGCCACAGCTTCAGAAAAAAAAGCTAGAAGGAAACAGCATAGGCTTAAATTCCTTTAACAGAAAGAGTGTAATCCCGAGTATAGTGCAAGCCATTTATTTGAAATAAAATTAGCATTGCAAACACTGCACAATAATGTTTCCGTTGAAAGAACAAACACTGCAGAAAGCCTGTGAAATTAACTCCTTACATGAATGGCTACATTTATAGCAGGGTCATGTCCATTGTTACACTTACTATAAAGAGTAAAAGAATACCAGTTTGTTAGCTTTCTAATATCTGACCTTAATCTGCAGCTGTATTGTTTTAAAACTCAGCTGCAACAGAAGTAACACCCGACAATCTCAGGAAACCAATGAGGGAGTCACTATGACGGCTTTATCAGATTAAACTGCAAATCCCAAATGGCATTTCCCACTGGCTTTTTAATACAGTATTGGAGTGGATTTTTAATGCCAAAGTGCTAATGTGCTGGCATTTTACTTACTATGAGCCTAACAGCCCTTCAGCTGCATATGAAATAAAGCAGATTTTTTTTTAAAAATAAGCTTCAGTTTTTCAGGTAGTGTGAAAACAACTGCAAGAAGCAGGATGTCAGTCTTAGTATACATGAATTCATTATGTGCTGTACTTTTATGCATTTCTCCTAGTAGATCATCATTCACCACTAGCCTAGCATACCCAAACCACATGAAGTGTTTTTTCTCCTAACACAAACCTATCACGTCTTTAATTCAGTGTTAATGAGATGCAGCGTCAGCATGAATAACCCACAAATGCAGCATCCCTGTACTTACGTAGTAAAACACCCAGTATGTGAGGATCAACCATGACATTTCTGAAAAACGTATCCACAATATAGCTGACAGGATTTAATAATGTAAAGCCATGTTAACCCGCTCAGGTTGATTGCTACAAGGTTAACTGTACTAGATATCATATAGTATAGAATCTCAAAATGTTAATCAGCTGCTAATACAGTACCTCCTAATTACAAGCATTCTTGCTTATAGTATGTAATTAACTTAGAGTTGAAAAAGTCAAAATTACTCACAGAGTCCTGAGGAGGCAATAGCAAACTCTTTAAGGCAGGAAATTCCAGGGCAATATTATAAAACAAGTAGGAATAAACATGCATAAACTCAGGAACTGACAGGCCTCTGGATTACTGCAACTGTAGGAATCATGCTCATGCATGCTGAAGTATAATTTATGAAACTGAGTCTAAGAAACAGCCAATCAGTTAGCTCCTCATAACAAGTCCAACTGGCTCTGAAGAGCTGAAAGTGCTGCAATAGAACAATAAAGAAGAGCTATCCCACACATTAATCTGCTTATCTGGGATTGCTTTATGTCAGAAAACAGAAAACATGAAAGGATATATATATATATAGTTTCACTGTTAACAAAACCTGCAGATAACTGCACTGAGATCAGAAGTGCTACAATCAAGAATGCCAGGCTGTCAGTCACATTATCAGTTGAAATGCTATAAAAGCAAGGGGAACAATCCTCCCAACTTACTAATAATCATTTTTTTTCACAGAACTGACAGAAAGCTATGTAACCTGGATTAATACATCACATGCAATTGCCTTCTTGCTCTTTTGCTGAAAACTTAAATATAACATAGCTATTTTAATGTGGTTTGCCTTGCATGAAATCTATTTCGAGCCTTTTTTTTGTTCAGGCTGAAGATGGCCAGCCATTAAAAATACCAAAATTATGTTAAGAGCAAGTAAGAGCATCACGCACCACACTTCTAGTGTAAACAAGGATAAAATTGAAGATTTTAGAAAGGTCATGCTTTTTCCATGAGGAAAAGTAGGAGACCAGAAAAGCATGTTTTATGGAACTGGAACTTACTACATTAAAAATAAATAAATAAATGAAAGCCACAGAGGAGAGGACAGATCAGATACAATAAAGCCACTGTGTGAATACCTGTCCTGTGAGATATTCCACTATTTTGAAATGGTTTCATTCCAAGGCATTTTGTAAAATGGAGTTTTCCACAAAAATGGTTTCAGGTTAATTGAAATGTTCCCAATTTAAGCTTTAAATGTATACTATAATTAAAAAATAAAAATAAAGAAGCCAGGTAAAAAATTCAAATAGTCCAATAAATTCTATTTATAAAAACAGCTCTCCCCCATATGGAAAAAAAAAAAAAAAAAATCAAGAGTCCCACTGAACATTTCATTTTTGATAAATCACCATTTTCCAATAGAAAAACAGTGCACTGGGAATTTTTAAAAATCTGTTCTATTAAAGACCTATTTTAAGTCCAATTGTATTAGAAAGTAAATAAAAGGATGGCTGAACAGCTACTGAAGTTAACGGTCATTCAATTTACATGTGCAATTACAGTAATTTTAAATGAACATATAAGTATGATCGATCATGTTTTTGGACAGGCATATATAGTCCTAAATTTTTGTTTTAAAAAAATATTTTTATTGCTTTTTATATGCTCCTATAATTTCATCCTTTTTCCTTTCCCTTGTAACGCTTGTTTTAGTTATTTCAAAAAGTCTTTCTGTTGAAGGATGTGTTATTAATCCTACTCTAATTTTTGTCAGTTGAAACACATGTATGCAGTAGTATGGGTTTACATTTTACTGATTTGGCGTTTCCTCTGGGTCTATCTATAGGTCCATACAGACCATCTGGACCATCCTGTCCTGCTGGGCATCATTATTTGACTTGGAGAAATGTGACATTTTAATCTTTGCAAACAAAGACTTTTTAAATACACCTATAAATCCTTCTCAGGGTCTCCTGCCTGTCAGTCTTACTGCAAGCTACAGCCCAGAATGTGTTACTTATGCACTGTATGTTTGTTTAAATATAATGGTTTTTTTTCTTGGCTGTTGTTGCCAAAACACATGGAAATAAAATGTTAGAAATGCCTTGGAAAAAATTAACAGTTTATATGGGATATTCAGGACAATTTTATGCATCCAGTTTCAGTTGTTTAGTGCTTTATAGCTGGCAAATAATCATTTTATCTAAACTATAGCCAAAATGAAAGCCATTAATCAAAAACAAACAATTCCAACATTGTGATATAAAAGTTACCAGTGGCAAGAACTCTAAACCAAATGCTCTTCTCCTAGAGTTAGTAAGCACAACAATTTTCAAATATCTAGTTGAAATAAAATTATAATTGCATCCTATGAGATAAAGTGTTGGGTTAAAAATTTCATGTCTCTATGCATATTTGGCCCAAAAACTTGGGGACAGACCTTTACTGAGTTTTAAACAGAGTGAGTAGTTGGGTTATACTGCTTATAGAAACTGAGAAATAATTCTGCACATTGCTTGAAGATTTGGGGAAATAAAACACCTATGCAGGGGTGGATTAATGCATGGGCCTGCGGGGCCTTGCCAATCAGGGGTCCCCTGGGGCACCACAGTCCAGCCAAGCATCCTAGCTGTGGGCATTGAGGGCAGGCAACGTACGCCTCCCCCAGAGCCAGAGGGTAGGGGCCAGGCTCGAGGCTCCATGCAGCTGGTGGCAGCTTCCCAAGACTGCCCGTTGCCAGGAGGCCCCATGGGTGGCCCCACTCCTGCTTCCACTCTGCCATCTGTGGGCGGCTACTGGCACCAGTGCCACTGGGACAGGACAGCCCTACCCCACCAGGGCCAGCAGAGGGCAGGTGGGCAGCCAAGGATGGTGCAAAGCCCATCCCTGCCCCCTCGCCCCCACCCAAGGCCAGCCCCAGCCTCAGCCCTGGCCTGTCCCACTGCACTGGGGGACCACAGCCCTGGCTGCACAACACCTGCCGGGTGGAGGGGCCGGACTGGGTCAGGGCCAGGGCCACCATCTCAGCAGCACTTGTGCCCCTTGGCTCACCCCAGGCATGAGGAGGAGGCTGGTGGGCTCAGCTACAGGCCCTTGGCAGGCACAGGGGAAATCTGCCCTCGCCTGCTGGGCGGCCTCCAATTTTCTGTTTACCCAGTGCCCTGTTAAATCTTAATCTGCCACTGCCCCTATAAACCCACCTCCCTCAAGTCCCTGGTTTCAGCAGAGTTCTCAATATTTTTCCTCACACAAAACTATTCGCACAGAACTGCTCTACAAGGTTGCAGCTTAAGATTTTGAGAAAATCATACTCCCCCACGTTTCACTCCCAGTAAGTATCAGTTTTGTGAATGTCTGCAAATGTGTTCGCTTTTTGTCCAAATCATTTGCTTCAGGAGATTTATACATCACACAAAATAAAGTGTGTGATAAATCACATCGACTTTTATTTATCTTAAATCTGGTAAACGCACCATTTTGAACAAAGGTGGGTCTTTTCAATTATACAGTTTTTTCCACAGCAGAGAATAAATAATGAAGGAAAAAAATAGCCTTTCAGCCTAATATCAGATTAACAATAGTGTTGATCTGTGCTTTCATGCCTTCTCAGCCTCATTCAAAAGAATGAGACATAAGTGCGTGCAACAATTTTAACAAGGAGCATCTATATGTTTTAACGTAGTACATGAACTGAACATAGTGACTATACTGCTTTTTTTCTGGACAAGATGCTGCAAGGCACCCTCCCCACCCAGGTAATTCTACCAGTTATTCAACTGGTGAAAGTCAAAAACGTTTTCTGAGGTTACAGAGATGAAAACAGGTGACCATAATACATTAAGGGTAACCTGGGGTCCCTCAATTTACCAAATTTGGAGGAAGAATGGGTATACTGGCAGGTGGACTGTACCGTGCAAATATAATCAGTTCACCTACTGCACCTACTCTCATCAGCTTTTTTTTTTTTTTTTTTAATTCTTTCAATAACAGGGAAGCCTATTGTGGTAACAATAAACCCCAGGAATTTAAGATCAGTCACCTTCTTAAACAAGCTCCCCATGAGGAAAGATAAATATTCCAGTTTCACCTTCCTGTTGGCCTGATCAAAGGAAAATAATGCAAATGCAAGTTGGCTTCTTTCCACACAGCCCAAGGAACAACCATCACCCAGGGCTGCTTCCACTACCCAGGGGTACAAAAGAACACAAATAAGTGCAAGTTCCCTCAGCCTACCTTAAGTGAGGCCCCAGTGAAAAAACAGCTCTAACAATAGCTGTGATCTTTGGGAAACAAGCATACTTTTCGTATTAATCAGGAATCTACAATCCTAGTTTCACCACTTTACCAAAGTTCAGTCGGGTTCTGCCAAGAGATCTGGCAAAGTCTGGATGTTTTCCCCAGCGTGTACAAGGATGGCTTAGTCATCAGCATACTGAAATTCAAAGATGGTTGCTTGGAATATTTTGACCTTCAAGCGAAAACATCCCAAGTTGAAAAGTCCTTCCTCCATTCAGTATTCAGTGTCAATTCTGGAACATACGCAGTTCTTAACAAGAATTGGGGTGAGTGTCAAACAATGGAGAACAGAGTTTGATGATGGTGTATCATGCACATATAACAATGGATCTTGGCACCACTCTCTTAAACTAGTCTTGGTGTTTACAGGTGGTATAGCCAATGGATTTGGCACAGGCCATATGGATGGCAATTTTAAATCCCTTCTAGAGTTCCTCAATGTTGTCTTCATTTGTGAGCAGGTCAGAAAGTTTTTCTTTGAAGACTGTTCATATATTTCACTATACAGTAACTATACTGAGAACTATATTGGCAGATAACCAACTCCATTTTTCCATATAGTTAACTGCAACTGTGTGCACTTTTTGCCCTTTTTCTTGTGTACTCCATGCTTATTGAGGCTGATGGGTCTGATTCTAAGCCAGCATTTGACAGTTTTTCCTCAGATATCAGTAATCTGCCCTTTCACTGTACAAAGAGATTTCCTTATGTGCTTAAATTTCATGCACTGCAAACAGTCCTAGTAAAGCCAATGTCAGTATGACTGCTATTAATCTTGACAAATAGAATTAGTCATTATGAGACTTCTTATGACAAAAACATTTACCCATTGAAATGCACGTGTATTACACAGAAATGTGGCTATAGCACTGGCACAAGTAACTGTAAAGATGACAAAGAGAGGCAACACAACTAGAACAGGACTGAAAACAAAAGATATGGACAATCAAAATAGTGCCATACATGAATTACTTAGGAAGTGCCGATTAGGTCTTCATTTGCTTTGTCAGCAGCAATAATCCATTAAATGTTAAATAATGAATCAGGTTTCCCCAACAATATTAGAAATGATTGAAGTATAAATACACCATAGTGAAATAAAATTTGAGTACTAAGAGCTGCTTAGCATTTGTTTGATCTCCAGATGTGAATTTTATTTCATACAGCAGTGATGCCAACAAATTACAAGTCATAAAAATAATTATACTCTATACGATAGTTTGTACACTGTTCAAAGGCTTCCTTCACAGAAGCAGAAAGATGGAAAACATACAACAAACAGAGCACATGACCTAAAAATACACCAGCTGCATCAAAAAAAAAAGTGGAAGATTTTTGACTAACACGCAACAGAAAAGAAATACAATCAACTAGAGCAGAAATTGAAACTGCTGGTGATAGATAATACAGACAGCAGCCAGGTAAGGTCACACTGTGCATGGCTGAATGCAAGAAGATGGAAAAAGTAGGTAAAACATAAAAAGAAAAAACCCACCTATGTCACTTAAGAGCTAAGTCTCACTAACTTTCAGTTAAGGAAGCACTCTGAAAATTTTTATTCAATATCAACTTTTTCTCTTACCCATGCATTTAGAATAGCCTCTTATGATCTAACCTTTTTCTTTCAGTGGAAAGTAAATTCATTCGCCACATGGTGCACACAATTAGTTTCTATTCCTCCTTCACTTCAGCTAGGGCCCTGTTCTCCCAGCCCATTCCCAGGTTCCTTTATGTGTCTGGTCTTGTTTTCTCTAAACAAATCAGATACAGTAAGAGAGCTGAACACTTCATTTTAAAAAAGTAAAGAACAAAATGTTGTTTCTGTTCCGGTGGGAACAAGTTTAATTACACCACCCATCACGGTAAGCAAGAAAAAAAATTCAGGTTTTATTGTTCTTATTCATTTATATTTCCACTAAAACTTGAAGATGTCAAATGCAATCCATACCCTGTTATAGCAGCCATTTTAAAAACAAAAAAGAAAGTCTCTGGCCTGAGCTTAGCATTAAATATGGAAGTATGTTATTATCTCAGATTAGGAGAAAGGTATTTAGAGTCACTAAGTGATTTGCCCATGGACACCAAGAAAACCTATGAAATGGAGCCCAGTTTTCCTCAGGCCTTAGTTAAGTGCATTACAATTGCAATACCTTCTTTCTTCCCCTTAATAAATATAAATAATGGTGAATTCACCGTTCACAAACCCATCCAGGTACTACATATGAACCCACCACATAGGATATTAAATTGCTGCACCATGGAATGCTTCAATGTTGTGGAGTGAGCCATCATACATCTCCCAGAATAGGAACAATGGAAGCATTCAACTTTGATGGCTCTCATTCAAACAAATGGAGTGGCATAGGGCAATAGGATGGCTGTAACCCAGAAAAACAAATCCATCCAAGTAAGCCTGCAGAGATAGGGTCTGGAGCAGCACAACTTCACCAGAAACAAGACTAGAGATCAGGATATAAGGAAAAAATTCTTCACGGTTTTTGTGACCAGATTTTGACTCCCAATAGGGGTGGTGCAGGCTCCTACCCTGGAGATTTTCAAACGGAAACTGAACACACCTTGCTGGGGTTACCTGACCCCAGCAGTCTTTGCTTCCCAAAGCAGGGGGGCTGGACCCCACGATCTCACGAGGTCCCTTTCAGTCCTAAACTTCTGAGAATCTGTGAATTCATGCTGAACTTCAACAACTACATAACTGAAGATACAAGGAGAACTTACTCATGTGGTGCATCCACACATGCACTTGCAGCAGCTCAAACAGGAAAAGCAAATATTTGTGCTGGAGATTTTTGCCTTAGCACACATGCCTGAACATGCACTTTGGTGTGGGGCAAGTTGTGCCAGTTGGGACAAACTGACCCTGCGCAGCTCCTCCTGGATCTGCAGCCAGAGTATTAACACCTGTCCTGGTTAGCAGTTCAGGGCTACTTACTCTCAGGAGCTTCTGAGGCCCAGCTAGTTGACATATGGGGACACTAGCCTCCCGTGCCAGCTGGACTGCTGCAGCAGCGCTGACCTAGAGTGGCCCCTGTAACCACTACCCATTGCAGCAGACTAGCAGGAGGAAGGAGGAAACTGCTGCCTGGTTATGACCTGCCACCACCTGCGACAGTATCTGCCCCCTTGGACCTGCAGCCTCATGTCTGCACACCTGCCAGACCTGGATGGGGATTGCATGACTGCCTGAGCTGTGGCATGGGCACTGCAGCAAAGCAGTCTGCACCTTTGGGCCAGCAGCCAGTGGGCCATGGCTGCCCAGTTGGGATTTGTGCAGCACTGCTGCCATGTGTGCCCTGACCCTGCCATCTGGGCAGCTATCGCCTGGAAGATGTTCTTAGTGTGGTAGCCTGCTTTGAACTGCCAAACCATGTCCTCCTGACCCCAAATGGCCACAATGTCAGCCACCTCGTTTGCTCTGCAGCTAGGTCCCAGGTGCCAGCCCTGGCCAGCCTGCCAGCAGGCTCCTCTGCCTGAGTCCTGTCATTTGCCTCACTAGCAGAAATCCTGGTGTTCCCCATTTAAAAACTGCAGATTCTCTGATAAAAGATCCCAAATTAAATCTTTAAAATACAATAAAATTCATGTTACTCCACAATTAAAACAAAAGACCACTCTATCTATCGATTGATAGATAAATACCAGATAGATGTATATAGATAGATATCAGTTGGGCAATGTTTTATTGATATATTTACAATGTTAAAGCAATTTGGAAGCCTACCAGTGCCTCCATCATCATAAAATAAATTCTACATATCTATATAGTTGGATGTTTCTTTTGGTTTTCTCATCAAAGAAAAATGAGGTGTCATCCTGTCTGGCAGCTGGGCACGCTGAGTGTGTGACAGGTGGGATATGGGGGGGAGGAGGGGGTGCACCGGGGGATGTGCGGTATGTAGGTGGATGTGTGTGGGGGGGTATGTGGGTAGATGTGGGGGAATATGGGATGTGTGTGTGGCTGGAGGGGGGCCACCACATGTCCATTTCCCCCAACCCCTGCAATGCACAACCCTTGGCACTGGCAGAAGCCAGCCAGGCCATAAGGGCAATCACAGCTCACCATAGGCACTGCCCTGTGTCTGCACACCACATCCTGACCCTCACAGAGAATGGGCCCAGTCCAACCGGACCCAACCCAGCCTGCTACCACATGCCTCTGAACAGGAGCCGCTGGTGGCAGTAGGAGCTGTCCCAGTCCTGTCCAAAGGTGTGCTAGCAGGGTGGGCCCATTCTCCATGCACAGACCGCAGGTCAGGCAGCACTGCAGTGGGTGCAGCCCAGCTGGCTACTAGTGCCAGCACAAGGGTGGAGCGGGGACCACCCCTATCTTGTCCAAAGTGCTAGCAGGTCGGGCCCAGTCTATTTGGCATGTAGACACCCCCAGGTGAGGCAGCACTGCACCCTGTGGGGCTGTTTCTACAGCCAGACCCATGGCCCCAACGGCACAGCTGGCTGCCACTGCCAGCACTACAGGGGGTAGGGAGGGAGCAGGTGTGTGGCAGCCCCATCTCAAGCCCCCCAAACTCCACACCCACATCCCTCACCACCCCCCCCACACACCTACATCCCTGCTTACTTGGGACAGCACCTGGGTCCGATCCACACTGCAGCCTTACCCTGCTTTTATTTGTCCCAGCATGCTAAGGCAGCATGCTGGGACAACAGAAGCACCATAGAAACATTCTGGCCACATGCCAGAGCATCTCTCTAGAGGACCCAGCCTCTACTTACTTCAGGACATGTTCCTGGACTGTGCCCTACATCACTTCTTTTTCCTCCGGGGTTTTTTGTTTGTTTTTGTTGTTTGGGTTTTTTATACCTGGATTCCCAGGTATCAAATTTAGAGCCTGCACTACAAATATGCAGCACAGGGAACATTTGTCCATTCACAACATGCCTTTTGTGGCATCTCAAACTGCTTTGAGACACCACAACAGGTACAAGTGCGCTCATCTAGCCGTGCCTATGAAGATACAAGAAGTCTGGGCAAGGCTCTAATTGAACTGTTGTGGCAGCCAAGAAAGGAGGAAACTGGTGGTAGAGGACAGAGAAGTATATAATCTGGGGAAAAGCATTAGGAAACCAAGCTGTATAAATCACTATCACTGTGGCTGGTAAAGAAAAGAATGCCTCAAAGTTTTTCTTTTGCAGTTGTTCACAAAATGCCAATTACTTGAAACTGTTACTACCTGGGGAAACCCACTAGGCTCAACAAAAATGTTGTCAAGAGAGAGAAAAGCATTTTCAGGGAGAGAGCACAGAGGGGAGAACTGGACAACAGCCTGGCAATACAGTGCTCCTTCCATGCCAGGTCCCACTCACTGGGCTGTGAAGGCAGATCCTGCCCCGTGCAGGTCCAGCCAGGCTGCAGTCTGGTACACCCTCTGCGGATGCAGATGTCTGGTGGGGTCACATGCCTCCTCCTGTTGCATCACCTAGCCCTCCCACCCCACTCCTAGACTTACATGGAGGGAGCCGCAGGAGGTGCTCTCCACTACACTGTCTGGCTGCCGCATGCTTGTGTGCACATTCACATGCACGCGGTGCCTCTTGCCCCTGTGTCCTGCTCTCCACAGCCCCAAGCAGTCCCTTGCAGGCTGGAACACTGCCAACCTGAAAGGGGAAATCCATGATTTCCCGCATTTTTCTCCTTTAAATCTGTGTTTTGCCACAGGAAACAGAAAATCCAGATCGCTGTTATCAGACTTCCAAAATTATGAATTACTTATTTTTAGGGAAAGGAAATTTCCTAACTCGGATAAAGAGAAAATAGTATTGTCCTCTATGAGCCATACAGATTGTGAGTTGGTTTTGGATTTGTTAATCCCATTTACTGAAATAAAGAATGACTACTTTCTCTAACAGACACACACAAGATTTAACCATTTCTTTGTTAATAGTAAAACAGCACCCTGCCTGAATCTGATGCTATTTACTTAATATATTTAGACATGAAAAAAGATTGGAAGCTTTTTGGCAGTTAATGCCAGAAGAGGCAGTGGCCGGTACAAACTTTTGTAGGCAGGATTACTTGGGAAGTGACTAGTTCATATTCCCATTGCAGAATTTTAAGAGTAATCACTTTGAGCTTGAAAGATGAACTATATATTAGAAGCCATTTCATTTTCACCTAAATTTTGGGAGGGTGTAGAGGTTTCTTCAGTAAAGAAAGGCAAGAGCAGGAAGAAAACTGCATCTTGGTAAAAAGAAGACTCCAGGATCCAAGTTTAAACATTAGATTTTTGAGGCTGCTAATTCTGCCAGTGTACAGTTTTACTGTAACAGCACAGAGAAAGAGAAGTCTGTTTGTCAAGTTTTCTTACATGGGTCTGTGGTAGGCCAGTTGGGAGTGCTCCTATTTAACCCGGGCAGTACTCCAAGAGGTACCCTCTCGCCAATTGAAGGGATCAAAGCAGGTGCACAAGCGCTGTGGGAGGTGTAGGGACTCTCCTCCTCCTATAGAGCAGAGCCAGACCACCACTGGGAACTTAACCTTTTAATGAGGGAACAATACTGGGAACATAACAGGCATAATCAAGGGGTATATTGGACACTACAATGCCCCAAAGGAGCAGGATTCAACAAAGGTTAGACACTTAAAATCATAGATGTATTCGTCCAGTTGACAAAAGACAGAGTTAACAAAATATAAAACACAAACAGCAGAGCAAACAATACTGGTTGGGGAAATATGAAAGGCACAAAATACAAAATGTCAAAGGACAAAAAAATATAGGGTCTAGGTACCTGGAAGGGAGAAAGTGGGAAAACTCAATGGCCCCTTTCCACTGCAAGAGGAATTTTACCTTGTTAGCTCACTTACCCCAAGTCACCAAAGCCTGGACTTGAACTTAGATCTCCCATCTGATAAGCAGAAACCCTGCCACACAGCCAGCAGTGCTAGTGCTGCTCCAAGCTGCTAGGGGTCTTGACCTTCCTGGAGCCCCGGCCTCATGTCAAGCTGCCTGGTCTCTGATCAGAGGAGTTGGAAGCCAAGCTGGGAACCCCTCAGGTTACTGCTCAGATCCTTGCTGGGGCACAGAAGCCTCTCCTGCCAGCTGCTGCCTCTTGTAGGGGACCTTGGAGTCCAGCAGGATGCCTCCCCTGCCAGCCACACACCATGCTGCTGAGGGTCCAACTGCTGCCTGCAGGTCCTGCTCCTTCAGGCTCTTCTGGGGCAACTGCTTCCGCCCCGCTTGCCCACTCTTTGAAGCTCCTTCCTCATGGTCCCTCACTGGTCTCTTTCCTGAGTCAGCCATGCTGTCCCTTGTATCCCTCTCCAGGTGACCCAAGAGGCCAATCAGGGGACATGAGGGGCGAGTCTCTGGGGCCTGATTGGTGAGGAAAGGGAATCCCAAGTCCTCCAATCATCTTTTACCCCTTCAAAACCCCTGGGCTAGGTCACTGCCAGCTAGCCCATAATGCATGCATTGAGCCACCCACCTCATTGTACCAGACCACCTTCCATGCTCTGAGTGCTTCCCTAGGGGCACCTCATGTCTGGCCAACCCCTTTCCTGGAGCACATCTGCAAGCCTGGGGGTAACGCTGTCACCACCTCGAGTCTAGACTGATCCTGGACCTGCATCCTCTGGAAAACACAGGTCCAGTAGTCCTTGAGGGTACTTGACCCACTGCAAGAATTTGGGGTGTTCCCTCAGTCTGCAGCTCAAATAGACATCTTCCTCAGTCAGCCAAACCAAGGGGACCCCAAGGCATAATCTAGACCCTCTCCCAATAAGTCTCCCACGCTAAGTACACATGAGAACTTTACTGGTTGCAAGGAGTAGGTTTGGAATAGGGTATATGGTAGAGCAATATCAGAGAAGTCCCTTAGAGCTAGCAGTGGCATGGCAGCCTTTGATCACGCATCTAAGTTACTGCCAGTGATATACAAGTAGTTAGATCTCATTTACCTGATTCAATGAAGGCTAGCAAAGGTTGGCTGCCAGCCAACCAATCTGAAATGCATCACTGGTTGCCAGGTACAGTGGCAGGGTCTTTAGCCCCCTCCCAGTCATGTTGGCATTGCTTAGAACAATACGGAGTGTAAGCCCTCACGCAGGGGTGTGTGGCCAGTCACTTAGGCAGAGCGAGCAGGTTTCCTCCCTCCCTCTGGAATGTATCCAGCTCAGGTTCCAATTCAGGGTTACCTGAAGCTGATGGGGTAGGGGTATCCGCCCTTTGCAGTGACCATGGTAACCAAATTGTCAGATAGCAAAGTTTGGGGAAGAGACAGAGATGGTATTCTGCCATGGGGTCCTTAGCAAAGATCTTTTAAGTAACAAAACATGTAGGCTACCCAACCATCACCTAGTATGTGCTGCTTACAAAGAAGCTACTGAAAGCCTCCTATCTGTTAAACAGCTTGCCTCACAGTGCAAGTAGCTTTGGCAGTGACTTCAAAGAATAATAAAGATGGGGAAAGGCAGCTCACATGGCTTGGCCTGACCCTAAATATCAACACGGATATCTCCTTACAGACTAAGTCAGATCAAAAAGGTTGCATAATAAATAGCTTATTTGTTAGCACTACACACCTACTCTCATCTACAAAGAGTGAAACGTGATATGTTTAATGGCTAAGGCTCACATCCAAGAATGGATTGGAATTAATCTATTTTAATGCATATTTAAATGAGAATGCTCCATTAAATTAATTTATTTCTGAATGAACTATACATAGAGATACAATGCAAGTTTTATTTGGATAAATGCATAGAAATAATTTTTATTTCTTAAGAGCAATGAGACACATTAGAAAAAGAGCAATAACTCCAAATAATCATCCTGCTGTCACATGACAATAAAGCACAGAAGCAAACACCTCTGAAAATGTTTTCGCCATATCTACTTGTACATATTCAGTATAGAAAGGAGGAGACGGGATTAAAACTCATGAAATGCAAAAATAAAGCTGTCTGCTCTAAACAGTTTCTTTTCCATTTTATGGATATAGTGTTAATACTATTACAATTTAAGGAAGTAAAGACATTTAAAAAATATCTTCTATTACCCTAAATTCAAAACTAACTAATAATCTTTAGTCTCATTCCACTCACTAATCCCTAAGAAAGTTGGTGCCAATTAACAGTTTATTGATGAATCAACTAGCCTAGGCATCAAGCAACATGTACATTTTAGAACTAAATCAAATACTCAAGTTCTAATATAGTACCAAAACACAATCATATATAAATATTTAGATTAATAACATTGGTCCAAACAATGTGAGAAGTCCAGCAAAGTACTTGATCTAAAAGGTCATTATTTTTCCTGGCTATCCAGGAGAGCTTTAGATTCTTGGGAGCAGTCTAAAATAATTTTGATAGCACATTACTGAGTTATCTGCGCAACAAATCAAGCAGTCAGATTTTTTTTTTTTTTTTTTTTACACTATCATCCTCAATTTGCCTGTTCTCTAACCAATATGTCAAGAGTCATCTGAACTCACTGCACTACATCCAAACAGATGCTGCAAACCCTTCAGGACACAATTTTTATCTGTTTGCAAAGTGGCATGCATATCTATGGTACTACATGAATATTAATTACTGAGTAACATTATACTGACAATCTAAATATAATTTTAGGGCTCACAAACTATTTTTAAAAATTAAATCGCAATTAATTGTGAGATTAAAAAAAATAGTTGTAGTTCATCACAATTTGGATCACACAGTTAAACAATAGTCATCACCCCCCACACCCAACAGCCTGGAGCTCATGTACCCTGCAACTCCTCTGCCACCACCAGCAGCACTCAGTCCCAGCTCCAACCCTGGCCCACCCTGCACCTGCTCTGGACTCGTGCCTGGCATAGCAGACCAGCCAGAACCTGTGCAAACAGTCCTGATCCCAGCGCACCCTGCACCTGATCTAGACTCACCCACACATGCTGAGCAGCAGTGGCAGTGGCTAGGCAGAAGGTGCTGCTTGGCACAAGGGAAAAGTGTCCTTTCCCTTTGCTGCTACTAGGCCCTTCTTGCTGCAGCTGCCCACCCAAACTCAGACTGCCCTACAGCTCCTCTACACTGCCACTGCTGCCCTGTTGGGTGTCCCAGAGCTAGAGTTACCATATTTCCAGTTTCAAAATGAGCACACCTATGGGGCAGTAATATGAATGTGGGGAGCACAGTGAGGAGCAGGAGACTGGCACATCACTGTGCTCCCCACATTCATATTACTGCCCCATAGGTGTGCTCATTTTGATGTGCCAGTGATGTGCCAGTCTCCTGCTCCTCACTCCTGAGCCACAGCCTCCTTAGCCCCCCTCACTCCTGAGCCACAGTACCTCATCCCCTGGACTATGATGCTGCCCCTCACTACCAATCTACAGCCCCCCTGTCCTTCCTGATACCCCTTACTCCTGACCCACAACCCCTTGCCCTGCCTGTGCCCTACACTCCTGACCCATAGGCCCTGCCCCCTCAACCCTGCTGCCCACGCAGGTCCCTACTGCCCCCAAAGAACCCCCTCTCCCCCCTGTCCCTCCAAGCCTACAGCTGCTGGTGCTTGTGAGCAGACACATGTGATGCTCCTGCCTACAATCCCCCTCTCCCCACTTCCCCCATCTCCAAGCAGCTACTTGCTGGGGCAAACTGAGAAGTTCCAGGAAAAAATTCGATGCTGAGCAGATGCAGAGCAAAATCCCAGGCATTTCTTCATATTTAAAAAAAAAATGCCCGGACGGAGATTGGAGGATCCAGAAAGAGGACACATCTGGGAAAATCTAGACGTATGGTAACACTACCTGGATGCAGCAATGACAGCGCTGAGAGGAGCCACAGGGTAGCCTGGGCTCCAGGTGACTGCAGGAAGAAGGTCCCTGCAGCGATGCAGGGAGGGGCCGCTTTTCCCCCATGCTGAGCAGCAGCTTCTGCTTGACCGCTGCTGCTAGTCAGCATGGGTGAGTGAGTCTGGAGCAGGTGCGGTGTGGGCTGGGATCAGGGCTGTTTACACACGTTACAGCTGGTCTGCTCCCGCAAGCATGAGTCCGGGGTTGGGGCTGTGCATGTGGATTCCAGCTGGTCGAGAGCTGATCTGATGCACTGGGCCAAGTCTGGAGCGAGCACAGGATGGGCTGGCGTCACAGTTGTGCATGGAGGTCCCCACCAGTACCACAGGGCTAGGGCCAGCAGTAGCGCAATGTGCGTCATTAATACTCGTTAAAAAAAATAATTCGTTTTTTGCGTTAATCGCATGTGTTAACTGTGATTAACTGACAGCCCTAAAAATTTTGCATATGGTTTAAACAAAGGAAGTCAAGAGTTCAGTAACAAAAGAAAGCAAAAGCTGAGGGTTTATATACTCTCCTGCAAAAAGACTTTTTGTCTTTTGAGGAAAGCTCAAAATCCCCGGTCATCTGAGCACCCAGAAGGCTGTAAATACACACGTTTTTATCAGAAAACTTACTTAGGCGTAGAAACGCTTGCTTTGGAAGTAGGAGACTTGGGTTAAATTCCTTCCTCAGCCTATGGTGACACAAACCCATATCTCCCACCTCCCAAGAGAGGAACAAACCTGCCAGAGGCGAGGCTCAGATGGGGCCATTCTACATTCCTATTGAAGCTTGGCCACTGGACAGAAAGAAATGCAAGAATAAAGGGAACCAGAAGCAGAACAAGCAAGAGGGAGAGTCATTCCCATGGGAGGAAAGGAGTCCTTGGTTACTGCTCCTGGGAGGATATTATAATAATGCTTCTTAAAAAGTCATGGGGAAAAACACATTAACAGTTCTTGGAGCAGGGACATAATTCAAACCTTGCCCCCCTGTCTTCCAATGAGTGTCCTTATCACTGGGCTACTGTCACGCTCCCTCTTGATTGCCCTCTCTCTAAGTCCATGTGTTTTGTATTCTTGTTTGCCTAATGGCCCAACTTCAGCAGGACTATAGGATGCCCTCATCCAAAGTATCTTATAGCTTGGTGATTAGGGCATTCTCTTGAAAGGTAGGAGACATGGGTTTAAATATCCTTACAGGCTGATGATGGCCAGTTATCCCTCTTTCCAAGCATCTGCTCTAACCACTAGGTTTTATTTCTAAAAGTGAACACAAACACCCCCCCACACACACACACCATTTAACTTTCTTGCCATGAACCATCCAGCTATAATATTAACAATCTTGAATAGCTAAAATATATAGGAGATTGACATATCAAATGACTGAGAAATTAATGTTTATGTATCTTTTGGAACATGGATAAATGTTTCCTTTTTTGTTTAGAGGCTTGTATACATTTTCTCTTTTAAAGTCAAATATACATCTAAACAGCATTACCATGAGCCCTGAAAATATTATCTGAGGCTTGCATTTTCTGATTAATATTTCCATATTTTTCTAGTAACCTTGATTCATTAGAAGTATTATTTTAGTCCTATGACTGCATAAGCATCTATTCTGACAGATTTTATGTCAGCACTGATGTAGAAACAGTGAGGCAAACTTCTGCTCTAAGTGACATCTGGCATGACTTACCAAGTTATTAATTCTAATAAGAACAGCTTTTTGCAAAGGGCAACAATTTAGGAACCAAAAGGTACACATTTCCCCTTTTATTTCTAGAAGACCTCGGTGTACTATATCATAGCAGCTCAACACTTGAGCCATCAGAGAAATCCAGGATAAAAAGAGTAATTAGGAAAAGACAATTCATTCTTGGCTTTGACCAATACAGCCATATTGGCTGGTGGCAGATATTTCATAACATAATATCCACTGTGATTTAGTCTCCATCAGCCTGAACAGTGTTTGCTTTTAGACTTTTATCACAGCTGCATCCATAGCAAAGAACTTTTGGATCATCAGTGGGAGCTGTTGGGACTGGCATGAAAGAGCAAGCAAAAAAAATGCAGATTATAAAACTGAACAATGCCCAGTTGATGTATTCATCCTGACCCAATCCAGAAAGACAGCTTCACCTTCAGTACAAATATGCTTGAATAACTGCAAAGGACATCTTAGTATGTTGAAGAATGCTGTCGCTATGTGAGCTAACCAGAATAAAACTTGGAAATGACTGACTTTGTTTCTTTTACCACCAACAACAAAGTGGAATAGTTAGTGGATGTTTTTGTAAAGACTTTTTTTTTTTTTTTAAATCTTGAACGTGAAATTAAATTAGTTATTGCTTAAGAAGTATAATCACCATAGCTCCACCCTAAAGCAAATATTACTTTATAATAAGCGACTGCAAGCTGGATTTGAGGTTTCCATTCTACAACCATAGCCAGGAGCCTGTTACAAAGGAACCTCCTTAGAACAGAACACACATTTGCCTTTTGCTGCAGGGGCAAATACTAGACCAATTAAAAAATGGCAGAACCTCATCTCTGTGCGCCAATCTTCTGTTCTGTTATGGGTATAGGCTGGTTTCCAATCACTTACAGTGGTAAAAGTCTAATGTCTGTACCTGGCCCTAAAGTATAAAAAAGTTGCACATCACCCAAAACAGGATAAGCACTGGATTTGTCTCTACACACTCCAAGGAAAAGCCTCACTTCAAAACGATAGACATTGAGATAGAAATAGGTCTTCTAGCTCCAAAACCCCATAGCTTACAACAGTTCTGGAGGCTGCTCATTCTGGGCTTTCAGCAGAGGTAACCATTATGGGGAATAAAAAAATCCATGTTTGAGTAAAGGAATGAAACATTACTCTGTCTGGAAAGTTTGAAAGGTTCTATTTTTCCCCCTATGTTGTCTTGTGTTTAAAAAGGCAGTGATTTGACACTGCTTGTGGTTTCAGTCAAGTTTCTACAAACCCAGGAAACTAGATTAAGAGGTGATATACTCATGTGATGGCCAAAAATACCTCTCTAGACTCCAAAAGCATCCATGCCTCTATCTTCCTTGGCATGGAAAGCAATATATTGCTCTTTGTCCTCTAACAGAAGAAATACATCCCAAATTCTGCCTCTTAAAGGAAGAGAAAATAAATCCAAACAAACCAGAGGCTCTACAAGCAAGTCCTCTGTGCCCTTCTTATGCTACAGTTTCCAGAAGAGGAACAACTTAATGTCCTGCACCCATTACCCACTATATCCAACTCTACATTAACACAATAATAAAAACACACCCTTCACAAAATCCTCTATTGTCTAGCAATATAGTGTATGTCTGTCCAGTTCTCTTAAGCTAATCTATATTTAATATCTGCACCACCCTCCACTATGATTAGGTTGATCTAAATGCCTCCTTAGATGACTTAACTTAGATGAGAAGCAAGTTAACCTAATTCAGCAAATGTCTGTGCTTGCTTGGGACACAGCCCAAAAGAAACAGTAGAATTAGAAAAGGAGGGGGGAAAAAAGAAAATAAATGTAACCTGAAAAATTTTTAATATGCTGCTGGATATTTTACATGAGATAAATACTGTAACCTTTCCTTTTGTTGCAGAGTGGCATTAGTTCTGTTTCCTTTTAAAAAAATAGTCTATTCAGTTTCTTGACAATGAAAAAATTATACTGCATGCATTTTAGCCAGTTGACCTTTAAAATGCATTTGTTTGATTCTACCCAGGACCTTTTAATAAGCAAGCATGGATGTGACAGTAGAGGCACTCTTTCATAATTTCTGTTTTTATAATATACATGACTGAGTTCAAGAAGTTATTTAAAAAAACACAGTCACAACAGAACAGCTATTGTCATCTTGGGAGCTACAGGTTACCTCCCTTCTCCCACATAAGTGTCAAATGTAGGTACAAAGGAGGATCTCTACTTCCTGAGGATCCCCATTTTTTCTTAAACTACTGTCTGCTTTAGCTTGCCTTTTTTCCCAAAATATCTTCGTAGATATTAATAGAAGTTCAGTTCAAAAACATAAGACTATTAGAAGCTTTTTGCATCCAGGGAGGATGTTTCCTAAGTAGCAGGCACATTAAACAAAAGGATTAGTTGCAATGACATTCTTATAGTCACTGGGTTTCATCTATTACATAAATACCTTACCTAAAAAAATTACAGTATATATTTAAGCACAACATGAAGCCTTTAAAGCCTTCTTTACCTAGGAAAGGTGTATAATGTGGGGGGGAAAACTGCCTTGTACCTACCTGCAAGAGCAGTTTTCCCCAAATTATCCAGTTTCATTCTTTACTGATGCATCTGCTTTGGAAGCAGATGCATTCTCTGAATATAGTTTGTGTGGATGCACCCACAACTCAAATGAGCTAATTCAGTTTTGGCAGTCCTTTCACTGCTATCCTTTACTATAGTTGCATATTTGCATCAGCTTGCCTATTCATTTGTATGCCCTCTACTGCTACTAGGGCCTCTTGACCAAGTGCTGATTCAATTTCTAAATTCTGGCATACCGACAGATTCGTCTTTTTGTGATTCCAATCATATGCCTCTTGTAGAGCAGCCACCCTCAGACTTCCATAAGATCATAAGGAGCTGGGCTTGCTCGTTTCCCCAATCTTAAACAGCAGTCACAGGAATTCTAAGACACAGATGAGCACCACCTGAAACAATGAAGGAAAAAGGCTTCTTTTTGGGTGCAGTCCAGAGCTGTAGAGTTCTAAGAATACCAGAAACACAGGGCCTCTGGCACTGCTTATGAGACCAGATAGTCACCAAGGATGCCACTAATCTGCTTGAAACAGTACAAAAAGATACCTGGGACCCCTCCTGACCAAAAGATTACCAGAGCTAGCCAGGATCTCCTCAATATGAAACCCCATGCCAGAGAGCAGCAGCAACAAATACAATCTAGGCAGAAGACTCAATTTGACAGTGCTAGCTAAGAGACATCTTTGAATAAAATGTTACATACTATATTCTCTCTCAACTGTTTAGAGTTCAGAGACGATATAAACATCATTGTTCTTGGTATCACCAGGATACCAACATGAGCTCTTTCACTCTCCTAGCTTTTATTCCTCCTCACCTACATACAACACACACAGTGGACTAAAAAATGGTATCTGTGCTACAGAATTACCCAAAAAACATTTCTTCAAAATATTAAACTTCATGACCCTTAGCCCAGTGTGATGTCTCCATTCCTCATTTCTCTTCCCATGCTTCCTAATGCACTCTCCCTCATCTCAAGAAAGTGGTGCCAAAAAGTGGCATTAACCCCCCACAAGATACTGCATGGTGAGAACCTGAACTGGAGCAAAAACTACAAAAAGATAAAGGGCAGTGGAAATCATATTTTGAATGCAGTTTGATCAGTGCCCTAATCTACTTGCTATCCTATTTCATGAAGAAAATGCCCAAATTAAGCTATAGAAACATTTCAAAATGTACAGTGATTACATGACATTCGCTGCCATATTTAATCACACACTCAGTATTGTCAGCCCCCTGGGTACAGAGCAATTAGAGCAAAAAGACTATTTATTTAACAGTACACTGTGTTAATCTGTAGGAGTTATATAAAGAAGAGAGATTAAGGAACGAACAAGGCCCAGTTTTGGTGCATCCCATTACCAAGCAGTACAGCCTTCCCAGGTGTGCCTTTATAGACAATGCTTCCCTATTGTTCCTGCACCAGCTAGGAGAGTACATTTGGGAAACATACTGTTGAATCATAAAAGGGAAACAAAGTCACTGCAGTTACCTTGTCTGACATCCTGCATGGCACTGAAGATGGAGGGAAATGGGAGTGGGGGATACAATCTTAATGTAAAAAAAATTACCAACAACAGGAAATTCACCCCACCCCTTAACACCATGTTCTAATTAATCATCAATGCCATTCAAAATTTGCACCCTATTTCTCATCAGAACTTACCTAATTTCAACTTGCAGACATTGGATCTTGTTGTGCTTTTGCCCACTTCTCTGATGCACTCTCTATCACCAAAGTTTTGTTCCTCATTTAGGTGCTACCAGGCTGATCAAGTCACCATTTATCATGTCCTTGATAAACTAAACAGATTGAAGTTCCCAGGACTCTCATTATAAGTCATGTTTTCCAACTCTTTAAGCATTCTCATAGCTTTCCTGCAAGATCTCTCTCATTTTAAAAGACATCTTTCAGTTGTAGACACCAAAACTGGATAGAATATTCCAGAAGTCACACTAGTGCCCAAACCTGTAGTAATATAACCTTCCTATTCCTTTTAGAGATTTATCTTCATACACTCAAGAATATCATTAGCTCTTTTAGCCACAGTGATGAAAAAGAAGCATGTTCAGTAAATTATCTGCCACGGTCTTCAAGTCCTTTTCAAAAATCACCGCTTCCTCATATAAAGTCATCCTTCCTGTAAATATGGCCTACGTCTGTTCCCTGGATGTATGCAATTGTCAAAGACCCTTGTATTTGTTTTATAATGTTATATGTATCTTTATGGATGTGTTTATGTCCAGTCCCAACTAAAAGATATTTTCTAGAATAAACAAAGACAAATAAGGGGTCTTTAGTGAAAGTCCCAAATACTGAAACAATGCAGGAAAAACACTTATTTTAAGTTTCAGCCTCTAGGGGAAGAGCAGAAAGGCTAGTTGGATCTTGTTCACAATGGCCTAAGCCAACATAGCAGCTGATACTGTATAAAATGACAGACCTAATCCAGACGAGAGAGATACCATAGGAAAGCTACAATCTCTTGCTTGTCAATTAACAGAAGACAGCCCTCCTGGGAAAAAAAAAAAGTACTTTAGGCTTGCCAGTTCTGTGTGGAAAAGAGATAATTGCTTGGGAAGCCCAAAACACACACAAAATTGGCTTTGATCTTGTATTTCTCTGAAATGCCTTTATTCTGAATAGGTAGTACTTTGCTTTAAAAAAAGCTGGCTGATCTTTGGATAATTCTGCCATTACCCCAAAGAGACCAGAACCAAAGGTGCTAACCTGCTACTAGACCTACTGCTATCTGGCAGGGGACTGCCCATGAACAAGTTACTGAGATGCACAAACCCAGATTTACTGCACATCAGAATCTCCACAATAGGAGCCCATGTGCAGCCCCTTACCCATGCTAAGTGACAGCTAACTCAGTTTACCCCTTTTTAGCAAGGGCCTTATCTGGGAAGAGCAGTCAGCCAAGTCTGATCGCTCACGTCAGTTCTTAGCCAAGGTACAGGACCTCCATCTAACCCAGGAGGTGCACAGCCCCACCAGGG
>JAGPOW010002514.1:34462808-34493359 GCA_030014935.1 Caiman crocodilus | reverse complement strand
CCCCCGAGTGCTCTTCTGTCCTCACTCAATTCCACTCTTTATTCACATAATTCCTAGCACACCACCCGTTCTTTCACCTTCTCATACTCCATTCCAATTAAGATGTCTTAACAGACTAGGCTCCAGGCAAGTCAGGCATATATAAAGGGTATCTAGCATATACAGAAGACTGTGTCCCCCTGCAATGACATCATTGCAAAGTTAGTTATTCTGCCCATCTCTTCCATACTTCTCTCTCTTATGGCGTAAGTCTTGCAGTATCGTCTTTTCATCCTCTTCTTGATAATTTTTCCATTTTTTTTTAATTGTCAAAATTGTCATTTTTTTCTTACAAGGCACTTCATATGCATTTGTCTTGATAAGTCTTATGGCTCTCATGCATTGAGCAAGTAGTGAACATACTTCTAGCCTAAACATGCCTCAGCCTAAAAGCACACTAGTCTGAAAACCATTAATTACCAATATAGAATTAAATCAAACTCACAGGGTTGAATTGACCCCAAAGGTTATCTAACACTTGTTGTATGCTGTAAGCATGTTATCTTGCATGCATATGCTGTTAGTTATTTTAGTTGCATTTAAATCTTGTCCTCCTACAGGAGATCCACGTATGAATTTAACCAAGATAGGTCAGGTTGTCAGTTGAAACTTTTCACTTATGGGGCACTAGAAACAGGCAACCTCATGGAGAGACCAAGAGGTGACTCATCACTAGCGACTAGTAACTCATGAGTCATCACAGTAGTAACAGTGAACAAACATTCAGTGCTTTGATGCTTTTCTAAGCAAAGACAATGTAAAGGAAGACTCACTCATTTGAAAAGGAACTGCTGTTCCAGGTTATTTTGATTATATCACAGCTTGAGAAAGAAACTCCTACCACGGATTCAGTATGGCCAACTTTCACATCTGGAAACATCATTAATATTTTGGTGAACTAACCATTTGTTGAGAGATATTTCACTCAGGCCCATGCACAACCCCACAGGGTTTGTTTCCTGTGGACATTAGGATGTTCAGAACTTATTACTTAAATAATCCAGAAAAGCATAGTTTTAGGATGCTGTGTTTGAACACTTGCCAAGAAGAACTTTTGGTTCACAACTTACTTCCAGTACATACATTATCCAGTCACATAGCGCGCACACAAACTGACTTAAAGGTAATTAATCCATATTACTACATAGTGAATATTCACAAAAAACTCTCTGAACAAGACGCAGCCAGAACTAGAAGCTAAACATAATAATAAATTATGAAGGGTGTCATGATCTGTTCATGAACTTATTGGGGCATTGATTGCACTTGTTGAAAAAATTGTTGTGAATTATTTGCTCAGTGGGGTCTTTCCTGTTATGTGCTAAAGCACAAACAATGTCATCAACTTGGCGATCGAACACCCATAAAAGACCTTCCAATCAGGATTACAATGCCAAAGATCTTTTTCAGGGCCAAACTTCTCGCAACATGGGAGAATCACTACATTTGTGCCACTTAAATGTGGAGAGCCTAGCAAGGCCCAAATGTGATTTCTTGGGGTGACTCCTCAAACTCCATAAGATTAATGTACTACTGCTTCAAGAAACCTGTATAAAATGAAAGAGCCTCAAAAATGAAGATCCCAGGATTTCTGCCACTCTCAAGCCACCACTACGGCAAACACAGACTAGCAAAGTATGTGAAATTCAGTCTTAAAGATGTCACCAAAACGAATCTGGAAAACAATACACCTATAACTATCACCATTAAAATTCAGGATGGATTCATGATAAATATATATAAATCTCCCAATGCCACATGGATTCCAGGCACACTGCTTACCATTAAGCATCCAGCAGTTTTTGCCAGCAATTTTAACAGTCATCACACAGCTTGAGGCTACACAGCTGACAAAAACTGTGGAGAACAGGTCATTGAGTAGGCAATGACAGAAAACCTGAATCAGGGGAGGAAGTATGTCTCCATCTGGCTCCCTCCAGTCCCTTCCATTTCCCCTGCCCTGCCCCTTCCCCCTCCACACACTTACCTGCTGAGTTGTGTGTCAGTGCTTGTGTGCATTTGTCTGTGTCTGCCAGAAAAACTCCTGTGGGAAGCTGGCTGAGGGAAGGGGAGGTTTTGGGGAAAGCTCCACATGGAGTGTTTGCCTGCCCAGTGGCACATGGACCTGGAGTGGCTCTATTGGCCCAAGGGGGCTCTGCACCTCCATATGCGGCTTCCCTGCAGGGCTGATAACACACTGCTCTGGGTCCACACAGGTGGGCACTCCATGTCTTCCCCCAACACCTCCCCATTCCCCCAGCCAGCTTCCCTTCCATCCCTGCCCCACAACTCCCAAGCCCCACTTTCCTCATAGGCTCCAGGAAGAACAGTGAGCCTGAGCTAACCCTTCTCCTTTCCCCTCCAGACACGGCTGGGGTTTCTCCCACCCTTTTTGCAATTAGCTCTTGCAGGCTAGAACTCTGCCAGCCTGCAGAGCTCTTTGCAAAAGCAGGAAATCAGTGGGTTTCTCTGTTAAAAGGTAACATCCGTTTTTTCTCTGATAAAAATTGGAAATCTGTGGTTTTCTCTGTTTTCTGTGGGAGACAGAAAACCCAGTTCCCTGCTGATCATATACCCCCAGAAGCTATCGGGTGGATTACACACCATGTTGCAATGAACAAAGCAAATCTCTGTTCCAAGAATTCTCAACCTCAGGAAACCTGGAGTGTGCCAAAGCTCTTGACTTTGCTAAATGGATCCAGAAGACAAAGAATGACCAAAGCAATGGAGTCATTAGACTTCCCACACTCAAGCTGTAAAGGTCAGAGCATCCTGAGACACTTAGAAGCGGCACCCGTCATCAACAAATAAGACCATTTTGGCCAAAGAGGATGCCATTGGTTGGCCAGACTCTTCTCTGACAATGGCCACAAACAAAATTCCCAAGATATGGCAACAAGAGAAGATCATTGCTATTTCAAAACCCAGAAAAATCAACCACAGACCCAAAACACTCTGCTTTGTACAACATATAAACTTCTAGAAAAAAATGCTACTGGCTTGCATGTCTTCCATCTTTGAGAAGGTTATACCAGTTGAACAGGCTTGGCTTTTGCCTTGTATTCACTATGTATATTGAAGCCAGATACTAGCGCAAAGAGATCATAGGAGCTGCTTTCATTGATCTACCAGCTGCCTCTGATACTGTTTAGCAAGCTGACCTCCTGCTGAAGACGTCAAGGGTCATCAGGTGCCAACAGACCCTCCACCTCTTGTCAGTGTTCCTGTCTAACCAGCAACATTGTGTACATCTAGGGAACACTGTCAGCAGAACGCATCTACTAAAGAATGGTTTTCCACAAGGATCAGTACTTGTACCAGTACTTTTTAATGTATACATAAGTGATCTTCCTGTCACCACCAGCTGGAAATTCAGCTATGCTGATGACCTGGCACTTGCTACTCAAAGAGAGACCCAGGCTGAAGCCCAGACAGATCTTTGCAAAGACTTCAAGTTACTTGAAGAATATTTCACGTATTGGAGGCTCTGACCAAATCAAAGGAAAACTGTCATTACATCATTTTATCTAGGCAATGCACCCACCAACCTAAAACTCATCATCACCATCTGTGGAGAAGAGGATATGCATGAGAAGTTCCCAAACTACCTCAGCAAAACTCTCAGCTGGAGCATTGCCTTTCATGATTACCTACAGAAAGTTGCTAAAAAAAAATGATAGCACAAATTAACCTTGTGTATAAACTGACTGGAGCAACATGGGGAGCAAATGCAACCACACTTTGAACAGCCACTTCAGCACTTGTTTTCTCTGCAGCAGAATATTGCTCCCCAGTCTGGATGCACATAAAGATTGTTGATACACAGTTAAATGCAGCTATGCAGATTATACCAGAAACACTAAAAGTACACCATTGCCATGGCTTCCAGTCCTAGCAAGCATTGGTCCCTCACAGCTCTGCCATGATGCCACATGCGTGAAGGAATACCATAAGGCCACAAGTAACCCAAACCTCCCAATCAATAAGGACATCACTATGCCAACACCAAATAGGCTCAGATCTAGAAAACCCTTCTGGAAATGCGCCAAGAAGCTCTATGATGATAACAAGAGCACTGAAGAACAATGGAAGGAAGCCTGGGCAAATACCAGCCTGCTACAAAAATACATAGTCTGCAACCCTACAATCCTCCAGCCAAAATTTGACCTACCAAGAAAGATTTCATCCTTTTTGACATGTAATGGAAGATGTGGGCACCTGCTCCATAAATGGAGAATCAGAGAGTCTAGGTTGTGACTGTGGTGCAATTTTTCAGATGCGATTCAGATCACTTCATTTACACATTGTGAATGAATGCCCAATTAGATCATTTAATGGCAATTTTAAAATTAAAAAAATTTAAAAAAAAAAAATCAATCCATGCAGCTACCCCCTGAAGTAGTCAAATGGTTATCAAATTTAGATATTAACCTATGAATGCTGTAATCCTAAAATGTAATCCTAAAATACAAAGAAGATTTGCTCTGCAAGCTTCTACCAGACTATTATACTAGCATTTTTCCCAAAGGAGTGCAACAGTTTTCTTTTGTTTTGGCTTGGCTTGCTGTATCACAAAGTTTTTGTGGGTAGTAATTAAAGATTTTTTCCAAGAGTAGAGTGGATTTGCCTTGTAAAGCTAGGATTGATTCCCTAGAGCTAAGTAACTTTTTTCTGCTTTTATTATTGGGTGTATCCAAGAGCCAGAGCCACCACCTCCAAAACTGCCAATAGACTTGGCTCTTGCCTTCCCTTTAGAGGAGTCCAGCATTTTCTCTGTGGAGAAGACAGCCCCCAAGAACCTCAGATCCAACTTTTGAGGGACCATTTTCAACTCTGGATTCAAGCAGAGGATGTGGATCCACAATCTGGAAAACCACTAACATAGTACTATGTAAACCATCTATCAGGTGCTGGCAGCAAAGAGAGCTGGTTTCAACTGTATAGGAATTCCTACTGAAAAATTCAATAACCAGCTCTTACCCCTATCCAGAAACCCAAGAAAACTAAACCATGTCATCTGAATGCTCTAGATCAGGGGCAGGCAATTATTTTGGGCAGAAGGCTGCTTACTGAGTTTCAGCAAGCCATTGAGGGCCGCATGACAGGCAGCCCAGGGCAGATTAATATTAATTTTCTAAATTGTTCAGCAGCCCTGCAGGCCAGATAGAATGGCCTTGCAGGCCACATCTGGCCCACCCCGGTCTAGATGGATAATTTTCCCCACTGCAAACCTTGAGTTCAGAGGTCGAGGGAGAGAAGAGAACTTTATTGTGAAAGGAGGAGTTATAAACCTGAAAAAAAAGAAGCAGCGGCGAAGTCAAGAGTATCCCTACTCCCTCTCTCTCTCAAGACACACAAGTAATACCCTTGCTTCAATCTTCCTTTCACAGTTGTGAATAACTATAGCTATTCTATAGCTTTCTTGCCTTTCATCACGTGACAGGGACAAGAGAGTATGGGGATTCACAATCTTAACTAAAGTATGACCAAAACGCTACAAGCCAACCATTAACCAAAATGCAAATGAAGCCTAATCCAGTTATGTCCCAACGCTCACTAACAGATAACAGTAAAGAAATATCTTCCCTACAGAGACTCTACCTGAAAAGTTCCTGAATAGCTCAGAGTGCAATTTTCCCCTGTACATCAGAGGTCAACAGGAAGCTCCCTATTGTTTTAGGCTTCAGGCCACAGAGTATACAATTACATTTTAAACTGTAATTTGTGAGGTACTGTGTATAGTCATTTTTCTCATTGGTTTAATTTCCTTGCCCTGCAGGGATGATAGAGCTATTTTATCATTTCATTCTCTTCCCAAGATAATTTATCCCAGTCTTACGTTTGACCTTCAGTTTTTCTCATCAATAATAAGCCAGAGAATGCATGCAGTCTTCAGAGTATCAGACTCACCCTTCAATAGCTTTTTCAGGCCTGCTTAATGATTCTGCGGCCTCCCTGACTTCCTGGCAACCTCTTAAAGATTTTAAGCATTTCTTATCATTTAGCCAACTGGTTTTTGGGTGTATTGCTTTTATTAATTTTTGTGTTTGTTTTTTTTGCCTGAATACCACTTCCTCCAGCCTCCTAAATCAATCCTAATTCCCATTGCGAGTCAGTATCCCTTCATTACTTCAACTATCTATTTACCTAGGAATTTCCTTCATTTCAAATCTCTCACATGCACACAAGCAGAAGAAACCATGGAATATGACATTTCTTTTTAAATTGCAGGGGGGAGGCTTATCACCAGCTTCTCTCTCAGGATCTCTCTCATGGTTTTGCTTAGTATAACTCAAGGTTTCCCAATTGAAAGGAATTAGTAATTGGTATTCCTTGTTCCTTAGAGTTCACTTATAAAACATAAAGCAGAAAAAAATCCCTACATACATTTAGACCACAATTTTGCAAGCTCTTCTGCATCGGTTTGACCAAGCATTGCACCTAGATGCATCTAAATCATATTCACTGGTGATACTGTTTTAACCTCTGTCTGAGTCAATATTTAACTGAAGAATTAAATTGATGAGATCTTCCAGAACTCAGCCCTTATCTTCCATATATCCATAAATAGGGAACATGTACAGAGCTAAATGATGCTAGCTTTGTATGGCACCTAGGTATACATAGATGCTAGGATCAGAAGGGACCTCAGCAATTCGAATCTGACCCCCCTGCTTAGGCAGGAAAGAGTCAGATGACCCCAGCCAGATGCCTATCCAGCCTTCTCTTAAAGAGCCCCAAAGCAGGGGAGAGCACCACCTCCCTTGGAAGCCCATTCCAAATTTTGGCCACCCTTACCATGAAGAAGTTTTTCCTGATATCTAACCTAAATCTGCTCTCTGTCAGTTTGTGAATGTTGTTCCTTGTTGGCCCAAGAGGCACCCTGGTGAACAGAGCATCTCCGATCCCTTGCTGCATCCCCCTAATTAATTAGTAGACAGTCACAAGATCACCTCTCAGCCTTCTCTTGTGGAGGCTGAATAGGTTTGGGTCTATTAGTCTCTCCTCATAGAGCTTGGCCTGTAAACCCTTAACCATACAAGTGGCCCTCCTCTGGACCCTCTCGAGATTATCCACATCCTTCTTAAAGTACAGCACTCAGAACTGGACGCAGTACTCCAACTGCTGTCTGACCAATGCTGCATAGAGGGGAAATATCACCTCCTTGGTTCTATTCATCATATATCTTCTGATACATGATAAAGTGTGATTAGCTTTGCTGATGATTTCATCTCACTGATGACATGTTCATCTTGGAGTCCGCTAGTTAACAGTTAACATGTATTATTTTAATGTTAACTGGCCCTAGTAATGAGTAAAGCGAGTGATATAAACCCACCAAGATTCTTAAGTG
Organism: Caiman crocodilus; assembly: GCA_030014935.1. Lineage (NCBI taxonomy): Eukaryota > Metazoa > Chordata > Crocodylia > Alligatoridae > Caiman > Caiman crocodilus. The sequence goes on along the minus strand of JAGPOW010002514.1, from coordinate 34,485,966 downwards.
TGGACTCTGATCCCCAATCTACCCTGAAAGTCATATTGCCACATTTTCACAACTGTTTTTAGCCAAATTACCTAAATTCAAGATGGTATGGGATTAAGACAGGATTGTAGCAATCTGCCTGTGCTGACATACCCTGGGAGAGTGTCACATACTGTAAAGGTCAAGGTCATGAGCACAAATATGCACTGCTATGCTCAAATCCCAAAGAGCAATGAATCCCAATAGCAATCATCACTGCCTCTCTTAATTCTAACTTCTTGTATGTAGGGCAGCAATATTCCTCATTACCAAGAATACTGAAAACTGCTACAGACATAGCAAAGAATATGAAGAAATGTTGAAACTTTTCTAGCAGATCTTCCCTTCACTGCAAGTCCTCACCCCGCCCCATGCCAAGTATCAGCCACTTTACAGGGAGGAGTTTGTTTCATGGAAAGTTTCAGTCTTATCAAATATGCCTCAAGTTGGATGAAATAAAAAATAACCAAATACCCTACAAAACAAAAGCTTTGAAAAGAAGTTAGGGATTAAAAAGGAGCTTTTCAATAAAACAATATTGAAGGCAATAGGTACAAAACCAGCATTGCAACAGCCCAAATAAAACTACCTAGAATTGAAAACAAAGAAATTTGAGCCTTTTCTAATGTACACAAGGAAACTCCGTTTGTAATCTGAATGAGGAAAGAGAGCATTTTGGATTAGTGAAACTCAGCTATTAATTACTCTTTTCTCTGGGAAATTGCAAGGTTTTCACACATCTATTAGCTTTCTTTTGCAGGAGGAAAAAGTCATTACAAACATGGATGAGTCTTAGTAGTTTTGAAAAATCCTATACCATCCTATTCAGAGTCTAATGTCAAGGTAATTGGAATTAGTTTCTTGCATATGTGGTTTGAAGATTTTCTTAAACTAAAGCTTTCACAGTCACAGCTAAGTATTTTCAATAATTGACGTTTGCAAGGACCCACATGGATTTTACAGCTCAACTTGTAAAATAAGAAATTTAATCCTTTTTGTCCATTCCAGCAGACTCCCTCTCCTATATTAGCAGATGTTTTGGGTCTGTTATGAATTAAGTGTTATTCTACAGCTATGCAAAGTAGTCACCACCATCCCACCCTGCAGTTTCTAGCTAGCCAGATAAATTCATGTTTTGATTTTGAGAAGTCTGTAGCTGTTCGTATATAAAGGAGCATCTGCCAATTGAGCTCTGGAATGGGCTTCTTCATCCTTTGCATACAGGTTTGCATAACTTCTCCTGGAGGACTTTTCTAAAACATTAGAAAATTAATGTTTTCTAATGTAAAACATTAATATTTCTTTTTCCATACCGAGAAACTAAGCAAGTGAGTTCAAGGGCTGATCTGTGTATGGAGGAGAGGAAGCTTTATCAACAAAGAAATCCAAACTGCTTGGAATATCTCTTCTGCCATTCTGACCACACAGTCATGCTCACCTTCACACTTCCTCTCACAACTCACCTATTTCCATTGTTTTTACCTTTGGCTCCCATCCCAGTCACACCAAAGGTTATCTGTTCAACCTTAAATCTGCTCAACCATAAACCCTTTGTGTTATAACACAGTTTACCTACAGGATAACACGTATTTGTCTACAGGGCCCCTGCCTCATTCAGTGCAGTTTCTTTAATTTTCAGTGGAAAGAATGAGCACAGAGAACACCTCTGTCACTGTACAACAACACTTGGTGGGAAACAGTTTGGGGCATCAAGTGCATAGACCTCAGCCTGTTTAGTCCTATGAAAAAAGGTTTAGAAGATATTGGTACTGGTTAAAAGATGCAAGAAATTAAAACATTTGAAATAAGTTTTCTATTTTAACAATAAGCTCATTTCCTTTATTGTCTTCCTTTTCTTCCTTCAACCAGGAAAGTTTTTATGGGAAACCCCATTTCTTCCACCTGAATCTTTTAAAGGGTATACGTGTAGCAGCCCTTTCTGGAGAAAACAGTAAGTTAATAGGATTGGAGCAACTGTTACTGGAATGTGATCTTGCTCTTTTGAAGATAAAAAAGAAAAGGAAAAACAGAAGATGTAGCTTCTATTTTGGGGACTGACTCTTACTTTGCAACCTCACTGCTAGAAAAAGATACACACAGCACATGGTCTTATCAACCACTCTCAGATCTGTCAAATTTGTACAAGCGTCAAGCTGTTAGAGCACTACTTTTAGCTACCTTTTTAGGCATGGCCTTGCAGCAGTGCTGCAAAACAAGAACTCTTGGCCAAATTAGCTAGACTCTGATTAAACAAGAGGAAGAAAGTGAAAAAAAGAAAAGAAAAGAAATGAGAAAGTATAAGGATGCACAAGGGAAGGCTTTACAGCAGGAATGAAAGCTGCATGTTCCATATAAAATTTGGAATTTGGCCAAAACCAGAGGAGATGGTGATGTCTAAGTTCCTGCTCCCTGGCCCAGTCTGGTGTTGATCCTGAAAAATGTTTGGACAACAAAAGCTCAATGACATTGACGTGGATCCCAGGGTCCTATCATGGCAGTAAAGTTCACTCTTCAACCCACCTGCTCTCCTGGATCTGCATCAAATTATATTGCTTCTAAGCAGCTCACCAAATTAAGGACACCAAAAAGAGTGATGGGTTAAATAGCCCATGCTGTCATCATTTTCTTCACTAGTTAAGCCTAATTTCAATCCACCATTTTGGGTTGATTGATTTCTGTTCCCACACAGGTTTTTTTTAGTTTTTTAAAGGAAAAAAAAAACAAACAACAAACCACATTCACCAGTTAAAGTTTTGGGAGTTTGTTTATTCTTTTCTTTTTCAAGTTTACTAGGCATGAGTTTAACATCATTCTTGGCGGGGGATCGGTAGGCCTATTTGAATTAATTCGAGCTATCTTTAACTCTTGCTGACTTGTTTATAAACATTTTTATGAAACAGGCCAAAAGGGACATCTGTTACCCTGGAAACTTTAGAGCTAGGATTTCTAAACATTGGGTCAACAGATCACCATCAACCTCAGAAACACTCATGCAACACCATGCACTCTTATCATCAAGCTTTTCATTCAGGATCAGGGCCCCAATGCAATCCAGAGAACAGTGACTACAGCTTCAAAAATCAAAATTTAGGAACAACCTTAAATTATAGGCATCATAAATTTTGTACATCATGGACAGTACTCAGGGAATAAATTACAGTTGTATAACAGAGACTGTTGCTTCATTCTCTCAAAGGTGGGGCCTGTTGTCTTTCCTAGGATGGACCACAGACCCACCATAGGCACCATGCCACCCAAGACAAGCCCACAAAACAGCAAGTCCTGCATCCTTGCATTAAAATTCAGGGCTATCCAATTGGCGGTGCAAGAGGGTTTTATTTGTGGCCCCTGTGCTCCCACCCAGTCATTGCTCCTCTAGGCCCTGGGTAGCAGGGTAGAGCGGCATGACACAGCCCACAGGGCCAGGAAAACTTATGGCATGGGATGCCAGCATGTCACAGTAGAGAAACTTACACCCAGGTCAATAAAGGTAGGGATAGGGGACCTGGGCTCATGCATACAGTGCAGCCAGCAGGGGGAAGAGTGAAAGCACACACACATGGCCTTGGCTAGCTTGGTGGGGAGAACCTACATGGTTGGTGCAGTGGAAGGTAACTAGGGGGCCCATGGCCCATGCTGGTGTGGCCCCCCATGGCATGCAGCCCCCATTGGTGCAGCTTGTGGAGCATGCAGCGCCCAGTCACTAAGTTGGACAGCCTTGCATTCATCTGTGCAGGCACCTGCGTGTCCAGTCCAGCTTCCTAGTTAAAAATATGCCGAGGGCTCACATCCAATCAAAGCAGACCTCCCAGACAAAGTACATCTTGCAAGTGGCCCTCAATAAAGTTTTAACTTAGCACCCCAACCTTGGCCCTGTGCATCTGCCTTTAACAGTCTTTGTCCTAGCTCTAATAGCCCTACTTCAACTGTACATCCCAGTTTCCCACCCCATGTCTCTCCCAAGGTCTTTGTCTCCATCTCCTTGATATAGGCACCCTTCCTTCATCTTCACTCAGAGCTTTGCTCCCAACAGGCTTCTTTCTCCTCCTGTATCCTGTTTAAGACCTAGCAAGAAGAGCATCAAGAGCATAAGTAAGAGCCTGAGAGAAGAGTCTTATAATGGAAAGTGTTCAACTAAAACATCTGTCCATACACTGACTTGGACAGATGTGAAAGCTGAGGGTCAGCAAGTGTGTTACTGTAATTAGAAGAGAAATTCTTCAGTTACAGGCTCTTAAAACTGCAATCTTAAGCTGCCATCATATTTCCTACCTTAAAGGAATATTATACTGGACATATTTCTAGCCAATCCAGCATTTGATAAGAGTTCAATACATCCTCAAGTGCCTTTCTGACAATGGAGCTTTAATAACAAGTTGTATGTCCTGGTTAAGGAGCTTTGTTTCATGACAATCTCCTAATCTTCCTCTCGTGTAAATGACACCTGAAGTGCCATTGCTTTGAAGAAGTACAAGGTAGCCGTATCTTACATTTCATGAGAACTCTTTTGAAAAAAGACGAGCTCGTGATAAGAACTACATAATCTTACCTTTCACACAAGCCCCCTTGGACTAGTAACACTTACATCAGAAGAACCTGCCAAATACTTAACACACACTCAACTGTTGCCCTTACAGTTCATGTAACCTAGTGAGAAATGTGATCTGGATTTAGTTTAAAGAAGTGTTCATCTTGTTCATCCTTAGTTTTCACTAATATCCTTGTGTCCCTCCAAGTGCATATGAGCTTGCCAAAAATCTAGAATATTCTTGTTTTGGAAAATTGCACTCGCTACTTCTTGGATTACTACAGGGCCATTTCTGGATATTGATAATATCCAACCACAAAATCAGTGTTCAGCTTCTCAAATTCAGAGAACAAACACATCATGCTGAGAAATTACTTGTGAAAAAGACAAGTTGACATTTACTTAGCCGCTGCAGAGCACTCCCCATCCACTTTGCATCTGCCAATTCCCAGGGCAGCTACTTTAGAATGGCCATGAGACTGCACCAACAAGCCAAAAACTGAGAGGCAGCCTAAGAATATCACTGAGCATCTACTCAGGGCCACTCTAGCATCTATATTGTCTCATTTGTGAGAACTGGCATTTACACAGTAGGAGCAAGTGGGCAAGGTAGGCTTTGTGGAGGGGCTCCTAGCCGTAGCACTGTAGACATCCCTAAGAGGCACAGAACTCACAGACACAGAAAAGGTGGTCACTGAAGTGACTTGCCCTCCCAGTTCTGTGTTGATACAGAGTCCAAAGCACCCTTCGTATTAGTCTGAGAAGGCAGAAGAGCTGCCCAGAATTTCCAGAACAAAGAGTCATGGGCGATGGCTAGAAAGTGGTATTTAGGTTTTCTTTTGGGAATTGGGTTTGTAAGCAAAGTTGATATTATATCAGAAAAATAGTCTAGGGCAACAGCAATTAATTTCTAAAAGCCTGTTTGTGACAGTTTCCTTTAAGGCACACTGCATTTGATGCAGGCAAGTAGCAAGAAGACACACAAGCTGGGAAATGAACAGATGTACCGCAGCGTTCCATAACAGAGAAAAGGGACTCTGTCATGTTGGCCAGGTCACAGTGCCCAGCTGCAGGGCCCATAAGAGTTCCAGTTTTGGTAGATAGACCAAATTTGGAGAAACTGGTAATGCCCAAATTAGGATGTGTGTATGTGATCAATGACGCAAAGGAATACACTGACAGGACAGAACATGGATAGTATGATGACCACAAGGAGGCCCAAATGATGCCCAAAAATGAAGTCTCATCAGAAGGGGGGGAAAGAATACAAAAGAGAGGAATTACAGAGCAACAAAAAGTGTCCTTAAGGGGGAAACCTGAGACCACTATGGGCAGAGGGCATACCATCAGCTCGTTTCAACCACCCAACTGGGGAGGGTGGGCCTTGGCCTCCAACCTCCAGGTTGCTGACATTTGATATTCAAGAGAGAACCTCAGAATGAAGCTTGCATGCTGGCCAGACGTACCTTGACTCTGTGAACCCTGGGACTGGTAAATTGTTTGCATTATTCTTATCTCCTATCACTGTGTATCAATAAAATTTGCCTATTATCAATGAGAGGTCATGGTCAGTCTGAGGGTTTGGTTCTGCTCAGAACAAGTTATCTGGATCATAAATCCAGTGCCAACAATGGGCCTTGCCATATTTCTATCCCACCATCCTCTCCTGGTCCACCCCACCCTAAACTATGACTTCGGACATGGCCTTCAGATGCTCACCTTATTTCTGGACCAAAACATTTTCCTCAGTAAATTCCAAAGGTTTTCAGAGTCTATTCACACTACCTCAGTCCTTCAGCCCAGCATACACAGCTGAGACGAGGGAAAATCTTACCTAACATTACAGAAGTAATTATCCTCTTAGCAGTTAAGTGCCAAATCAAGTCACAGCATGCAAACTAGAAGTGCCTAGAAAGCTGATATTATCTCTCAGCCTCTTTTTATTTCCTCATTACCAATGATTATGGCAAAGATATTACAAAAATCAGTGAAAATCTGGGGTATGCTTTTTGTTCCAAGTACTATTCAACTAAAATGGTTCTCTCTCATATTGCAAGGAGTTCTTGTTACTCAGACTCATTAATGACTTTGTATATAAAACTTAGGGCCAAAAGTTTTCTAGTTCATTTGCCTCAAGTCAGGCACCTGCATCTATACTTTAGCACCTAAATTAAAGATTTCTAATCTCCACGGGTTCTAAACGCCCCCAAGGATTGGCATAAGCTATAATAGTTGATTCTACTTTAGCTCTACCTTATTCTGTTACAATTACACCAATCAAGCTGTGAGGGGGGAAAAAAAAAACGCAGAGTTGTCTTAGTAGCTGAGGATAGCATAGCATTCTTTATTGTGGTAATCTGGGAGATGAGAGGCATCTAGCTGAAGTCTCAGGTCCAGTTGCCTGTCTATTCACTGATGGGGTAAATAGTGAAAATTTCACTCTTTCTTCCCACACAGTTGCTTATTTGAAAAAATTGCTTAGGTAAATGTTTGTCTTGTGGGTCTCAAACTTGCCTTCCTGTCCTCTTCCCCTTTGTTCCCCCCTCTCCCCATTCCCCCAGGCAGATCTGGACCACCATGGGTTGAATCCAGGCTAAGCAGGTGGCAGGGGTTAACATAGATATTATTCCCCACCCTTGTCCCTACCAATGTGTGTTCCCAATAGGGCTCTGTACCCCAGATTTAGGCAGTCAGCCCCATCCTTGAATTTCTGGCCCCTCTACAAGCCCAATAGGCCACACACAAAACAGCTCTTCAGGCCAGATTCAGCCCACAGGCTTTAAGTTTGACATCCTTAATGTAATCAAACAAAATGCACACCAACCCCAGTGGACTGAACTTTCCTAGCCAAGGTCACATATCTAGAGATTGGCTGGGCCAGGAACAATCAATCCCACATTCTAGCAACTTGACCAAAGCCACTTGCTCTGCACATATCTATAATAGGATTATTATAGATGTCTTGTCACTGAAGAGTTAAAATTGCAAAACAAAGCTCAAGCTAGACAGAGTAGCTGTAGCAGCACCTGAGTTGGGCTAAATTCAGCTGTGTCATACACTTCAACAGTTCAGCCACCTCAAATTAAGGAATTGCCAGTCTAGACAGGACTTGAGTTTGGAGCATCATCTGTACAATAACTAGAGTTAACTCTGCAGTGACGACATGCAACTCACCTGTAGTTGTGCACTGTAAGTTTATTTTATCACTGACACTACAAAACTCTATAAACATGGTCAGTGTTTTATATTCATGTACAGCTTTCTCCTCTGCTACTGGGAGGAAAGGAGGCAAAACAAACCAACTCCACGATTTCCATCAATATTACCAACAGCAACTACTGTTCCTGTAGCAAGAGTTAACAAACACTTTATAGCCTGCTTCTGTTTCCAACAGTGAATCTGTAACCAATACACCCCCAACCCACTATTCCCAAATTTTAAAACCCCATGTCAACTTGATACAATATTATGGACAGAGGGGAAGTGCAGCAATACATTTTGCTACAACTGAATTTTTCTAAAAAGGTATTTCAAAAAACAGGCTTATTAACAATGGGATTTGTTAGTGTTCCCTTTGGTTATACCTTTATATTAGCTGCATCACCCATTCCAGATGTATAGAATTCAGACTTCTAACCAAATTAGCAGCTAGATAATTTAGGCACATTGATGTAGGTATTTGAAAGGTTTTGGCAAATATTTCCCCCCTCCTCACATAAGCAAACTATTAACACTGGAATTTTAGAAAAGATTATTCTGAGATATAAAAGAGAAATTCATGCTCCATGCTAACTTAAAGTTCAGTTTTGTCATGTTCCGTTTCTTCTATTTTTTTTCATTTCCGTATTTTGAATGATGTCACAAGACTGACCTCTACTGGGCCATAAATTATTGACTTCCAAATTCCTAAAACTAAGGCAAAAAGACTATTCTGGAACACTGTCAAGACAAAGGAAGGGAAAAGATCCCTGAGCCCTCATCTATTTAGTGTAAATGGCATTTATTGTTCATTTGCAAGAGATTATGCAACATAGTGATCAAGCTGGAAGAACTATTGAGTAGCATACTTTCTGACCACAATTTAAATATAATACTTGTTGAATACAGAAAAATAACTGCTTTTCATGATGTTTACTCCAAGCGTCACTGTTGCATTTGGGTTTGGAATTACACAGTAAATCACATGAGGCCATATTCCCAGCTGTACCAGAGCTGCACACCAAAAGCAAAGGAGTATGAGACATGCATAATACCTATAATTGGCTTTCATTCTTTCCCATTCTGATCCTGGAGCACCCATGGGTTAAGCCATCCCCCTGCCACAAGCAAATCACCTTCAGGGCACATAGTAAGAATATCCCTAATGCTCAATATTCCCAAAAAAATAATTTTAGGTACAGACCTCAGTGTACTATAGAAAAAATACAAAGCAATAAGTACAAAACTTTGCTATTTACTAAGACAAAACAAAGCTCACACCCATGTGGTATTAAAGAGAGTTTGCCATCTCTGACAATGAGTTTATTGCAGTTTCATATAATCCAAAATATATAAGCAACACCCTCCCAGAGCCCCAGCCACACTTTCCAGTCCAATCCTCTTCATGCACACCACAAAAGAGAAAACATAGTAGATGCAGAATTCATACCAGTTAGCAGAACACGTTTTCATAGCTCTTGTCCACCCATCTTGACCTCAGAAGAGGTCACTTGCAACAGAATAGGAAACCCTCCCTGCTCTGCCTGATTAGGGTCCTGGGAAGAGCACAGCTGACTGCCATTATCCCAGAATTAGAACAGGGGAGGGAAGCAGCTGTGCTTTGTTAACCTAGCTGGTGGCCTCTCTGCATAAACCTGCAGGAATTTGTTTTAGTTTATAAGACATGACCAAGGGCCTCCTGGTTCTTGACCAGCTATACAGCTATTCTTTTTTCTATTAAAGAATAAAAAGAGGATTGACAAACTTCTGCCATAGTTTGAAAGAGTTAAGTCAAGTGAATTAGCTAAGCCATAGGTTGCGTTTATGAGATGCGATTCGTAGATCTTAAACAAGAGAGGGGTGCTAGTTTATTTAGCTTCTCATCCTCTGCATCATAAACCAGTAAATATAACTGTTTGCCCTGTATTGAACCCCACAATTCATAAAATTTCTGACCATAATTTAGCTAAACCATATTCCTCCAGAAAAGTCTTGCACTGCTCTGACAAGAGACAGAGAATGGCAGCTACCTGTTTCAAGAGATCAGTGGTTCTCTACCTTTTCAAAATCAAGGCACCCCTGCATAATTTCTGTGAACTGAGCAACACCGCATTTCAAAAACTAATTCCTCTATTATAGTGCTTACCTACTTGAAGAGGGGACAGGAACAAGGAGGAACAGCAGCCAGCAGCGAAGAGACTGCACTACCAAGATGTGGGGTGCCAAAAAGTGACTGGAATGGAAAAGCCTCCACTTACCTCCTCAAGCTTACCTCCTCTCTCCCAGCAGTACCCTTCAAAGGCTGGCATGGCACCCTGGTTAAGAATCACTGCAATAGATCATTAAATATTTAAAAATTGTACCTTCCTTCTAATTTGAATGTACCTTGCTTCAGCTGCCAACCATCACTTCTTGTGTTTTTCTCCAGTAGATGACAGCTATTCAGTACCCAAAATTTTAGATACAGTAATCAAGACACCTCTCAATCTTCTTTCTGATAAGATAAACAGATCAAGCATTTTACATATCTTCCAACAGGGCACCTCTTCCAATGAATTCAATTCATTTTTGAGGTTCTTTTCTACCCTATCTACATCTTTTCAACATCCTCTTTAAAATATGGACATCCTAACTGCTCCCTATATTCCAGTACATGTGTCACTGCCACATGCAGAGGTTACAGCACCTCCTTATTCTTACTTGTTGTTACTCCCCTATTTATTAATTCAACAATTCGTAATTTATGTATCCTTTAGCCCTTTTTTGCCACTGCATCAACTGAGAGCTCATATGGATTTGCTTGTTTGCCATAAGACACAAATACTTTACAAAGCTGCTATCTTCTGGGACACCGTTCACCATTCCATAGATGTGGCTAGAATTCTTTGGTCCTAAATGTGCATTTGCCCATGTTAAAATGTTTATAAATGTGCCCAAGCTACCAACAGTCCAAATCACTCCACAGAACAGCAGTATCCTTATCATTATGGTAAAAAATGGTACATTTCTGCTAATCATTGCATCATCCACAGATTCCACTAGCAGTGATGCTTATTTTCAGAGCTTTGATGAAAACAGTGAATAACATCAAATTTTGTATCAGTCCCTGAAGCCTTCCCATCAAAAAGAACGCTTCTATTTAATAAAGCTTTCCCACTGACAGCTACTTTTTACCATCTGTCAGTTAACCAGTTTTTAATCAATTCACTTGTGCTTTATTGGTTGTATATAGTGCTAGCTTTGCTGTACAGGTACCAAGTCAAACCCCTTACAAATGACCATTACAGTATTTTGTACTTAGCTTATGCACTTACCTTTATCAACCAAATTTGTAATCTCAAAGAATGAAAGAGGATATGTATGCCTAGTAGATGTGGCCTCTACACCTTTCTCAGTGACTAATGAACTATAAAAGTACTTCATGATCCTCTTGAGATTTATATACGCACATCATCTTGCTTCTTGCAAAAGAGAATTGTATTTAAATTATCATTTAAAAAAAACTTTATTTTGAACACATGCCCAGACCCACAGGATCTAAGCCTCAGCTCTTTTGTTAGGATCAACCTGACACAGCAAAAGTCTGATTTAGGAATTGCTGTATGTGTCTATGCATGCAATTAATGCTCATCAATAAACACCGGAGCTTATTGCTCTTAAGTTTATTGCTCCCGGGCAAACTGTTTGAACATGCACTCAAGAGCAGTAAGCTCCAAAGCAATAAGCTCCGGAGTTTCTTCACGCACAGTATGTTCAACAGAGTCGGAACAGCCACGGGTGGCAGGGGGCCTGGGAAATCAGCCTGCCAGCCCGGGGCTGCTTTCCCTGGTTTAACGTGCTGCAGAGGAGCTGGCTAAGGCACAAGGGTGCTTCGGTGTGGAGCTAGCCAGCAGGCAGTCCCTGCACTGAAACACCCTCATGCCTCAGCCAGCCAGAACGTGCCTACACGTGCACTGCTGCATGATTTTTTACTCTATAGCAGGATAGCATTTGTATTTATAAGTGCTATCCTGTAGCAGAGTAAATTAGTTTACTCTGGCCTAATAGGAGCGCACATGTAGACATGAAATGTTTACTGCACAGCTAATTGGTCAACTGCACACCAGAGGGGGCGGGACTGTGAGTTGTGAGTGCAAGCCACAGGCAGTGCCAGGGAACTACAAGTTGGGAATGAGGGGCATCAGCAGGGATGGGACAGGGGGCTATTTGTTGTGAGTGAGAGACAACAGCATAGTCTGCAGGATGGGATACTGTGGGCCAGAAGTGAGGGGCAGCAGCAGGGCCAAGGTGGGCTGCGGCTTGGGAGTGAGTGGCAACAAGATGGCCACTGCATGCTGAGGCAGGAATTGTTCAGCCAGCAGCAAAAGCCTAGCAGCCCAGGGGAGCGGGGAAAAGGAGTTGCAAAAGGGCCAGGGGGAGGAAATAGCTTGGGGATGGGTAGGGGAGGGGCTGTTTGCTCCTCCAGGCAGGAAAACTGAGATACCAGGGGTTATGGGAGGTTTGCAACCCCTTCCCCTCTCCCCTGGACCGCTCAGCAGCAATCAGAGGCCTTGCTCCCTAGGCCTCTGCTGCTGCTATTAAACCTGGCCTTAAACCTGCCCCCTCAGCCAAATTAGAGGGTGTGGGGGAGGGCACCACCATCTGGGCCCTGCCACAATCAGGCCATGATATTAGCAAGCTGGGCCTACAGTTTAAATCAGGCCCCAACCAGGATTACTAGGCTAACCATTTAGAAAACAGGAATAAAAAATAAAATAAAATAAAAATAGATCAATCTATAGAACTTAAGGGAAAAGAAGTCAGTAGGCCCATGGAACAGCAACAGTTCCTGCAGTGAAGTTAAACAACTGGTACTCACAAATCCTAGCAGTGTATTTCAACTCTCTCCTGCTAATCATTCAGCCCCACCTACTGAATGGAAGGGTCTGAGGCCCCTTGTATTTCCAAGAAGAACAAACCAAAGGAACATGGGAATAAAAAGTCACTGCATATATACAAGAGACAACGGCAATTGAAAAGCATTTCCCATTTTAGTCATAATTATTATTTAAAAATTCCCAAGCTCATTTTCAAGGGAAAAAATATTACTAAAGCAAAAGTGTACCATAGTTACAAAGACACACACACACACACACACACACACACACGAGCGCGCGCGAGTAGGAAGACAGAAAAGAAAAACTAGTTGTGGAAACCAGATGCCCTTAAGCAAAAACACAAAGCTAGATAAATACTTATGAATGTGATAAACCAAGTTTTGTAATGTGTATGCTGCTATGTGTACCAAGCTAGTATGTTAGCAAAGCAAAACTAATGTTGAAGCATAACCACCTTCAGATTCTTGTAACTTCAAAATGGGAAGTTGTTTCAGACACCCACTATCTTTCAACAGAGTCCACTCTGAAAATTCAACAGTATATTGCCACTCTTTCAGAAGGGGTGTTTGTTAAAGCAATGACTATGATAAAAACCACTGCTTCTAAGTAATTATCTTAAAGTGTTAATGCTTTAATGACTGAAAAAAAGCAGAAGTGCTTCCAGTTCACATACAAATTGTATGTACAGTAGAATTCACTATACAGAGCAAATGTAAGTCCTCATTAAAAATCCTCAATTATTTGACAATTTTGTGATAAGCACCTCCCTTTTCACAGAATACAAAGCCTTTTATTTTTTCTGATTAATAAGAATAGTGGTTCTCAACTTTTTTTAGATTCCCCTTAACAGATTTTGAATGTGGCAGCAGCCCAGCTGAAAACCAGTTCTGCTGCCTCAGCCTCTCAGTGCCCCTCAAATCAAGGTCTGCCACTGCCACCGCTGGCTAAGTGCTCCACAAGCCTCCTGGTTGGCTAGACTGGGAAGGGCTGCAGCACAAATGTGCCTCTTCCTGCACTGGGATTATATGATAAGCCTACCGTGGGCAAGACAGCCTAATCTTGCAGCAGCCCTTCCTGGTTTGACCCTGCATGGCACCTCCTGGAAGTAGAGGCACGTCGGGTAGGTAGAACTAACACACATGCCTCTGATACTGGGGGAGCAGAGGGAGCCAGCCCAGCACAAGCAGGTTCTTTTGCCTGCTTTAGGCTTATCAGATAAGCAGGAGGAACGTGCATTCATGTGAGAGCCCTTCCTGTGTGGCTGCGCATGAGACACAGGGAGGTTTTTACTTCGCCGCAATGGCAGTGATCATGCTGCAGGACTCCTGAAAGGGTCGTGTGGCACCCCTAATGATAAGCCCTGAATTAGACTACTGTCCAGCTTTGCATGGCAATATTCAGGAAGATCATGTGAGAAATGCTTCAGGGCCTTGTCCTCCATCACAAAGTCAATGGAACTTCAGTAGGCTAGACCAGGCCATCCTCTGCCATATGAGGGAAGAAATGAAGGGCAAGTTTTGCACACAACTGAAATCAACATTACAAATACGTACCAAAGTATGTCAAGGACATTATGCTACCCAGCCAGCAAGGCAGTACCAGATCCAGTGTTTCAAGTTCATTCAAGTATATACAGCATCTTGACCCCTGGTGCATGTCAATTACAAACAAATATAACCTAGTTTACAATACAGTATCTTTTTCAAGAAAAATACTAGTGACCAGTAATCAACTGTACATTAACTATGTAAAAAAATACACATCTAAAAAGTTTGAAACAACAACTAAAAACAAGCCAATTTTGTTCCCCATTTCCACTGATATGGGTCAACCATCTCATTCTTTAACAGTAACAAGAATTAGAAACGATTTACAATACTGATGATGGCTCAACAAAGCACCCCCCCGCCACACACACATTTACCTTTATAACCTTTTCCACTCTGAGCAAAGTTTTTTTCCAGTAGTTAAACTCCTCTTTAGTTCCTTTTTGCACAAGATCTATCCTACTGATGATATGCCAAGATACAGTTTGTTAATGACCATAAGGATGAATTACATCCGAAAGCTTCTAGTTCTTTGAAATGGGTGAAAAGGTTTCTTTAAAGCCCACATTAGCAGCTGTGATTTCTGTTTAGATTTTTCAGGAAACAGCACTGCCTCAGTTTCAGAAGTAGGGAATCGTTCTTTATATACTTCAGGGTAGGATTTCTGAAACTAGAAAAGAAGTACAGTTCAGAGAACACAACCAAAAGGCTAAATTCAGCCACTGGAAAATATATTAGAAAAAAAGAAAGTATGTAATCTCTGTTACATAGCCTATGGCAAAGATGCCTTCTTGGGGCTCACAGTCTATAGCAGTATATCTAAAAATGTGATGTTCTTTTTCCATATTGGAAAAGAAAACCTCTTTTTACTAGAAAACCTCTTCTTTGAACAACTGAGAAATTAAAGTAACATTTCAAATCTCTAAGAGTGTCTAGACTCAAAACCTTCTTTTCCTCTAGAGAATTGAAGTCTACAGTTTGATGCAGCATTTTATTACAAAAGTCTTACAATCTTAAAACTATACAGAAATACATGTCTACCTTTTAATCATATTACTTTATCAGCCTAATACTTGAACAAACAGTATTTCACTTGAAGAACTAGAAATATAACTGGGAGTTAAGTTCTTCGAGATAATCTGAATGCATATGATTGTGACAAATATGGATCCAAACAGGATATGTTCAGAGGTTATATTTTTTCCAAATGTTAAAACATTACAAGATATTGGCTCTACACAACACTTTCATGTTTATTTGTGTGTGCATAGCAGTGGGAGAAGGGATGGGGTAATTTTTAATGATTTACCCCTAAATGAAACCAGGAGTAAAATTCTAGTGCGTTAGCTCGACTATATCTGGGATAGGAGAGCGAGACAAAAAAAGTAATAGAAAATTCCTCTGAACTCTGGCTTGCCACCACCCCACTCCTTTACTGTGTCTTGTTTCGCCACACTAAAGCCTAAGCAGAAGCCAACGATGGTAATCTTCTCTCACACACACACACTAAGCAGAAGCCAACGATGGTAATCTTCACACACACACACACACACACACACACACAGTTGGAAAGGAAAACAGGCCAGGATTTTGGAGAATTGTCTTTACCTGTTTCAGTTTCTTCTTCTTGTCTTTGATAGATATTTCTTTATTCATTGCAATTTCTTCTAACAAAGCGGCCAGTGGTTCCTGAGAGCCATTCGCTTGTTGATACTCAAACTCATCTGTACTAATTTGATGACAAAATGATGGAGCAAGAAAAGTTGCATCAGTGTCAGCTCCTGCATATTTTATCTGAAGGAGAGAGAAAGAAAACTGCTGTATTTTCAAGGTGAAAGTTGGCAAAATTAGCCTTCTTTGAGGGAAACAGGGGAGTCAACAGCTCTCAGTTCTGTTGCCATCTTTTTACTGCTGATTTGCTGGTCCCTCTGTGGTCTTCAACAAGAAACACGCTGATGCTTCGGTTTGGCCAGACCCTTCTTAACAGAAATACAAAACTAATAACTATTTTACTAGAAGATAAGGGGGGAGAGCCAGAGAGAGAGAGAGAGAACAATGTTACTTGTGGGGAAAACTGACAAAGTTGTTAGGAAACTGGAAAGGCTGGGAGAAAACTGGTAAGAGCCAGAGGAGTGAAGTTAGCACAAAGATCCTGTTGGCTGGCTAAAGGAAGCATGGTATAGTTATGGAGCTTCTACTTTAACTGAATATCACCCTAAAAGTGCCATGTAAGACAAGGCTCCTCTCTTTAGAAAAGCTGCACTGATGGCCTAGAGGGTAGTATATGAATGTGCACACTGCACAGAAGTTTGGTTGTCTCTAGTTGTTGTTACCTTTGATGCTTTCTGTTTCTAGCACCATCTTATGAATATAAAGGAACTCAGAATATTGCATCTCCCTGCATTCAAATGATAATAAGGGCACTGAGAGCCTTGGCTGAAAGATGACAGAGCTATGTTATTATGCCAACACCAAAAAAGTCAAAACCATTCAAAAACATTGACCCTGTAAATTCAGGGGTGATCAGCGTTGCAGTGTGGGTGTCACAAGTGGCACGGGCAGCCTGTATGTGTGGCATATAGCAAATAGGGCAGAGGTCAGAAAGCAGGGCAACAACTTGGTCAGAGAACACAAAGCTGAGCAACAGGATCAGCAAAGGGAAAGAAGCTGGAGTGGCATCAGGGAGGGCGTACGGTTAATTTGCAGCACACCTGCCAAAAAGGTTGGCTCCCACTGCTATAACTTTACATGGACTGTTTCAAAATCAGTTATAAGAACCTGACACATTTGTAACTGTTTACCTGCAAGCACACAAACGGATTTAATCAGGTCTTTTTTCCTCCCTCTCATTTTTGATGCGTTCGTTGTTCAGGGAATCCTCTCTGATCCTTTTGGATAGGGCAGGATATAAATCTAATAAAAAATTTTCATGTACATACATATGTACATATATACATAGCAACCAAGTAAAAATAAATAAATAATAATAAAAAAAAAAAATCGCATAAAAAAGCCTTTACTTCTTCCTGACTTCAGACTAACGTGACTAGCCACATCCGTACCACTGGGATGAGGAAAAATGAAGAGATCTGTATGCCAAACAGGTACCAATAAAACACTCCAGTCATTTATGAAAAACAATCCAAAATGATCTAACACATGCATATATATGTATCACATTACAGTATGATACAGCCAGTTTACAGCTTTATAGACAGACAAATAGTAGAAGAAATCATGTGATCTTAAATACTGCTACACTTCAGTGTACATGTGTAGAAATGGAGAACTTTCAATCCATCCACAGCTATGCCAGTCATTAAAAGGAGTCATATTTAAAGATTTTTAATATTAGCCATAAAACCAGACTGAGAAGTTGTTACGATATAAGGGTGATGTGCATTCAAGTCTTATCCTTGCTTCACTTCCAAATAGGTAATGAACAATTCAGGAAATAAAAGCAGTGTAGGATTTTGCAGCTGAGTTGTAGGAACAGAGTGACAGCTAGTGGCTTGTAACATAAAAACCAGTAAGAATCAAGGATTTTTCTTGCCTGTGTTTTAGATTCCTTACTGCAAGTCATTTCTGTAGTATTATACTGCATTTGCAGTTGTAAGACAAACTGCTCACAAAGATTTGCCTAACTGAAGAGGCTCCTATAAGAAGTATGCCCAGATGATACATTGGGAGTAGATCAAGGGAAATAAAGCATTAAATCAGAGGTTATTGTCTTCAACAAGTTTGGACAGGAGACAAGATCACAGAAGACACGGGAGAATAAAATGTTTCGGTGGAAACTTTCTTTCTTTATAAAAATGTTTAAAACACAGATATATTTATGCTGTGCAATGCATTGCCAACTACATGTCCCAAGTTAGCTAATTCAAATACCAGAACCAGTGTAGTCATGTTAGCATACAGCTCTGTCTAGACTAAATACACCCTACTTGTTTAGAGCTAGCACAAGACTTTATACAACATAGAATTATGCAGTACAGAGACCTACTCCTTATCTCTACAGAGACTTAAAAAAAAATCATTAAAAGAAAATGTCTGAATAAAACTACAAAACTGCTACTATAAAACTAATAGGTTACTGAATCTCTGACCAGAATTTTTAAATATCAGTTTACTGGCACAGATGATGGAAAAGAATCATTTTTTTGGAAAGACACAGGACACTATATCATATTTAGCTCTTGACCTTCTGAAGTGGAACTAGCTCAGAAGGAGATAGAAGAAATAGTGAAGTTTCCTTCCAAAGTGTAAAGGCTTGTGAATCAACTAATTTACATAATCGCTTTAGTTGTGTATGGAGGATTTGTCTGCCAAACTGGAAAAAAGTTCTTCTTGGCTCCACCCTGAACAAGGTATGTATGTTAGATATGACTGCATGAGTTCCAACAGTTCTTTTGTGGTTGGCCTATGAGGATTTTCATTCCTGATGAAGAAGCAGGTTATCAAATGTATAGGAATCTTCAGGTGCCTTCTCTGGAAGTCTCAAATACCTTACCCCTCTCCCTCAAAATAAGACTACCCTTAGCTATGGTTACTTCTAACTAAGAACCTTATTTTCCTTAAACATTTTACTTTTCCTTTCTTACCCTTCTAGAATTGGCATACCCATGCGGGACATAAAGATAAAATTGTCTTCTTCATAACTGCGGATTTTGCTGGGGCGTACCAATGCTCCTGCGTGGACTTATGTCTGGAGGTTCTGTACTAGAGGGTCTTGTCCCTCTTTTTGGGGTCAAGAAGGAA
This sequence comes from Caiman crocodilus, assembly GCA_030014935.1. NCBI lineage: Eukaryota > Metazoa > Chordata > Crocodylia > Alligatoridae > Caiman > Caiman crocodilus. The sequence continues at coordinate 34,467,037 of JAGPOW010002514.1, read as the reverse complement.
TTTTACCCCAGTCAGCTTAGTAGGGACTCTGGGTTTTTGCCTTACTCTGTAGCAGGGGGACATGGCCCTCTTCCTGGGATCTCTTGAGCATTTATTGACAACCTTTACAGCAGCAGGATGCGGGCTGCCACAGTCCTGCTGCTTTGTGGCAGGTTAGGGTGTTAGGACTTCTGTTGTGTCAACTGACTGTAGTTTTACTAAGAGGTTAGATAATATATTTCTATAGGATAATTTGGATAAGAATGATCCTGCCTCAAGTAGGGGTTTGTATTAAATAAACTTTGCAGGTCCCTTCCAGCCCTACTTCTCTGTGATTATCTGAGGCATCAAACTTAGTCACCCTTTTAGCCCATCTATGTACGCAGTTTGGTTAGAGGCCAATTCTTAGTTAAAAATTATAAAAGAGGTCAGTTAGAAGCATTTAAGAACTTTACAAGGAGCCAAGTCCCAGTCCCCATGTTTTATTAGTTATGCCTGGCAAGGGCTTTAGTCTTTCCCTGCATAGTTACTGTGCCTTAAATACCCTTCTTAGTGTTAATAATAGGTTATAAACATATTTTATCAACAGCAGCAATTCAGTCACTCAGTATGCAGTGCCTAGAATACCAGACAGTTAGCAAAAGCTGACAGATCTGTCACATTTTTGAGAACTGACAGGGTAATTTTTATCTCAGAACAGGAGAAATTTTCTTATTAGTCCCACCTGCACTCTCCGGAGATGTCCTACGTGCTCCTCTATGGAAATTTGTAAGGAGGAAGGGATGTTCAAGATCTCATCACAATTGTCCATGAGGAACATTACTAGTTTAGCAGCAAGCAATTCATCCAAATCCACTTCATCCTTAGAGCAGAGAATGCAATGAGAAAAAGCTTGAACCATCTGAAAGAAAAAGAAACCAAAAATCATCATTACATGCAATTTTCCCCATGTACAAGAAATATAAATAAATGGTGTTGTAATTGTTCTCTTTTAGAAAAGAGCAATCTTCAGCAAAGCCACAAAATCAGCACAATCCTGATAAAAGCAAGTACCATGTATAATGAAAATATTCAGGTTGACTTAACTAAAAGTCATGCTACCTGAAAATAGACTTTGTTACTGCTAACACTTGAAAAGATAACCATTTCACCCAGGATTTCCAGCAAGATTTAAACAAGAGGACTATTTCATTACAACAGAATGCACAAGGCTGTGTTTCCTAATCAAATGCTCAATTTTTATTAAGAAAGAAAACACATTCAAAGTAAGTATAAAAGGATTTTAAGCAGCTGTTCAACTCATCTTCATGTTATTTTAGACAAAACAAAACATATCTGAACTTGTTAGACACAGATGCAAGTTAGAATAGTAAAATGTGTTAATCTGTCACTCTGAGGGGATTGATAACATAGACTAATCATCCATAAATAACAGATTAAATCACTCGCTAGACATTTTCAATTTTGAGAGATATATTTTGCTTGCCATTTTGTGGCACAGTAAAGAATTTTTTTCATTAATAATAATATCAAAAAAGCAATATTACAAAATATCAAGATGCAAAACTAAAAAATACATCTCTGACTGGCTGAGTGAGAATTATATGATTATACAGATAAAGGATGAATGTAAAATTCCTTACATCAAAAATTTAGAATGCTCATGTTATAAAATTACTCAATTATGACAGAGTAAAATAATCAGACAAAACTTTTTCCTTGCACTCTTACATGCAGCCATCATGAAAACACAAGACAATTCTATAAAATGTAATGGTTGACAATGTACATCTTGCTAAGCCATTAAAACCTGAGGCATAGTCAATGTTTTGCAAGCATCAGCTAAATGAACAGATGCTATGGAAGGCTCATGATAGTAACCTTTAAGTCAACTAATTATCAGGAAAACTAATTACTGCATAAGGTTGTACACTTCAAAATGACTAATTACACTTTAACGGATGAAGTATTAGCCAAAGGACTAATCAAAAGTACTCTGGCAAGGATTCAGTGTGCCAGCTAGTCACTATGGGTCTTACAAGTTCTCACTGACCAGTTATTGCAATTGCAGTGAAATTGTATTAACTGTTTGTTTGGTTTTTGCTTTTCAGGCATTTTATATATTCTGAATACAACTGGCAAAATGGAATGTTAGTGCTCTTCTTTCCATGCACCGTAGTTATTACCTCTTTGACTGAGGCATTAAAAAAATTGGTACAGAATCCACATATGGGAGATACCGCATCTCTAAAATATCAGCATGTTAGAAAGTTGCTGCTTGATTAAATGAATCTTTGTCATGTGTCTTAATAAAATATATATGAATCAGGTGACTTGGCACCAATGTGTTGCTACCAGTGACAACACTAGAAAAAATACTGCAGAAAGACCACTGGAAAAAAACAAGATATTATTATAAAAAATAGTCCTTAAAAAAGAAAACATTTTCAGAGCTGAGCAGTAATATTCAGATATTTTCCAATGGATTAGAACCAAGCAAATCAAATTCCAGCCTCAGTGTATTCAACTATATTTCGTTAACTTTTACCCTTTCTGCCTTCATATACTGTTCATCTGCAGTTTCTGAAAAAGAAAAGGATTACTAGTCATCACCCGCCACTCCTATAATTTCTCTCCACAACAGGCCTCCCAACTCCTAGTGTATGGCTGAGCAGGAAACTATTTATCCATTTCTTTCCTCGAACACTTCTTCTGCAGCAAAGCCTCATGGCCAAATCCACCTTTTATATATCTGATATAACTTAGTAAATCATGACCTTTAATAGTAGCTAATTAGTACTTTATTCAGTAGCAACAAGAAAGGTTTTCTTGCTGTGAAATGCACAGAAAAAGAAATACCATCTCAGAAAAATCAAATCTAAATAAACTGTCACAGTTTCTTTCATGCAGAAATCACTACAGCCAATTCAATTAAAAACAACTTTAATGCTGTCAAAGACTAAGTCTTGCTGCTATGTCTGTCACCCACTTCTATAGGAATGATGCGCTGATTTAGTTTTTAGAAAAATAATAATAAATAACTCAATCGGTGGCAGCAAGTTCTCCTTGGATCCAGGTCAGCCCGTGCTGCTGCAGAGCCTGTACCTGAGGTACTACTTGGGAACAGGTATGCAGCCCTGGCAACCCTGGAGGAGAATGCTGAGGAGCACCCCCCTCGTGGTGCTGATCATGCACCCTCATTGCGAGCGGAGAGGAAGAAGCGGTCCCAAAAAAAGAGCAAGCATCGAGTCCTGGTTATCGGGGACTCCATCCTGAGGGGCACAAAGGGTCCCATCTGCCGTCCTGATCCCTTGGGCCAAGAGGTCTGCTGCCTGCCTGGAGCACGGGTTCAGGACGTCATGGAGTGCGTCCGGAAGATTGTTAGGCCCACAGATTACCATCCGTTAATGGTAGTCCACGTGGTTCTAGACCAACAACGCTTCTAGAGGCCAGCCGGAGGACATCATTGAAGACTTCAAGGCTCTTGGAAGACAGCTCAAGGCGTTCGGATCACAGGTGGTGTTTTCTTCCACTCTGCTGGTGAGTTGACAGGGAAGGCGACACGAGGCGTAAATCACAGCTGTAAACCAGCGCCTTCGGGGTTGGTGTTATGATGCAGGCTTCAGATTCTTCGATCATAGCCCACATTTCTCTACGCAGAGCATGCTGGCGGAGGATGGACTTCACCCATCGCCTAAAGGTAAACGTTTCTTTTCTTCTAGGTTGGCTGATCTCGTGCGGTGGGCTTTAAACTAGCTTCGCCGGGGGACGGGCCTGCCGGGAGAGGAGAGGACGCTCTGCTGCTGAGCCAGGTAAGTCGAGCAAACATAGGTGGTTGTAACTTGGGGGAAACAAGTGGAGAGGGGGAGGCGGCAGTGGGTAGCCTCAAATGCCTCTATACAAATGCTTGCAGCATGGGAGGTAAGCAGGAGGAGCTGTCTCTCCTGGTGGCTGTGGAAGATCCAGATTTGGTTGGGCTCATGGAAACCTGGTGGGACCCGACCCACAACTGGGCCATAGGCATCAATGGCTATGCCCTTTTCAGGAAGGACAGGATAGGGAAAAGAGGTGGAGGGGTTGCACTCTATGTCAAAGAGCGTTTCTCTGCATCGAGCATCATCTTGGGGGCGACTGAGGACCAGGCGGAAGCAATTTAGGTCAGGCTGCAAGGAGGACAAGGGGAAAGGGACTTAATGGTGGGTGTCTGCTACAGACCACCCAACCAGAGGGAGGAGCTGGACCTCCAAATT
>JAGPOW010002514.1:34442011-34462708 GCA_030014935.1 Caiman crocodilus | reverse complement strand
TGAGGGACCTGAACCTGTTCAGCCTCAGTAAACGGAGGCTGAGGGGGGACCTGGTGGCAGCCTATAAACTGCTGAGGGGCGATCAGCAGGAAATAGGGCGGGCTTTTTTTTCCCGGGCACCATCAGGGGTAACGGGGACCAATGGTCACAAGTTACTGGACAGCAGGTTTAGGTTGGACATTAGGAAACACTGCTTGACAGTTAGGGTGGCTAGGATGTGGAACCAGCTTCCTAGGGAAGTTGTTCGTGCTCCTACCTTGGGCATCTTTAAGAGTAGATTGGATAGGTACTTGGCTGGGGTCTTGTGACCCTGGCACTTGTTCCTGCCATTGGCGGGGGGTCAGACTAGATGGCCTGCTCTAGGCCCCTTCTGACCCTTGATACTATGATACTATGAATAGAATTTCTGAATTGCGATATCAGTCACCTTCTCTACAACTAAAATAAACTACTGCACTCTGTTTGCCATCACATTCCTGGTGCATTTTATTTTGCATACATAAGCCTTCTATATTGGAAAGCAGTAACAAGGGCCAGGTACATATATAGAAACAGAAACTTTAAAACAAACATTAAAAACTGGCCATGCTAATGTTAACAACCATCCCCACTTGCAAGCAATATTAACACCAAACCAGGGCTTATTAAAGGGGAACTGGAAGCAAATACAACCTCGAAGAAAAGTTCAGCTATTAAAAATATCAGCTGAATCCTGAATCTGTTAATAGTATCAGTCACGGGCAAACAAACCCAGAGAAGCTACCACCTAGCCCACTTAATTGGGAAGGAAGACTTACTCAGGGCTGCCATCTAGGCCAGGGGCGGGCAATTATTTTGAGAAGAGGGGCACTTACTGAGTTTTGGAAAGCCATCAAGGGCCGCATGACAGGCAGCCCAGGGCATTTTAATACAAAATTTAGAAAATTAATAGGAGCCCCACGGGCCAGATAGAATGGCCTGGAAGGATGCATCTGGCCCCCAGGCCACATTTTGCCCACCTGATCTAAGGGCTCTACTAGCTACACAAGCCAACAGCAGCGGGTGCTTAGTACTAAGGCTGTGCAAAATAGTACTGTTTCGTTTTGACTTCCATTTCACCATTTCACCATTTTGAAGGGACAGTGTTTTGCTTCGTCATTTTGTCTCAAAGCACTGTTCCATTTCGTTTCGTCAAAACTGTTTTGCTGTTTCGACATTTCACCCATAAGCTATAATGGGGAATTATGACAATGCGTAAAACTTTATCATCTCTTGCCTGATTCAGATGAAAGTTGCAGGGATGGTAGCCCCTTCTGAGGGCATACAGCCTACTACATTTCAAGGAGATAGGTACAGAGGTTTCTGAGAAACTGCACCTCAAACTGTTCAAAGCAAAACTCGTGACACTTTCCGGCACCGGCAGCCTCCTCTCATTCTGCGTGCAGATCTGGAACCTGCACCCCCCAGGAGGACTGCGGGGCTGTGCTGAACTCCTCTTAGGGGTGCAGCCTCTGGATCTGTGCAGCAGATGGGAGAAGGCTGCCACTACCGCCTGGGACCAGTGTTGGGCTCAGCCTGTGCCCAGCGCTGGGGAAGATTGCTGCTGCTGCTTACCTCAAGCACCAGTGGCAGTCTCCTCTCACCCAGCATGTAGATCCAGAGGCCCTCACCCCCAGGAGGAACCCAGCACAGCCCCACAGCCCTCCCGGGGGCACAGGCCCCTGGATATGCATGCCAGATGAGAGGAGGCTGCCACTACCACCTGGGACCGCTGCTGAACCAAGTAAGCCCGGCTTCAAAACTTGAAATGTTTTGAGTGCCCTCGTTTCATTTCAAAGCTGTTTTAAAGCCCTTTGCTTCATTTTGATTTCGCTGATTTGAGATTGAAATGCATTGAAACGAAACACCCAGCAAAATTTCACACAGCCCTAGTGTTTAGTAGCAAAGCCCAATCTAGAGGACCCTGATGCTCCTCATTGCCAGAGGCTGCTGCTGTGCTCCAGGGTCTCTACCATCTTTGCCAGCCAAAATAGCAAGTGCTAGGTGGGGAGGCCTTCATTGGAGTTTGTCACTGGTGCTAGGGATCACCGTTCTAACCAGAGGGGATCACTGCTGGGGATTACTGCTCTGACCACCACCACCAAGAGTTACCCTGCTCTTTTAGATTTTGTCCTGGTCACTGCAGGCTAAGAGATTTTAAGCAATTTTTGCTATGTGCGTCAGGCTTCCACCTGCACGCACTATAAGGTCTCATGCTTATAAAGATTTTCTCTTTAAATAGTTGATGAGCCATATGACCAGCCAAATTACTTCTGCCTGAAATTTCTCCTGTTCCACCACACACACATATACCCACCCACCCTCCTACTGCAGATCTCTGCACCTTTGCCAATGGGAAGCTATGCAACATTTGCAGGCCTACAAAATTCACATTTTTGGAAGGGAGGGCTTGCAGGATCCATCTTCCCTTTACAATTGCACACTTTAACCTCAACAGTAAAACCTAGGCCCCAAAACAGTAAAAGACAGGTGCAGCAGCCCCCAAACACCTAAATATGCATATTAAGGAGGGTATACAGAGAACGAATACACAAAGTTCCCCCTTACAGAACACAACCATAGCTGAATATGCTCAACAAATAGTATATGTACAACCTAAACATAAAAGATTTTGTAAGCCTAGTTAGATTTTCCACACTAGAAATAGACCTACCAGTGTTCTGGTACTAGCTGTCTCAGAAAGAGGTGGCAAATCCTTGTTGAGGCTGATCCTTGCCATCATCCTCACCAGTAACTGTAGTTTTTTCCGATTTTCTGGTGGCAGCAGAAGACAGGACACCTGAAATGCTTCAATAGCTTTTTTGTTTTTATGTAGCAGACCTGGATTAAAAGAGGGACAGATGCTTAACTACCTTTCATTTTAAGCATTTCCCTTAAGAATACATACCTAAATCTATTTCCCATATTTTCCTACTACACATTTCACACAGGGTTCCATCACCCCAAATTAAGCAATTCCTATAGCAGAAGGAACCAGTGTTATTTCCTCTTATGCACCTGTTCAACATACCATAAAGCTCTTCCCAGCGATCGGAAAATAAAGAATGAACACATTACTCAGCCATAGCCCATTGATGTGAAGCAGGAAAGGGGTGGGGGAGGGAGTCACTATCTGGGCATCTGTGGATGAAAAGAGGACCCATCAATACAATTCATCCTGTAACTTTTCATGCTTTCCCAGCCTGGGTCATGTCTGAGATTTAAAAAATGACCACCAGAAGGAAAAGTAAAGACTGAAGATTCTAACTAAATTCAAATGACAAACAATTTCTTTGTACAAACTGTACAAACTGATTTAAGCTCAGCCCAGATTTAAGCTCCAGTAACAAACTCTAAAAGGCAGCACTATATAATAATGCAGGAAGAAGCTGAATATTTAACGTGTCTTGCTGAACCAATTTGCAAAGTAAAATTTTTGAAAAAGTGATATATCACTTTTACAGGTCAACAGTATTAAAACTTTGAATTAACTGGCACTTAGAGCATATCTACACTGCCTCCAGACTGCAGTAAGGAGAACCACAGCTAAGCATATGCTAAGTTGTTTTCAAACCTCCTAAGGTTATAAAGAATCCTAAAATCAGAGTAGTAGGGCTTGAAGGGATCCTTAGAAGGCATTTAATCCAACAGCCTGCCTAAGGCAAGATCATCCCTATCCAAACAATCCTATACAATCCATAATTTAAAACCTCTGCATAAGACTACCATCAACCCTGACAACACAGGCCTAACACCCTAACCTGTCACAGATAAAGCAGGACAGCCATAGTAACCAATGTCCTCCTTCTATCAAATATTGTCAATATATTATTCAAGAGATCCCAGGTAGAACCATGACCACGCCCTTCTTCACCCGCTACAGAGGAAGGCAAAAAAAACCCCAAAATCCATACCAATCTGACCATAGGGTAAAATTCCTTCCTGACCCCAAATATGGTGATCAGTTTGACCCTGAGCAGAGGAGCAAGACCCCCTAGCCAGAAACCTCTAGCTTTGGTCCCAGCAAGAACACTGGCATATCCCAGTCAAAGTCCCCAGCCTTGGCTACAGCCAAGACCCAATGCCTCTGAGGAAGGCTTAGAAACACCCCAGCACATGCAGCAGCAAGTGGGCATAGGGGCAATCAGCAAAGCCCAGAAGCATGGAAGATGCACATTGTAGAACAAAGGTATAGCTATGCCTAGATCAGGGGTCCCTAACCAGTCAAGCCTGATCAACTAGTCGATCGGAGAGCCTCTTTTAGTCATCATGGGCTGGGCGCTAGGGATGTGCAAAATTTCTCCGGGTGTTTTGTTTCGAAAATGTTTTGATATGTTTTGAGCTCGAAACAGCGAAATATAAATGAAACAAGAGGCTTTGAAATGAAGGCACTGGAAACGTTTCAAAAGTTTCAAAACATTTCGAGTTTCGAAGCTGGGCTGGCTGCAGCTAAACAGAAACGAAGGAGAAGAAGGGGGAAGGGGAAGGACTGCTCTGATATTGAGATCTAGCTCCCTGTTCGATTCCCCAGCTCTCTGATAATTTCTCCAGATGTTTCCAGGGGACACAGGCCCCATATCTGTTCACTGGGTTCCAGCAGGCTGCTGCGGAAACTATAGTCAGAAACCTCTGGGTGGGGAAGTGATCAGAAAACTGAGGGAAGAGATCAGAGCTGGGGAATTAAACTGGGGGCTGGGGGAATGTTCAGGTCTTTGACCATTTCCCAAGTTCCCAGCTGGATTCCCCAGCTCCCTGATCTTTCCCCCAGCTCTTCCCAGGGGGAGGTGCGCAGGGCCCCAGATATGCACTTGGGATGACAGCATGCTACCACTGCCAGCTGCAGCCAGTGGCAGCACCAGTCTTCCTGACACTCAGCATGGGCTGCGCCCAATGCTGGTCCCAGCCAGCAGCAGCAGCCTGCTGTCATCCCACATGCAGATACAGGGGGCACCACTGCCAAATGGGGCTAGTGCCAAAACTGAGTTCTTTCCGGCGCTTGGTGCAGGCTGCACCAAGCAGACCCAGGTGCAAGAGCTGGTCCCAGCTGGCAGCGGCAGCATGCTTTTATCCCACACACAGATCCAGGGGCCCATGCCACCAGGGAAGAGTCTGGCACAGCCCTGCAGCCCTCCCTGGGGGCATAGACTCCCAGATCTGCACACAGGATGACAGCAGGCTGCTGCTGCTGGCAAATGATACGAGTTTTGCTTTGAACAGTTTGAGGTGGTTTCCCAGAAACCCTTGCACTTCTCCTTGAAATTTGGCAGGCTTCAGACCCTCAGAAGGGGCTACCAGCCCTGCAATTTTTATCCAAATCAGGCAAGAATGACAGTGATATGCATTTTCATGATTCCCCAATATAGCCTATGCATGAAACGTTGAAACAGTGAAACAGTTTCTATGAAACAAAACAGAACAGTGCTTCAAAACAGCGGAACAAAGCACTCTCTTTGAAATAGCGAAACAGAAGTTGAAATGAAACAGTGTTCTTTTGCACAGCCCTACTAGGTGCATGTCCACAACCCCCCACCACACACCCACACCCACACCCACACACTTCCAAGCCCAGCAAGTCAGTCTGGGAGAGGGACAAAGTGGGGGCCAGATTGAGGCCTCTGCAATAAGAGAGGGACAGTGCAACCCAGCCAGGCTGGGTATCAAAAGGATTGGAGTCCGGTGTTGGAGTCATCCAGAGGTGGAGGGGGCTCCCACAGCTGGACGCACTCCAGCAGAGGCCCTGAGGGCATGTGCCACCCTCCCCCCCATCATTTGGGTTGGCAACATATTTCATAGATTTCATAGACGTTAGGGCTAGAAGGGACCTTGGAAGATCATCAAGTCCAGCCCCCTGCCCAAGGGGCAGGAAGTCAGCTGGGGTCATAGGATGCCAACTTGTGGGGCTTGGACAGTGAAGAAATTCTTCCTTATGTCCAGCCTGAAATGGTCTTGCTGGAGTTTATAACTGTTCGACCTTGTCATCCATCTCTTGGGGTGCTCTGGTGAACAATCGTTCCCCCAGATCCTGGTGAACACCCCTGATAAGCTTATAGGTGGCCAGCAGGTCGCCCCTGAGCCTGCACTTTTCCAGGCTAAAGAGTCCCATAGCTCTCTGCCTGTCATCGTAAGGTCTGTTTTCCTGACCTCTGACCATGCGTGCGACTCTCCTCTGGAGTCTCTCAAACTTCTCCACATCCTTTTTGAATTGTGGAGCCCAAAACTGGACATGGTACCCTAGTTGCAGCTTCACCAAGGCCGAGTACAAGGGGAGAATGATGTCCTAGGATTTGCTTGAGAAGCATCTATGGATGCAAGCCAGCATTTTGCTTACTTTACTGGCCACAGCATCATACTGAAGCCTCATATTCATTTTGTGGTCAATCATGACCCCCAAGTCCTTTTCATTCGTAGTGCTAACCAGCGTAGCACTGCCGAGCCTATAAGCATGCTGCAAGTTTTTCCTCCCAAGGTGAAGAACCTTGCATTGTTTGGTATTAAACACCATCAGGTTCTCGTCCGCCCATTTCTTGAGCCTGTCAAGGTCAGCCTGGATCGCTCTCCTGTCCTCAGGTGTGGATGCTTTACCCCAGAGTTTGGTATCATCAGCAAACTTGGCCAGACCGCTTCTGACTCCAATGTCCACATCATTAATGAAGAGACTGAACAATATAGGTCCAAGGACAGAGCCGTGGGGGACCCCACTGATCACAGGGCACAATGACAATTGATTTCCATCAACCACCATCCTCTGGGTCCAACCACAGAACCAATTCCCCAGCCAGTGGATTGTGGTGGACCCAAGGCTGCAGTTGGCCAGTTTTGCCAAGAGGTGATCATGGGATACCAGACTGAAAGCTTTTTTAAAGTCAAGACAAATTACATCAATCTCCTCTCCCTTGTCTAGGTGATAGGTCACCTGGTCATACATAAAAGGAAATAAGATTGGTCAAGCAAGACCTACCCGCAACAAACCCCTGCTGGCTATCCCTCAGGATGTTGCCATCGGCCAGTCTGTTAAGAATGGCCTCTTTGATAATCTTTTGTAAGACTTTCCCTGGGACAGAGGTCAGGCTGATGGGCCTGTAGTTTGCCAGATTCACTTTCCTCCCTTTCTTGGAAGATAAGCCTCACATGTGCCTGAAAACTGGAAGAACGCCATTCACCAGAGCTCCAGGATTTTCTCAAAAATCCGTGCCAGGGGCTGGGCTATGATGCTAGCCAGCTCCTTGAGTACCCTGGGGTGTAGATTGTCAGGTCCAGGTGACTTGAAGGTGTCCAACCTCTCAAGGTGTTCCTTCACAAGGTCAGCATTGATGGAGGGCAGGGAATCTCCCTCACCCAGCCCCTGTCCTGTAGTGGGCAGGGGGATCCCATGGGACTGATGCAAGACCAACGCAAAGTACCCATTTAATAGGTTGACGTTTTCCTGGGCTTTGGTTGTCAGTTGTCCCATCTGGTGCAGCAGGGTTCCAACGTTGCCCTTGCTTTTCCTCTGGCTCCCTACATATCTAAAAAAGGACATTTTATTGTCCTTGATACTTGTAGCTAGTTGGAGTTCCGTCGCAGCCTTGGCTTTCCTGGTTCGCTCCCTGCAGGACCGGACCAGTACAGAATATTCCTCCTTGGAGGTGGATCCCATTCTCCATCCCTTGTAGGCCTTTCTTTTTAGCCATAGGATGTCCACTAGTTCCCTGGAGAGCCAAGGGGACTGTTGTGCCCTTTTGCTGCCTTTCCTCCAAGACAGACTAGCATTAGCTTGTGCATCAAGGATCGCTTCCTTGAGGAGCAACCACTCTTCCTGAGCTCCCCTCCCCTTGGGGTCGTGGTCCCTTAGGGCCTCGACAACAAGCCTCCTGAGCTTGTCAAAGTCAGCTTTCCTGAAGTCAAGGACTTCTGTATTGCTGACTTGCCAGCTTTACGGCAGATGGTGAAGATGATCAGCTCATGGTTGCTGTCACCCAGCTTCCCTTAGATCATTAGGTCTCTGATTAGGTCATCACTTGTTGCCACTACCAGGTCGAGCAGCATTTTACCTCTCATTGGCCCGTAGACCTCGTGTGTCAGATAGAGTTCATCTACGCAGGACAGGAAACTTCGCGACCACTTGGATTTAGGCGAGAGCTCTTCCCATGAGATGTCTGGGTAGTTAAAGTCTCCAATGACAACCATGGAGCATGCAGCTTCAGCCAATTGCCTGGCGAACTCTTGGTCAAGCTCTTAACTTTGGGTGGGAGGTCTGTGGTAGACTCCCACCATTGTGTGCCTGTGCTGTGTTCCCCACAGATTTTAACCCAGAGGGTCTCCAGGCATCTACTTTAGTCACCAATGTCGGCCTGCAGGGGCACATAGTTCTCCTTGACATAGAGCTAAGCTCCCGCCCCTTTTGTCTAATCGATTTCTGCTGTAGAGGGCATAGCCACCTATACCTGTGGTCCAGTCAGGGGTGGAGTCCTACCAGGTCTCTGTTATCCCCATGACATCATAATTTTTTGCGCTAAGCAGGAGGACAAGTTGCTCCTGTTTATTCCCCAAGATCTTGGCATTTGTGTACAGGCAGGCAAGTGTCCCCCTGGGGGCCCTTGCCTACCAGTTGTTCAAGGGCTGGGGCAGGGGTGGGCTCGCTTAAATGCCTTGGCCTGCTGGCTTTGCAAGGGTTGCTCAGCAGGCCAGCAGTGGCAGTAGTCCCCCTCATCCCCTGGCAGGCTTAGCTTAAAGCCTAGTGGAGCAGGTCAGCCAATCTGGCTGAGAAGAGCCTCCTCCCCAATGGAGAGAGGTGGAGGCCGTCCCTTCCCAGCAGCTCGCTGCCTCTCACCAAAGAGCGGACTGTGGTCATGGAAGCCAAAGCCTTCCTGAGGACACCAGCACCGCAGTCTTTGGTGTACTACCTGGATCCTCCTCTCCCTCCTCATTCCGTAGCCCAAGACTGGGAGGATTGAAGAAAATACCACCTGTACCCCCAGGCCCTTAACCCCGGCTCCCAAGTCCCTGTAGCACCTCACGACCCAGCTGGGAACACTCCAAGACGTGTCATTGGTGCCCACATGGATAAGGAGCATGGGATAGTGGTCAGTGGGCTGGAGGAGTTTAGGGATCTTCTCCACAAGATGCAGGCTCTGGGAAGCAGCAGATTTCCCAGGCTAAGGGATCAGAGTGGCAGACTGCGCCCCTCAGGATGGAGGCTCCCACGATAAATACTTTAGGTTTTGTCTTGGGAAGAGTGGGAGCAGTAGCTATAGTAGTGCCCATATTCCCTGCAGGAGCGGGCAACACAGCAGGCTCTCTGCAAGAGGTTCGGACCTGTTGCAAAGCTCCAGTGGGGCAGGGGTCTCGGGACCCTTGACCACCTTGGTCCAACCCCTTGGCTGGACAGAATGGGAGATCCCTAAGTCCTCCCTTGTCCTGAAGGGAGACTGTGGTCTACCATCTTCCTCCCAGGGGAGAAGGGCCTGACAGTAGGAATCTATCTCCTGCTCAGAGTCCCTCATGGCATGCAGTCTCTGGACTGCAGCCTGGAACTGCAGGAGCCTGGAGCCCCTCCAGCTGGTGCGCCAGAGACCCCAGTAGGGAGCAGACCCCACAAGGGGAGGTGGCCATGCTCCTGGGCCCTAGAGCCTGAAAAAGCATCAGGCAGCCCCCACAGCCGAGAGCCACAGGCTCCATCTGCGTGGAGCCCAGAGCCATGGACTCCGTCTACGTGTCAGTCTCTGAGGTGCTGGTGGCAGTGGGGAGGGGCGGGCCGCAGGCCCCGAGGGGACCCTCAGGTTGTGGCACATGCCTATCCGTGTCATGCTGCTAGTGGGTTGGCTAAGGCTGAGACTGGCTTCCCTAGGGTGGGGGTGCACAGGCAGGGCCTCAGACCCTCCTGCGCAAACTTCGTGCTAACTCACATGCCCGGCAGACAAGCGCGCCCGTTTGTATTGCCCGTTCACGAGACTTCGGTCATGTGGCTCCCTGAGGGGGTGGGGCGAGACATCCCTCGGCTTCAGCTTTGTTGCCTCCCTTTGGCTAGGCTGGGACTAGACCCTCCTACCAGGAGCCCCACGTACCTCTGGCTGCCGCTGAGGGTTGGTGGGGGTGCTCCGCGACAGTTGGGGGTTGCTGAGGCCTTTGGGGGAGCGGGGGCACAGCAGGCTTGCACCTGCGCATCTTGCACTGCTCCTGGAGCCTGTCTGGGTGTTTTTTCCTCTTTGGCAGGCCCTTTTAAACTGAGTGCATGCACAGTGGGCCCACCACTGGAAATCAGCTGTTTCTAGGCTAGGGGACCCTGCCTCACTGGGGAGGGACTGGTAGGTACCCTCCCCTTATCCTTACTCTCTCCCTGGGGAGCTGGGCCAAGTACAGCCCAAGTATGGAATACACTTCCAAGGGAGGTGATGCCATCCCCTTTCTTGGAGGTATTTAAGAGGAGATTGGACAAACACCTGGCTGGGGTCATCTGCCCCCAGCACTCTTTCCTGCCCAGGGCAGGGGGTTGGACTCGATAATCTAATACATCCCTTCCGACCCAAGATCTATGAAAATCTCCGCAAGGGGCAGATGCAGCTGGCCACGTGCAAGTGTGGCTCAGCAGGACACATGTGGCGTCTGGCCACTCCCAGGTCAGCTATAGCAGGGCTCGGGGCACAAAGCCCAGTCCACAACAGCAGTCGCCTCCACTCTGCATAAACCGGAGGGGGGGGTGGGGGGACATGCCCACCTCAAACACAGGACAACATAGGCAACTGCAGCAGCAGTGAGGGAGGAAGTGAGGCTGGAGCTGGGGCAGGCCCTGAAGCCAGGGTGGGACAGAGCCATGAGTGCCTCATCTAGGAAACATGGGGGGGAGGAGGGGAAGGTATGCACCCCAGGAGGGCACAAGGGGTATATCCCCCAGATCTGCACACAGGACAGGGCTCTTCTTCAATTTTACTCTTTAATGATCTATACATACGATATAGAATTACCCATACAGATCAACTGTATAAGCTAACATTTATAGCCCCAATGCTTCTTTCATATAACTTTTGTTTTAATATACTATATAAAACCTGAAAGTTGATCTATATTTAATTAAAATGTAAGCACACTGTGATAATGAGCCAACATAACTAAGACTTAATGAGTCCATTTGGCATGGAACTCATTCTTATGTATAGATTTGAACTATTTTCTTTGGTTAGTGCAGGGTTGTTAAACCTACAGCTCATGGGCCAAATCCAACCCATGGAGCTGCTCTATCCAGCCTCCCACACAACATGGCCAGGGGAAGTAGCCTCCCACAGAACAGTGATCAGAAGGAGAGTGAGCAAAGTCAGCAGAAGACTGAGCAAGTCCCACAGTCCCTGGTCACAAGCCCCCTCTATGTGTCCCATGCTGGAACCAGAGCTGGAGCTTCCTCCATGGCACAGGTCATGTAGGGGAGCTGGGGCCACTGCCATGTGCTCCAGTCCAGAACCCAAGCTGCTGCCACTACCACCACATGCTCCAGTCCAGAGCTGGTGCTGAAGATGAAGCTGCCATGTGCTGCACTTCAGAATCAGAGCCACCACTGCATGCTGCAGTCTAGGCCCACAAAGCTCCCCATGGTCTGGATCCAGTCCAAGGTACAAGGCAAGTTTGATACCTCTGGGTTAGTATATTGGCAAAAAGGTTTTAGTTAGGAACCATAAACGCAGCTTGGCACATGAAGCTGACAGCTACTAAAAGATTAGTTAACAACAATATAAGTTCCAGATAAGACTTAAACAAAAAACAATAACCAAAGCTTGTACAGTATCATGAACACATACAAATATTGTTTCCAATTCAATAACTCTGGGTGAATTACCTCACCTAGATTGTCCCTACATGCAAATCTCTTCTTTACATAGAAACCTAGGGTAAGGCAACCATCCCTGCCCACAGCAGTGTAATAGGAAGTTAGGCACACATATTGGCAAGGAATGAGAGAGTCCATTGTGGGTCCTCCACTCTACACTTCCAAATAAGCATTTGGAGGCCCTGGTCTCTGGTACAGTATCAAAGCGTTCCTCCTACTTTGCACTGCCACATGGTTCCCAGGTAGGGGGTGATCTCACCCCATCAGACGTAGGCTGCAAATACTTTCTAAAGAGTGCTAAATTTCAAGTATTCTGTGAGACTTACAGGTAACTATGTAAGCAGACATCAAAACATATTTAGAAACAGGCATACTTCCCATGCTACCAAGGCCGAAACACTGAACACAACATGTGGTAATATAAAAGCAATTCAACAAGAACATTCAAATACTATAGATTACCAGTAGTGTAAATAACCTTCTAATTTTATTTCATTGATTTTTATTTCCAATGCAAATAATTGGGCTGCTTTTTGAACAAGTTCTGTATGTAATTCACAATTGCCAGGCCTGAGCTATATATGGTGAGAAGCAATTTTGACCCTTTAATGATCTGATCACAACAATAAAATGGGAGGACACCCAATATGTACAGAATAAATTGTAGGGGTCCATAATTCATTTTAGCTATGGACTATGAACCAAATTAACTATGGATAGTGTAAGAGCATGGAACTACAGGCAAAAAAACGTATCTATTGAAGTATATGGGAATATTGCCATAAATTTAAACTGGTCAGGTTTTCAACCTTTGATTCTGTGAGATATTTAAGTCTAAAAACAGCCTTTCTGGATGAACATGTTGAGATGCCTATGCCAGTGAATCCCTCTCAACTCAGAATTCAAACTTTGAAGAGAAGTTAATTTAAAATAAAATGATAGAGCAAGCCAAAATACTGAAGATTAAGACAATAACTTTTCATGAGAAAGGATTCATTTAAACAAAGTTGGACACACCTCAGCGCAGCCTGCCCGGCTGCTTCTATCACAGCAGCTGCATGCTGCGCGCCTGAGGCTCCCACATGCAGTGGAGAAGCCCCGCTCTGGACTCCATGAGGAAGCAGGAGCCAGGGCTCACTCCACTGCTGGCAGACTGTGGAGACCTGCACAGCAGGAAGCAGGGGAAACAGCAGGCTTCAGTGCCGGGCTTCCCTCGCTGTGAATGCTGGAGCTGCAGGCACACGGTGGAGAGCCCCCACGACAGGGCAATCTCTGCTCCCTCCTCCTGTGCAGCGCTGGCCAGAGCCACGCCTGTGCCGGGCATGAATGCCTTGACCTCTCTGCCTGCTGCTGCTGCCAGCAGCTGGGGCTGCACACCAAGGGGGAATTATGTGCAGGGTCTATACAGCTTCCCCACCATCACATCCACACCTTGCCCAGCTGAGCTCTGTGCTCCCACTCCCCTTCTGGGTGCAGGCTCCATTCTGTACTTCCACTTCCATCCAGCTGCAACTCCACCACCCCCACCCCACACCAGCCCTGCCACTTCCCTACCTGCTGCCCCAAAGCAAGCAGGTTCTAGCTGCAGCAGGAGCCCCACCCAGAAACTGCTGGCTGGTCAGAGCCCTCCTGCCCAAAAAGATGGGAGTGAGGCCCAACAGGGTATGTTGGGGGGTTGTACAGGTGGGTGCCTCGCTCCCACCCTTATGGGCAAAAGGGCGAGGCAGGGTACTATTCATTGAGGGGGGTGGGGAGGTCTGTGGGCCAGATGAAAGTGCCTGGCAGGCCAGATCTGGCTCGTGGGCCATATTTTGCCATGCCTGAACTAGATTATGGCGAAAGTCAAGAAACAAGCCATCTCATTCTCACATAGATCTGCTGGCTTTTGAGAATTAAATAGAGTATTTTTTACACTGGACAAGTGGACTATGACTGAATGTGCACAGGAATCAGAATTTTTCCATCTGAAAGTACTGTTTCCACAGTCACTTTTCTGAATGCACATTCTTAAATGGTTAGAACACTACTCATGTTTTATTCCTACACACCCTTAGAACAAAGGAACAGACTTTCATTTTTGAAGTTTGTTTGTTTAATCTTGGAATGTTAAGACCTAATCCTATTCCCAATGAAATCAGGTTCTTACCAACTTCAATATTATAATCACACTCTTTTACTAGACAGTATGTCCCAATCATAAAAAAAAGTGAATTTGATGCTAAAGACAGGGTTATTTAATATCAAAGTTGAACTCTAGACAAAACTGGAGCTCTAATTGTCTAAGGTCATCCTGTCCAGTTCAAGCAATGCTCAGCCAGGCTCAATGGGTCAGTATCTTAAAAGCAGAATGAAAAAGCAGTCATTTCTAGACAAATTACAAATTTAAGGAAGCAATTAATCAAGACTTAGGTTTTAAATGATCTACATACTGCTTAGCAAAGCAAGGCTTGGGGGCTTAATTTTTAGAGGTATTTTGACAACTAAAAATAAACAGTTGGATTCCGAGACAGATTTTGAAAATCCCAGGAGAAGTTTGCATATCTTTAGGTACCCAAATATCTTTAAATATCAGGCCCTTAGGTCATACTATACTAAGCAACTCCTAAACCCTTTTAAAAATTCAAAGCTAAAGCATTCTGCTGCCTGCCTCCAAAATATAGTCTAAGATATGTAGCAATAGCATAGTCTTATCATAGAATCATAGAAAAATAGGGACCTCAGGAGGTCATCTAGTCCAACCTCTTGCTCAAAGCAAGACCATCCCCAGCTATCTCACCCCAGCCAAGCCTTGTCTACCCAGGTCTTAAAAACCTCCAAAGATGGAGAATACACTACCTCTCTGGGTAACCTGTTCCAGTCTTTACTATCCTCCTAGTGAGAAGGTTTTTCCTGCTATCTTCCCTAAACTTCCCTTGCTGCAAATCTTGAGACCGCTGCTCCTTGTTCTGTTATCTGCCACCACTGAGAACAATCTAGCTCCATCCTGTTTTGAACCCCACTTCAGGTAGATGAAGGCTGCTATTAAATCGCCCCTCAGTCTTTTCTTCTCCAAACTACATAAGCCCAGCTCCCTCAGCCTTTCCTCAGAAGTCATGTGCTCCAGCCCTCCAACCATTTTTGTTTGTCCTCTACTGAATTCTCTCCAATCTGTCTACATCCTTTCTGTAATGAGGTACCCAAAAAACTGGACATAGTACTCCATATGTGGCCTTACCAGCACCAAATAGAGGGGGATAATCACTTCCCTCAATCTACTGGCAAAACTCTTACTAATGCAGCCCAGTATGCCAATAATCTTCTTGGCAACAAGGGAAAAGTGTTGACTCATAGTCAACTTATTGTCCACTGTAACTCCCAGGTCCTCTTCTGCAGAGCAGCTGCTTAGCCAGACAGTCTCCAGCCTGTACCAGCACACGAGACTGTTCTGCCCCAAGTGCACAGCTTTGCATTTGTCCTTATTGAACTTCATGAGATTTCTTTTGGTCTGGTTCTCCAATTTTCCTAGGTTTCTCCAAACGCTAGCCCTACTCTAGCCCTCTATATCTATTACTCCCCCAGCTTGGTGTCATCTGCAAACTTGCTGAGGGTGTACTCTATGCCATCTTCCAGAACATCGATGAATTTATTGAACAAAACCAGCCCCAAGACCAGGGGCAGGCAATTATTTTGGGTACAGAGCCACTTGCCCAGTTTTTGCAAGCTGTTGAGGGCTGCGTGGGTAGCCCCACCCCTTGACAGGTGCCCTGCCTCCTGGTCACCATCTTGGGACCAATGTCCCAGGGCCAGCACCGGTGTGGCCCAGAGAAGGGCGCAGGCTGGCAGCGGTCGATGGAGCTGGGTTGGGCTGCACCAGAGCAGGGAGCTGGCCCAGCTCCATAGAGGCCCTGCCAGCCGGGACTCTGTACTCCTGCCGCCCTGCTCTGGGCCCTGCTGGAGCTGGCCCTGGGACACCAGTGCAGGCACTGTGCTCCTGCACCCGCTCACAACCACTGCCCCCCTCAGCCCCGCCGTACAGCCGAAGGGCAGCGCACTGCCCCAACCCCCTGCTCCTCAGCAGGGAAGGAGCTGGTGCAGCTCACAGGGAAAAAGCAGCCCCTCGCCCACCAAAGTGGCTTTCTGCTGCAGCCACTTGCAGCCCATGTGGGGTTGTCCCAAGCAGGCACAGGCAGCCCACGTGGGCTGCGAGCAGCTGCAGCAGGGGGCACAGACCACGGGGCAGGGGAGGGGCCACTTTTCTGCGTGATCTACACCAGCTCCTTCCTTGCCCTTCCCCCCACCCTTACTTGAGGATCTCACGCACATGGACAGCCATGTGGTTCCAGGCCAGAAGCCCGTGCTCTTGCAGGAGCCTGCCAGGCTTCCCCTGGCTCCTACTGCCCCTGGTTACTGTCATGTTTGGCAGGAGCCAAGGGCAGATAAATTTTAAATTTTTCAAAAATTTTTAGGGGCCCCACAGTCCAGATAGAATGGCCTCACAGGGCAGATCCAGCCTGCGGGCCATATTTTGCCCACCCCTGCCCAAACCAAAGCCCTGAGACACTCCATTAGATACTGGCTGCCAACTAGACATTGAGCCATTGATCACGACCATTTGAACCTAACTAATCCAGCCAGTTTTCTATTCACCTTATAGTCCATTCATCCAGCCCATCCTTAGGGCTCAAATATTAGAATGCTTTATTTACAGCCAGAGATGGTTCCTATGCCAAAAAAAAAAAAATCTACAACACTTCTTGATCCTTACTTGTTTCTGTTTCCACTTATCAGAAATAATGGGACCGAATGAAGTCCTGCCATTCATTCAGCTTTTACAATCTAGTATTTACTACGTGTTCAACTACAACTCCTTGATTTGCACATATAGTAGCTGGGATTCGAAAATGACATCATCCAAGTACTAGGTAGCTCCTAGACATCTTAGCTCTTGACTGGCCCTGCAATAAGTCCAGTGTGACCATTTCACTTTTGTTGACATGCTTTATAAAAAATTAATTCCAGAGAATATCCAGTCCCCTTCAGTTAGTCCCCAGTTCATTTAATACATCAGAAGACAACATACCTAACACGCTGACAAAAACATCAAAAAGATGAAATGTGAGAAGAGGCTCCTTCATTTGGCCATAGTAATCGGCTATGGTTTTGAAAACATCCCTTTCAAATCCTGTGTATGTAGGCTGCTTCAAGTCAGAGCAGGTGGGCCCTCCAAAAGAGAAAATGCATTTTTAACCACAAATAAGATAATTCATTTTTGTTTACAGTCAATAAAAAATGGGGAGGAGATGGGAAGTTTAGATCACTTTGTAACAAAAGGCATACCAGAAGTTAAGTCATGTGGGGTGTTTATACACGTGCTCCGGGTGTGGGGTTGGGGGGATGCTTTAATTAGAGTGGCTCATAGAGCTGCTATAATTAAAAGCTCCCAGAGCCTCTCATGTATCAGCATCCCCGTGCCTAAAAATGGTGGCAGGGGTGCTTTATCTAAAGCTCAAACAAGCATTAGTTAAAGCACCCCTGACACCATTTTTAAGCTTGGAGACATAGATACATAAGACACTGGAGTCTTCGAGAGCATAGTAATTACCACACTCCAGCAGACTTGATTAACCAAGTCTGTTCTGACATGCTATAATTACGGTGCACAAGAGCAGCCTCACTGCTCATGTATAGGCACCCATTGTTCTGACAGACATTTTTGCCTGTCCTTCCCACACCTCACCTGAATTCTGAAGACTGTAATGGATGCTCATTTAGCTGTAAACACTAAGGGTAGCATATAAATGGCAGGTTTCTAGCTAAGTGGCATCTTTGGTACTTAAGCATAGATAGTGATTCTACTTCTCCTAAACTGTGGAGATGTAAGTGTGCACAAGCAAACTGAGAATGCATAGGTAGCTACACACTGGCCCACTATATGTGTAGACTCCTTCTGGCCCAAACAGGCACTCATCTAAGAAACCAGAAATGCAGGTTCTAAGCCCCCTTTGCCCAGATGGGATTTGAACATGCATCTTTCTAACTTTCCAGCTCACTATTTTAAGCCACGGTACCACAGATCAGGTATTGTGCAGACCCCTCTCCAGTGCTCCTTTTGAAGCTGGCTTTCTGGGCCACAAAAAGAGAGAGGTATGTAAAGCAAGGAGAAAGAGAACCAGCTAGAGAGCAAGTGATTCAGTAAAGTGCTTGCTACTCTAGAAGGGAACAGGTCCTGGGTTCTAGCCTGGACCCTTGTTTCCACCGGGCAGAACTCCTCCGTGCACTTCCCACTGCTCTGCTTGCTCCCTATTCATTTTATCGAATGAGTGTTAAGAGAAGGGAGCACTAGCTAGCTTCAAAAGGAGTAGCAGAATGTGCTGAATATATGCTTAGCTTAGAAGACAGGCAAGCATTATTCCTCCCATTCTATAAAGTGACTATATAAAGTCATTTTTGTAAGACCTGTGGGCTAGAAACCTGCCTCTTAAGACAGGCCCAAGATTCAATTCTTTACGAAAAGTATAAAATTAATCTCATACAGAAGACATATTTCTCAAGAGCTGGTCTGAGACAGTATAATAAACTCCCTGAGACACTAAGGACAACTATCAACCTGATTGTCCTCAGCACCTTCTGCTTCAACTGCAAGTAATTTCATTTTCTTTATGTAAAACACAGAAAAAGAAAGAAACAGGAAAAGCAAAAAGGGGGAAAGGGGATAAAAGAAAAGGAAAGAAAAATAGAAAATAAAAGAAAGAAATTACCTAAAACCCTAACAAACTGATATATTCTGCTGTATATGTGCTTCTCTTCAGGAGAAGAAAACAGGATAAGAAAGTTTCTTCAGGAAACAGGATAAGAAAGCAAACATATGGGAACTGTTACTTAATATATCACCAGAAGACCATCCAACAGGGCAATGAGCAATGCAATACCTGAACCTATACAGAAGAGAATTAATTTAGTCACACTGCCTCTTACAATGAAAGCATTTAAATAGGGGATTGGCTATGCTGTCCATAACCCTTTATATTACAAACTGCTACTTTAATCCACCTGAGGATCAGCCATGCATACTGGGTTGCCAACTGTCAGAAAACTCAGTAAAAACCTTCAGCCATCAGCAAAAACAATGATCAGCAGCAGTTTGATCGAAGCTCTTTAGAGCATGGCAGCACCATCTGGTGTCCAATTGGGGAGATCAGCACCATGCACCTTAGCCATGTGCTTCTGTTGAGGTGTCCCTGGCTGCCTATAATATTGCTAACTTCCAGGTAGGCTTCTTTGGGAGTCCACGCCAAGATGGAAGGAGCGGAAACAGCGTGGGTTACAAATGGGTTACATCTCCCCCTGGGGCTTCCGCAGCCCAGTGGGTGGAACCTGGCATGGCAGGACAGAGTGGGGCTAGGTGGGGAAGTTCCTTGCTGCTGCTGCGAGCCCCACACCACTTTGGCAAGGCACCCTGGATCCTCAGGTGGATTAAAGTAGCAGTTTGTAATATAAGGGGTTATGGACAGCATAGCCAGTCCCCTAATTAAATGCTTTCATTGCGAGAGGCATCATGATGCAGGGTGCAATCAGGGGCATCAGGATGGGGCGGGGGGGGTGAACGGGAAGGGTCTGGCTCCCCGCTACTGCACACACTCCTGGGGGAGCATGTGCCCACATTTGCACCTACCCCTTGCCCCATGTACAAACTGCCTGCTGCAGACTCCCCTCCCTGCTCGTCTCCCCCTGGGGCTTCTGCAGCCCAGTGGGTGGGACCTGGCATGGCAGGACAGAGTTGCTGCTGCAAGCCCCACACCACTTTGGCAAGGTGCCCTGCGTCCACTTGGCAGTAGGGGGGGCAATGGCACGGTGCTGTGCCACTCACTGTTGCTGGGCAGGCAGGGGGCACCTTGCCAGGGCAGCACAGGGCTCGCAGCAGCGGCAAGGACCTTCCTCACCCAGTCTCACTCTGCCCTATCCAGTGGGCTGCGGAGGCCTCAGGGGGAGGTCAGCAAGGCAGAAGCCCATGGCTCTGCACACAAATCTGGGCGGCACAAGCCCCATGCCGCCCCTGGGAGTGCAAGCAGTGGTGGGGAGCCAGCCCCACACCCACAACTCAGCCCACAGAGGACAGCCTGCCCCTGCCCCCCACTTGGGCTCCACTCTGGCCATGCCACCTGTGGGGGAAGGGAAGCTGGGCTCTATGATCCATCCACTGCAGCAGCAACTGCCTCGTGTGGGCAGCTGAGGTTCAGGTACTGTGGACCCAGGTCCATGGCGCCATAGCCCTGGCAGCTCAGGGCCCCTTCTGGCAGGTATAGGGGCAGGGGGTGAGTGACACCCACAGGCCCAGGGGCCTAGACCTGCATCCTGGTGATCTAAGGCGGCACAGAGAGCTGACTTTCCATGACAGAAGACCCAAGGTCAAATACTAAAATGTACAGATATTTAGAATTTATTCTAGTATACTGACTGAGGCACTCATAGGCTTGCAAATTGCTTTAAAACTGTAAGCATATCAATGAAACATTGTGCACAATTGATATAGATGGGGAGATTATATAGTTTCATAGTTGGTAGGGTCGGAAGGGACCTGACGAGATCATCTAGTCCGACCCCCTACCGTGGCAGGTAAGAGTACTGGGATCAAACAACCTTGGCCAGATGTTCGTTCAGCCTCCTTTTAAAGACCCCCAGGGTAGGAACCAGCACCACTTCTTTTGTAAGTTGGCTCCAGGTCCTAGCCGCCCTGACAGTGAAATAGTGCTTCCTAATATCTAGCCTGAAACTATCCTCCGCTAGCTTGTGTCCGTTGTTTCTTGTAACTCCCAGGATTGCTCGGGGGAACAGGGACTCTCCCAATGCCTGCTGGTCCCCCTTGACTAGTTTGTAGACTGCCACTAGATCCCCTCTCAGCCTTCTCT
>JAGPOW010002514.1:34425297-34438040 GCA_030014935.1 Caiman crocodilus | reverse complement strand
TTTACTGGTACTATATGATTTAGACCTACATATGTAAGTTAGCATAAGTCATGTCAAGTTTCCATTTTGTTTGTCAAGTCTCCATCCTGTCCCCAGGCCCGGTTGTGTAACCCTCGACTCACACCTAACACCTCCTATGTAACTTGGTTCCTGAATGAATGGGGATGAATGCGGGTGCTGGAGAGACAATGGCAGTAGGTCTAAAGATGACCAAACCATCAACACCAATACCTGGACCAATGACCCAGCCCTTGGAACCACCCTCAGCATTCAAGAAACAAAAGATGAGGCAACCCCCCATTGTGCCAGGCTGCACATGCTCAGTAAGAACACCTGGAGCCCTCTGGAACATGACTGACCTTGTCTGGACAGGCCCTCCCCATAGGAGATCAGAGGTAATCTGCCCCATAAAACAGGGTAGTGAAGACTGACTTTTTGGGGATGCCCTCTCCATCTGGACCAGCACCATGCCATACCACCTATCTACCCAGAGGCCCTGCCGGCGACCCCTTACTAGACAACACCTGTTGGACAGGGACCCCTTTCCAGTCTGGATAAATAGCTATCACTCCCTACCCCCTCTTCAACCAAGGACTTGGACTCTGCTTCTCTTCCCTACCTGGGCTCCAACCGTTCCACTGAGTCTCTTTCTCCTCCTGCTATTGTGAGTGTGTGTGTGCGTGCTCAAGAACCAATAACTTCATGGGGCTGTGTGGTGTGTTGTCTGTTTAATAAACCTGTTATTTTGAAATCCCGAGTTGGGTTTTTGTCCATTTCCTGACTTTCCTCCTTGCCACCAGTTATCTGCCCCCCCCAATCTCTAAGCTGTCAGCCTGTTTCCAGTCCCAAGCTTCCAGGGTTCTGCCTCTCTCTCTCTTTCCTGGCTGTCACCTCCTTGCCACCACTTATCTGCAACCCCCCACCTCCCCAATATCTCAGCTGTCTGCCTCAGTTTCCAGCCCCAATCTACTTTAAGTCACCCCAAGCCTCAGTTCCTCAGCCAGCTCCTCTCTAGTTCACCAGTTCTAATCTCAGTTCTGGAGGCTTTCACTCCCTACACTTTAACTCTCTCTCTCTCACCTTAACCTTCCACCAAGTATCCCAGGTACCCCACGCACATACATCCATACTGTGCCATCCAAGTTAGGAACTCACCTATGTGTAGGTAGGCTGTATGTGTATGATATATGAATTAGTGATCTGTGTATGTGTACTGAGTGTGTGGGTATGGACAACTGATTTTTGTCCAACTTCTGGGGTATGTACTGGAATGCTTGAATTGGTGATAGGTATGCACGTGCCTAGGCTAGTGTGGATGTGTATGTGCCCGAGTTGGTGGGTGTGTGTGTGTGTGTGTGTGTGCACGCACATCCAATTGATTTGCGTGTTTGTATACACGCAATTCTGTCACACCCTCCTGTCTAACAATATTGAGCTCCTGAGAGTTGGCCTGACCCCACAGGTCAACACCTATCTGCATGAAAAATTTGCTGGTGATACTTGAGTCTTAAGTTTTAAACTGGTGGTATGCAATCTGTCAGAGTTTGGGAACCTCTGAATTAAAGTGTCAAAGCTTTCTAGCACAAGCAAGTAGTAACTGACCCTAAAACAGACAAGACATACTTAAAAGAAAAAAAACAACATTAAAAAAATCCAAGATCAATGTGGGAAGACATATAAACACAACAAAAACTCTGATGTCACTCACTTGATTTATCTTCTAAAATGACAATGCCCTGCTTACTGATGTTGTACACATTGTGGAGGATGTGCTTTGGGTTCACAAGCTGTGTGTTCAACACTTCATCCAGAGAATCCAGACCCAGTACTTTTTGCAGGCTGTTAAAAAGATATGAAAATGTATTATTTGTATCAAACCATTTTGAAAAAAACAAATGGCTGGTATGTGGAAAGGCTCACTTTTTAAAATAAATGCCTTTTGATTTATTATGTTTGTCACTAATGCATGGAAACTTGAGGCAAAGTAAAATGTAAATACAGGCTGAAGAAGAATTGGCTAGGCTGCAGAATTGCACTACGGGTTATAGTGTATACTACCCATCAATATGCTCATGTTGCAAAAAGCCCAACAGCATATTGGGTTTTACTAAACAAAAGTGTCTCTCGCAAATTCAGGGAAGCTATTCTTCTGCTCTATTCAGCACTAGTGGAGGTCACGCCTGGAGCACTGTGTCTAGTTTTGGACCCCACACTTGAAGAAAGATGTGGACAGATTGGAAAAAAAACAGCAGACAGCAACAAAAATTATTAGAGGCTAGGGAAGCATAACTTATGAGGAAAAGCTGAAAAAAACTAGGGTTATGTAGCCTAAAGAAGAGCAGACTAAAAATGCCTGAAGGGCAATTATAAAAAGGATGGCAACAGACTTTTCTCTGAGACTGCAGGGGACCGGACTAGAAGCAAAGGCCTCAAGCTTCAGCAGAGAAAAATTTAGGCCAGAGATTAGAAAAATCTTTCTGACTATGAAGGTTGAACATTTTGAAAAGGCTACCTAGAAGAGCTGTGGAATCTTCATCCCTGGAAATTTTCAAAAGCAGATTAAATATACACTTGGCTGGGATAACTTAGTCCAGGATGATCCTATCCCAAGCAGGGCGCTGGACTACATGACCTCATGAAGTCGCTGCAGTCCAACTTTCCTATGATCATTAATATATTCATGTTGCATTATTAAAAAGACATACTTTTTTTAAACAACCAAATCAGCATGTCATTTTGAGATATAAAAATTGTTAGTGTGGTTCCACCTGCACTGCAAAAACCATGTACTATTTTTTTGCGAGAGGAAAAGTGTATTTTCATATACACAATAGACAACTCCATATACCAGATTACCTGTTCTAATAAATTATATAAGGACCTAAACCTAAATATAACCTGAAGGAATGTATATCAGTTTGTATACCAATGTAAATGCCACTGGAATTAGGAATGAACAGATTGGCTTCATGCCAGGAAAGCTCACTCGGTAGATAATTATTAGAGAACCTCACTACTAAACAGCAGGAAAAGAAGATAATGGCTTGTTTAGCAGTTACCATAATATGGATATAGACAAAAAAAGTATAAGCTTATACCAGTAAGTATACCTCTGATGGCTTCAGTGGGTAAGCCTACACCAGACTGAGCAAAATTATCCCAGCATATAGGTCTATGTTATCTATCTCCATGGGTAGATTAAGGATTTTGTGAAGGGAGGTATAGATACAGTGACTGTCACTGCAGGTGTAGCTACACCCCCCGCTCCTAGGTATCCTGAAACTGGGTAATGCAGACCATAACAGTGGGAGCAGCAACAGGAACGTCAAACCCCCAAAGCAGGAAAGAACCATACTCCTTGCCAGTCTCTCAGCGTCCCCTCCTTTTCTCTCCATGTAACACATTCCCTCCACTAGCCCACCGCTGCTGCTGTTCCCAGATCTTGTAGAGTCCTAGAGAGTGCTTTCCCACCTCTGTTGTGAGACATGTGACCGTAAGCCCTCTGTGCCCCTGTGAGCCTAGGGACCCCAGTAGTGACCCCAGGACCCCCGCAGGTAAGCAGAGGCCCATGGAGGGAGGGATCTAGACAGCTGGGAGAGGGCTAATTGGACCGAGGAGGGTCAGGCCCTCCTCCCCCCCAACCCCCAGGCTCCTACTTCGCAACAGCTCCCCAGGGAGCCACATGACCGGAGCCTTGTGAACAGACCGCGCAAAGAGGCGTGCTTCTAGGTCCGGCACGCGAGTTAGCACAGGAGTTCGCCCAGGAGGGCCCGGGGCTCTGCCTGTGAGCCCCTTAGGGAAGCCAGTCCCAGATGTAGCCAGTCCACCAGCTGCATAACACGGATGGGCACACAACACACCCTGAGGGTCTCCTTGGGGTCTGCAGCCCCCCCCCCGGCACCTCAGAGACTGCCACCCAGACGGAGCCCATGATTCCGGGCTCCATGCAGACAGAGCCTCTGGCTCTCGGCTCCGGGGGCTGCCTGTCACTTTTTCAGGCTCTGGGGCTCGAGAGCATGGCTACCTCCCCTTGTGGGATCTGATCCCTACTGGAGTCTCTGGCATGCCAGCTGCAGGAGCCCAGGCTGGAGTCTAGAGACTGCACGCCATGAGGGACTGTGAGCAGGAGATAGACTCCTACTGCCAGGCCATTTGTCCCCACAGTCTCCCTGCAAGACAAGGGAGGATTCAGGGACCTCCCTTACTGTCCAGCCCAGGGGTTGTGGTTGGACTAAGGTGGCAAAGGGCCCCAAGGCCCACCGCACCAAGGCCCCTGCCCCACTGGAGCTTTACAAAAGGTACGAACTTCTTGCAGACCCAGCAGAGCCTGCTAAGTTACCAGCTCCCTCAGGATTTGGGAGTGGGGCTTAAGTGTCTGGGGGCACAGCTGGTGTTTTCTTTGATCCTCCCAGTCTCAGGCTATGGGCTGAGGAGGGAGAGGAGGATCCAGGTAGTCAACCAAAGGCTACAGCACTCATGTCATCAGGAAGGTTTTGGCTACCATGACCACAGTCTGCTCTTTGGAGAGAGAGGCAGGGAACTGCTGGGTAGGGATGGGGGGACTACTGCCACTGCTGGCCTGCTGAGCAACCCTTGCAAAGCCAGCAGGCCAAAGCACTTAAAGGATTCCACCCCAGCCCCAACCCTGGAACAAAATGTAGGCAGGGCAAGGGCCCCCAAGGGGACACTTGCGTGCCTATACATAAATGCCAGGAGCTTGGGGAATAAACAGGAGGAACTTGTCCTCCTGCTAAATGTAAAAAACTATGATGTCACTGGCATAACGGAGACCTGGTGGGACTCCACCCATGACTGGGCCACAGGTATAGACAGCTATACCCTGTACAGGAGGGAGAGTGGACAAAAGGGGCGGGGTCAAGGAAAGCTACACGTCCCTGCAAGCTGACATTGGCACCCATGGAGGACAACTTGAGACCCTCTGGGTTAAAAATCTGTGTGGAACATGGCACAGGGGACACAATGATGGGAGTCTACTACAGACCCCTTACCCAGGGTCAAGACCTTGACAAGCTAAGGAGGCTTGTCAGAGAGGCCCTAAAAGACCATAACCCAAAGGAAAGGGGAGTTCAGGACAAGTGGTTGCTCCTCAAAGGAGCAATCCTGGATGCATAAGCAAAGTCCATCCCATCTTGGAGGAAAGGTTGCAAAAGCAAACAGCAACCCCCTTGGCTCTCCAGAGAACTGGCGGACCTCCTGCATCTTAAAAGGAAGACCTACAAAGGATGGAGGACTGAAACCACCACCAAGGAGGAATACTTTGCTCTAGCCCGGACCTGCAGAGAGCAACCCAGGAAAGCCAAGGCTGTGACAGAACTCCAGCTAGCTATAAATATCAAGGACAATAAAAAGTCTTTTGTTAGATATGTGGGGAGCCAGAGGAAAAACAAGGGCAACATTAGACCCCTGCTAAACCAGATGGGGCAACTGACACCCAATGCCCAGGAAAAAGCGAACTTGCTAAATGGGTATTGTGTGCCATTCTCCCGTTGTACTAGGCCTTGGTGAGGCCACAGATGGAGTACTGCCTCCAGTTTTGGGCTCCACAATTCAAAAAGGATGTGGAAAAGCTTGAGAGGGTGCAGAGGAGAGCTACATGCATGATCAGAAGTCAGGAAAACAGACCTTATGATGAGAGGCTGAGAGCCATGGGACTCTTCAGCCTGGAAAAGTGCAGGCCAAGGGTGATCTGGTGGCCACCTATAAGTTTATCAGGGGTGCTCATCAGGATGTGGGGGAACGTCTGTTCACCAGAGTGCCCCAAGGGATGACAAGATCGAAAGGTCACAAACTCCGTCATGACCGATTCAGGCTGGACACAAGAAAGAACTTCTTTACTGTCCGAGCCCCCAAGGTTTGGAGTAGACTGCTGCTGGAGGCAGTTCGAACACCCACTTTGAATGCCTTCAGGACGCATTGGATGTTTATTTTGCTGGGATCCTATGATCCCTGCTGATTTTCTGCCCCTGGGGCAGGGGGCTGGATTTGTTGATCCTCTGGGGCCCCTTGCAGCCCAAATGTCTATGAAGTCTAAAAACTCTCCTGTCCCACTCCAGCTGGAAACAGTGGCAGCAGCATGTGGGTTCTTCCTCTCTGCACAGTTCCCTTGGGTGCTCCTGAGAAGGCAGGGAACAAGCATGGGACAGGGGAAGCCAACCACTGCTGCCACTACTATCCCTTGCAAAATGAAATGGTAGAGTTGTAGAGGTGGGGGGAGGGGCAGTGCAGAAAGGCTCCAGAGCTGGGTCAACAGGGGACAGGAATGGTAGGCAAGTTCTCCTGCACAGCATTTGCTCCCAAGCCTACAGGAAATGGATGGGGGAGACCAGGCAGACAGGAGGAACCCATCCTCTGCCACTGCTGTTCTCACCTGGAGTAGTGCTTGAGCACCCTTTCTCCTCCCAACCAGATCACCTGGGGACAGGGACAGCAACAGCAGCAGCAAGTGGAGAATGGAAGGGGACATGCTGCTGAGCAAGGAAGGAAAGAGTGGGAGGGTCCCCTGATTTAGGAACTTAAAGTACCTAGCTCCTGCTTCTGCAGTATGGACGCAGCCAATTTTCAGACCACACTACTGCTACCCTTCTGGATCCACCCATTTGCCTCCTACATTTTTATAACAGCATAATAACAATTACTCTGTGTAAATATCATATCTGTCCCAGAAATTTCTGCACCCAAATGACTAGATCTTCCATTCCCTGCCTCAACAGGTTAAATATTTCCACCACTAGAGTTTTTTAGGATTTTATGTGCCTAAGACCTCTATTTGAACTCTTATCGTTTTGGAAAGAGGGAAAAAGAAAAACACTAAAACAC
Source organism: Caiman crocodilus (assembly GCA_030014935.1). Taxonomy (NCBI): domain Eukaryota; kingdom Metazoa; phylum Chordata; order Crocodylia; family Alligatoridae; genus Caiman; species Caiman crocodilus. The sequence goes on along the minus strand of JAGPOW010002514.1, from coordinate 34,431,203 downwards.
TGGCACCAGCAAAAGTAGGCACACAGTATAACAACTGAAATAGGGTATGAGGAAACTACCAAAAATTTAGTAGGGTATATTTATACAACAGGAGTTGACAGGCAAATAATAAGCGAGATTAGCTACTCTAGCCACTAGTAGCAGTACTGCAGTGACGAGTAAGTGAAACTGAGCAACAGTAGAGAAGCAAGGAGTCTATTATGCACTACAATGCAAAAGGAGGAGGGACTCTCCAGTACACTTACTGTGACAACATCATTGATTTCCATATCTGTTCTATATTTGTCTGTGTGAGTTTTTGGCGGTACACAAGTCTGCATGCTGGTACTTCTCCAATTGCTATACTGTGACGTTTATACCACATTTCAGAATTCTGCAATACAGAAAGAAAGCATTTTTCCCTTACCTAGCATTTTTTCCCAAATGATAAAAAGTAGAGTACTTCCACAATACAGCAAGCTCTTCCAAGTATTTTAAACATTAATAAATGTAAAATCCCTCTGAGGTAGATAAGCAAGTATTTAGAATGTACAGTTGCATCTTTGCCAGTGTTAAATGACCCACCCAAAGTTGCAGAAAGAACTTTTCAGAGCAGCATATGAAATATAAAAGTCACAGACCTCCAGCACTGTATTCACAGTCTTAGACAGCAACTCTTCATGGTTCTTAAAGCACTACAAATATATTTAACTACAGTAATACTTCAGTTAAATCCTCTAGAAACAAAACTCCTTTATAATGAACTCAGCTGTTTTTTTGGCAAAAAAAATAGAAGGAAAAAAAACCTGCAGTTTTTTTATTTTACCAGAGTAACCTGTGGATTTTGCAATTTTGAAATGAGCTCCCAGCAGGCTGGCAGAGTTCCAGCTTGCAGGGCGACAGGAGGCAGCAGAAGGAAGGCGGTGAGACGGGGGTGCTATGTGCACGTACAGTACATGAACGTGGCCCCAGGCAGCCTGTAAAGCAGCTCCAGCAGATAAGTGGGGGGGAGAGGAGGAAAGAGAGGAACTGAGGTCTCTGTAGGAAGAGAGCTGAGCAAGGCTGAGACTGCTGCTTGGAGGTGCCTGGAGCCACAATGCGCAGCTGCATGGCCCCAGCGGGGAGGACAGGGCTGCACATAGCTTGTCTGGAAGAGGAGGGCTGGTTCCCCACTGCCACATGCACTTCCAGAGGGAAGGGGAGACCCATGCCCCCCAGACCTGCGTGTGAGGCAGGTGCAGGTTGCAGGTGCCTGCCGTGCTTCACTCCTCCAGAGCCTCTGCCATTCGGAGAGCACAACTCAGCATGGACGGGGACAGCAGGGCTGCGTGGGGATCTTGCTGCTGAGAGCTGCCCTGGCAATGCGTCCCCTGCACCCGTTGCTGCTTTGGAGGGCACAGCCCCATGCTGCAGCCCCTGTTACACCAGGGCTGCAGGCAGCGTGGGGCGAGCAGCAGCAGGCAACTTCTCTGCGTAGCTCCTCTGCTCCCTGTCGCACCAGGTCGCAGGAGAGGGAAGCAGGGCAGCAGGGAACGTGGTGCACAGGCCTACTGTTCCCTGCCACCCTACTTCCCTCCCCCATGACCTGGCATGGCAGGGAGCACAGCAACTACGTGGAGAAGATCCCTATCGCTGCTCAACCCACACTGCTCTGGTGGCTACTGGGGCTGTTCCCTTTAAATCAGCAGCAGGTGCAGGGGGCATGTCACCAGGGCGAGGGGGGAGGGGGCAGCTCATAGCAGCAACATCTCCATGCAGCCCTTGTCCCCAGACTCACCAGGTTATGCCTGCCAGGTGGCGAAGGCCCCACAGTAGCAAAGCACAGGGGAGCCTGTGCCCACAACCTGCACCTGCCCCATGCACTGATCTTGGGGGGTGTGGATCTCTCCTGTCCCCAAGAAGTGCACACAGCAGCAAGGAGCTGCCCTGCCTGAGCCCACAGCAGGCAGCGGGGGGAGCAGGGGCACAGGGCTACAAGCCCAAGACCGTAGCCCTGGCAGCTGGGGGGTAAGGGGTACCAGCAAGGCTGTGGGGATGAGTGAGGGGCACGAGCAGGGCCAGGGAGGCCGTGGGAGGCTTTTAATTGAATATTTAATTATATTTTCTTATTGTACCCTCCTTCTCTGAAGTCCTGGAACATATTTCTATGCTTCCTATATTATTTCTACCTCTGATAAAGTTTCTGATAACAAAGTGATGTCATGAAACACATCCACTTCGTTAACCGAGGTATTACTGTACAACCACTGAGACCCTTTATTTCCAGTGCTGAGACTGCATTTGAGAGCGAAGGACATTCTACACTTAATTCTGCTGTAAGCAAACAATCATAATATCTCTTTTTACTGATGCTTACATGTTTGACTATTAGTCTTTGAAAGGAAATGAGGAAAAAGGACACTGAAATAAGTGTCATGCTCCTTTTGTGGCAGAATTAAAAAACCGCCCCAAAGTTTTAAACTTTTAGTATAATGGCTCATGAATAAGCACTACTGACTAATCCAAAAAACTCTTTCCAATCCAACACAAGAATAGAGTATAGAGCAGAATCTCAGTGGCACAGATTGGGGCAGTATTTCCTAAAGGCAGAGGTGCAAGCCCAGAAGTGAAAAGGAAGACACCTGAATGATTATTCAAGAGGCTCTGGGGAGAGTAGAAGCAGCAACAGCAGCCAAACTCTCCACTGTACTCTTAACATTTCATTGAAAGAGTCTAATGATTACAAATACAGCCTTCAAAATGCAAGCTGCGTTAGCAATGTAGACATCTGAGTAAGTGTGTAGGAAACCTGAAACAAACCAGAACTGCCCCATTCATTCCAGTGTGTGATAACTAAGATATCAATAACGTTCAAAATTTCAAAAAAAAAAAAAAAAAAAATCTATTGCCTGAGGAGTAAAAAAAGAAAAGTATGGTAATATGACGATCAGCACCAATGCCCAGAGTGTTTGGATTGAGGAAGTATGCACATACATGCAATTAGACAGGAGAAAGAGGTAGGGTATAAAAAATATGTACAAGTGAAAGTGCTTAAGCCTTTTAGATCTCCATGGCCCTTCTTGCCTAAGGAGACACAACAGGGCTTTTTTTTCTGATGGGTGGAGTAGAGGTCTCGGCTCCACACTGTCTGTAAAAGGATTAAAGCAGAAGGATCCTTCAACTTATCACACCAGAAAACAAAGAATGCAACAGAATCTTTCCAGAATTGTAGCATGTTTGTTGATAGCTAGTGTGGAGGCCAGAGAAAACAAGCGTTATGGGAGCTAGAAAAATGGTAGAAACTGAACAACATTTCTATGCCACACCCCATGCAACACTGTTGTGAAACAACAATTACACAATATAGCAGTTCTAATAAAATGATCACCTTGTTCTGGAATAAAGCAAGTTTATTGCTGTCTTGCAATGAATTGGAACATGAGCAAATATCAAATATAAATCTTCCTCTCTGTTCTGAACTTTGTGTACTACAATACATGGTAACCTACAGACAGACGTAAGAACACTCACATAACATTCCCATTAGGGAGATAAAGTTAAAACTACTAGTGAAATGTAATTAAAATTACAGAACAATTGCTTGCTATAAAACAAAAATTCACTGTGAAAGTATATTGCTTTTTTACTGCCAAATGCTGTGCAGCCCTAAAACAGATCATTAGTTTAATTTACTCCTTTCTATTAACTATTTTCTTTTCAGAAAATTTAACATTTTGGAAGCTGAAAAGCAATCTTACCATCACAGTTGGCTTCACTGGAGTATATTCTTGGGATGTGCCTGCTCCAGGTTCATTCCAGCCTGGAAATTTAATTACTTCTTTTCCATATGAAGGCCTCTTTGGATATGGCTTTAGTGGTGAGGAAGGAGGAAATCTGTAATTAAACAAAACGCTTTAAGAAGGGCTTTTAAATCTTGTACTAGTTCTCATTTGCTATTTTTAACCTAGATCTTCAATACTTCGTAATATGGGCATACACAGGTCATCTCACAATGTATACCCAAATACCTCTCCACAGTCAATTTTGATCTTGCTAGGGAAGCTTTAAGGGGGTCTGCAATCTAAAATATGATGTTACCATTAGGATCTTTCCAAATATGGCTCTATCTACAATGTACAATTAATCCAATTGATTGGCACCCAGATCAGAACACCTGAATTTACCTAATCTAGATGCAAGCATAACTCCGCTGTAGCACGCTAGGGCAGAGATATCAAACATACCAACATATTACTGGCTCATGGGGCTCCTAGAGGTGACAAATTCAGGGGCAGGGCCTGCTGCTGAAATCCCAAACATAAATCCCTGCTGGGAACGCTTGCTAGCAGCAGGTGACCAATAGCAGCATTAAACCCCGGCGCTACCAACACCACCTCTGCCACCATCACTCACCCCATCATTGCCACATGCAAACCTAGTCCATGAGGTGCCTATAACAAGGAGCCAAAGACCCACGTTACTAAAAAAGGGAAGGCAGAGCAGGCTAGCTTGGCTGCATAGGTAGGCAAGCAGAAGAAACAAGGCTAGCTACACAGCAACAAGCTGAAGGAATAGGTCAGACCGCTAGGCAGCCATAAGACAAACAGCAAAGCTAAACTCCAACAGGGAGGAGGAAACTGCCCATTAGGCATAAAGAGGAATACCTGTGTGAGACTAGGCAGTCACCAAGATGCAAGCAGCTAAGCCTGAGCAGGGCAAGACCAGGGCCAGGGGCTCCAGCAGCCAGAGGCACAGCCAGAGAAAAGGGGTCAGAGCTATGGCCCTTCCAGCACCCCGCCCCCCACCTCTGCTCAAGGCACTTAGTTCTGTTGCCTTTCCCCTGGGAGCCCTGCACTGGCCAGGCAACCCACCCTCGCCTTGCATAGAAATCTGGGAGGAAGGGGAAGAGGCAAATGTCCCCTATGCCTCACAAAAGTTTAGGGCTGGAACGGACCTCATGAGATCATTGGGTCCAGCCCCCCAGCTCTGGGCAGCAAAGACTGCTGGGATCAAATAACCCCAGCAAGGCATGCATCCTTTTGGAAGATCTCCAGGGTAGGTGCCTGTTCTACCCACCTTGGGAGGCTATTCCAAAGTCTGGTCACACAAACTGTGAAGAAATTTTCCTCCCGTCCAGTCTAAAACCTGGAATTTCTGACTGTTGCTTCTGGTTTTCCCCTGGGGTGCTTTGGTGAAAGTTGTTTGCCTAGCTCCTGATGCTCTCCCCTGATATATCTGTACAGTCACACCACATCCTCCCAAAGTCTTCTCTTTTTCAGGCTGAACACTCCCACATCCGTCAGCTTTTCCTCATACAGCTTGCTCTACAAGCCTCTAATCATATGAGTGGCTCTTCTATGGATTCTCTCAAGCTTCTCCACATCCTTCTTGAAGTGTGGTGCCCAGAACTGGACATAGTAGTCTGGCTGCAGCCTCACCAATGCCAAGTACAGTGGGAGAATAACTTCTTTAGTTTTGCTACAGATGCATTGGTTGATGCATGCCGGCATATTGTTTGCTTTGCTAACTGTAGCATTACACTGATGGCTCCTATTCATTTTACGGTTAATTATGACCTTCAGGTCCCTTTTGGACATGGTGCTAGCTAGCATAGCACTACCAAGCCTGTAAGTTTGTTGCGGATTTTTCCTCCCCAGATGAAGCACTTCATGGGGTAAGAAGTGCCTCCCCAGGCATGCATGCAGCAGCAAGGAACCATCCCCCTCCTGACCTCCTAATAGGGATATTTGGAGGACCCTGAGAGCTAAGCAGGAGGCATACAACCTATGGAAGAGAGGAGCTGTCTCCAAGGAGGAGTACCCCTCTTGTGCTCAGGAGTGCAGGAGGACTATTAGGAAGGCCAAGGCGGGAGTAGAGCTCCGCCTGGCGACTAGGATCAAGGACAACAGGAAGTCCTTTTTCAAGTATGTCGGGAGCAAAAAGAGAGT
>JAGPOW010002514.1:34379699-34415767 GCA_030014935.1 Caiman crocodilus | reverse complement strand
AAGAAGACTGGTACCAAGGACGCACTCTCTTACAAATGTGAGGGAGGTGCTCTGGGGCAGCTCATCAATCTCAGATTGCAAGTCCCATCTTGTCAAGTTGTCAAGTCTGTAGAGCATCACAACTGCACTACCAGATACCACTTATGTCTGACAGGACTATCCAGCCATACGGTAAATTAGTTTACTGGGCCCTAATTGCTATGCACATGTAGACCATGACGCTTTACTGCACAGTAAATTAGTCTACTGCACAATAAACAAGTGGAGCAAGCCGGGGGGCCAACAAACAACCATTAAAACAGGAGACAAGAAGGACACTACAGCACAAGCTGAGGGAATGGAGCCCCCTCAACATGACAGGAAATAGAGGACCTCCAGGAGAGGGCTCAAATGCCTGTATACAAATGCCACAAGCATGGGACATAAACAGGAGGAACTGGTCCTCCTGCTTTCCAACAGGGACTACAATATAGGGATAAGAGACCTGGTGGGACTCTACCCATGACTGGACTGTAGCTATAAAGGTCAACACCCTGCATAAGATGGATCACATAGGGAAAAAGGGTGGAGATGTAGCTCTATTATGTAAAGGAGCAGTATACCTCCTTGGAAGCCAAAATTGGTATTAAGGAACAGTGGCCTGAGACCCTCTGGGTCAAGATTTGGGCGGGGATACAGCAAAAGAGACCTAAGAATATATTACATACCTCCAAATCAAGATCAAACTAGATCCAGAAAGGCTACGAGAGCATGGAATATGGCTATCGTTGGCGACTAACCACCCAGACATCTGGAAAGAACACTTGGTAGGGGCAACACGTAGGGGGTGCACACAGGTGCACTTGCACTCAGCTCCGAGTATGACAGTGCACCCTCTACAAAAGTGCCACCAATACTGTCAGCAGCACCTGTGGGTGGTCACCACTCACCTTCCCATCATTGACACCACCAGCAGCATCTGCGGGCAGTCCATAATTCCCGCTGACTGCCGCTGCTGGCCGTGGGTGGTCTCTCACCTTGGTCAGCACTCACCCCGCCACCGCCCACAGCACCAGTGACATCTGCAGGAGCTCCCCCACTTACCGCTGCCATGGCCCCCCAGCCACCAGGGGCATGAATCGTTCATAACACTGCCAGATCTGACTAGCCGCACAGATTCGCAACTTGTACCAATGAGCTCTACCTACCTCAGGAAGTAAACAGGCTGACCAGAGGAAATGCCCTTCTACATTTAGTTTTGGCCAAGAGGAGTGACCTGGTAAGTGATCTGAAGATAAAGTCCATAACACTATCACTTTCAGTGTCTGTCATAGGGCTGGGAAATCTGTCAGCAAGGTACAAATTCTTGACTTCAAAAAAGCTGACTTCAATAAACTAAGGACGACTTTAGTAAGTAATGCCCTACAGGATCACGGACTCACAGGATAAGTGTGGATAAAGAGTGGTCATTCCTCAAGGACACAATCCTTGGTGCACAGAAGTTGTCCATGTCTATAGGCAAAAAAGGAGATATGGGGGCTGGGAGTCCATCTTGGCTCATTAGGGAAGTCACAGATCTTCAGAAAAAGAAAAGGGAGACTAACCAACAATGGAAGCTAGGAATAGGCCCCACAGAGAACTACATAAGATTGGCCCATACCTGTAGGAGGCAAATAAGAAAAGCAAAGGCAGTGACCAAATTTGGGTTAGCAACCAAAATCGAGGCGAATAAGTCCTTCTAGAAGTACTTAGGTAACAGAAGGCAAATCAGTGGAAATGTGGGACCACTGCTCAGTGCATCTGAACATCTGATCACTGACACCAAGGAGAAAACAGAATTCCTGAATAAGTACTTCACATCTGTATTCCACCAGTCTAAGAGTGATAGCCTGTCAAATGCAAATATGACACAGAACTGTCACAGCAGAAATGTTCACCCACCAACAATCAATGTACAGCTAGTGAAAGAACAGCTAGAGATGTTGGATATTTAAGTCAGCAGAACAGAATGAACTCTGTCCCAGAGTGCTGATTGAACTAGCCAAACATTGCAGGACCACAGGTGAACCTCTTTGAGAATTCATGGTGCTCAGGAGAGGTCCCAGAAGACTGGAAGAGGGCCAATGTTGTGCCCATCTTCAAGGAGAGCAGAGAGGACCCAGGGAATTACAGGCTGATCAGCCCGACCTCAACCTCAGGAAAAATCCTCAAAAAAAATTTCAAGTCCATATGCAATAAGCTAGTAAAAAGCAAAATTCAGAACAACAGGCAGCATGGTTTCATCATGGGAAGGTTATGTCTGACTAACCTCATCTTCTACAACCAGGTTACTCACCACCTGAATAAGGGAGCTGAGGTCAATGTCATTTACTTGGACTTTAGGAAGACCTTTGATTTGGTGTCCCATGAGGCTTTCAAGGTAAAACTAAGGGACTATGGGCTCAACAATTCAATGGTGGATAGATGGGAAACTGGCTGTGGGGTCGTACCTAGAGAGTACTAATAGACAGATCTGTGTCGACCTGGCAGAAGGTAACCAGTGGGGTCCCCCAGGATTCAGTACTTGGACCAGTGCTTTTCAACCTCTTCATTAGTGATTTGGATGTGGGGGTGAAAAGCACACTGGCAAAGTTCACAGATGGCAGTAAGCTGTAGGGAAATGCAGCCATGCATCAGGGTAGGCTGACAATCCAGGCGAACCTAGACAGATTAGTTAGGTGGACCAGAACCAGATGCTGTTCAACACTGAGAAGTGTGAAGTGCTCTATCTGGGGAGGAAAAACATGCAACAAACTTACAGGGTCAGTGGTGATACACTAGGTAGCACCACATCCAAAAGGGACCTGGGGGTCATAGTTGACCATAAAATGAGTATAAGCCACCAGCGTGATGCTACAGTTAGCAGACCAAACAGTATGCTGGCATGCATCAACTGATGCATCTCAAGCAAAGCTAAGGAAGTTATTCTCCCACTCTACACAGCATTGGTGAGGTCGCAGCTGGAGTACTGTGTCCAGTTCTGGGCAACACACTTAAGGGATGTGGAGGAGATTGAACAGTCCAGAGAAGAGCCACTTGTATGATTAGAAGCCTATAGAGCAAGCTGTATGAGGAAAAGCTGACAGATATGGGAGTGTTCAGCCTGAAAAAGAGAAGGCTTCAGGGGGATTTGGTGTCACTGTACAAATATATCAGGGGAGAGCATCAGGGGTTAGGCAAACAACTTACACCAAAGTACCCCAGAGGAAAACCAAGAGCAATGATCATAAACTCCAGAATGTTTCAGACTAGATAGAAGGAAAAATGTCTTCATAGTTCATGTGACCAGACTGTCGAATAGACTTCCTGCAGGGATATTCCCTGGAGGTCTTCAAAAGGAGACTGGACACATACCTTGCTGGTATGTGACCCCAGCAGTCTTTTCTGCCGAGAGCAGGGGGGCTGGCCCAATGATCTCACAAGGTCCCTTCCAGCCCTAAATCATGTATATGTTCCCACTGCATCACCTGTTTTCAGCTCTAAATTACTTCCAGTACTACAGTTTCAGGAGCCAATAAACTCCAGTAAAGTAAACAAAAGAGCCAGGGGACCTGGATAAAATTTTTGAAAACCCTAGCAAGGAAAGGCAGTAGCAGAATTGACAATGGTGCTTTTGGGAGAAAGGAGTAGCAGGTATTCAGGAATCTCTTTCGAAGTAGCTCATGAAATTAGAGTTTCATCCAGCAGAGGGCTCCAAGAACTCACTAAACCTACAAAGCAAGGCTTTTCAACCAATTGAACCCCAGTCACTGCAGATGTCAATATTATTGCCAAGGACTTTTTAACTTTCTTCCCTTCATTCAAATCTACCATCCACTTCAGACTCTAAATATTTAGGCCAACTTGTTAAGGACAAATTGATCTTCTTTATAGAAAAAATGTAGTGTTCTGGGTAGATGCCACATAATTGTTACACAGAGCCATTTAAATTGATGCTTAAAAATGAAACTTTAATTTGAGAGGCCAGAGGTTTACCAGCATTGTGGTCAACTTTAGAATGATTTTGAAATGTACTTTAAAAGTCTCCAAAAGACTACACATATACAAACCTATAGGATTCACCAGGACTATTCCTCTTATAAACTCTCTCTCTGGCCCCATGCCTTTTCCAATCTCCATAATCTGAGTGCCTTACACAGGGCTCTGGATTCTACTCTAGAGGCTAGATACCTAGAAGTCAGGCACCGTTGGTACCTACCTTCTAGGCATCTAGCCTCTAGAATGGAATCTAGAACCCTGAATAAAACACAGATGGAGAGAATGATTTACTTTTATAAGCCTAAAAAGTAGTTTTGTAGATGCTGACCACTTCCCTAACCTGTGGATGTGTAGGAATGCATATGTGGAGTGAGCCTGTGCCATAGACTACATGCTGACCAGGCATCTATATGGCTATGTACACATCTACCTGAGTTTAAGTCCAGAAGTAGTGTGGGAAGAACCCTCTCATCTTTCCAATCCACAAATTGAGTAGTTAAGGTCTAGAAAATAGGAGGTTGTAAGCCTCCCTAGCCCAGAAAGGGTTTAAAGGTCTTTCTCTCCATCTTCCCAACTTTCATGTTATATTTTCAGGCATTGTCATTTAATCCCTGCTCTAGCATTCCCTTTTTTTTTTTTTTAGTAGTTATTGGGTATAATGGATACATATCAGTGTTGTAAGGAAGTTTCTGCCCCATTGAAAGCAAGACCCCGAGACTGGAATTTGGGTATCTTGCCCCTCCAGAGCAGCAACCACACACATGCACACAAAGAGGACTGGTCAATACCTAATCTACGGCCTGATACTTAGACCACATTGCCAGGAAGTCAGAGTAAGAGATCCTAACCTCCTTTGGAGAGAAAGATCCTAAAATCCAGGTCTCCCATTTCCTGGGCAATTGTTCCAACCATTACTTTATTAGGGCTAAAATGCAGGGCAGACTTCCTCATACCCATTACTTCTGTGGTTTTTGCTAACTACAGTTTTGTGACATACACATGCATGCAAAGTGGGCCAGTGTACCTGCTGACCACTGAACAGTCTACACACACATGCCTACAAGTCCAAACTGAAATGACCAGCACATAAACAGAGATCCTCCTAGACTCTTCCTCAGGAAATAGTTTGGTCAAACCAGAATAGCAAACTGGCATTTTGGCTATACCCAAATGGCACTGGAAATGCAGCAGCACAGGTTTCCCCAGTAAACAAGAAACTGCTGAGAAAGTTGAAGCAGGAGGGTTACATGTTAGAGCACAGGTAATGCTCCACCAGTGCTAGAGTTAATCAACTGAGATACAGATCCTTTTTAGGAGACTATGCCATGGTAGTAAAGGGATGTAATGGTGAAAAAGCAACATCTGCAAAATGCCATCCAGTAGAAGAACTGTTCCAGGTGTTGAATGACTTGGTAAATCAGAGCTGCCTCTGCTGAGAAACTGAGGCCCTTGCAATCAAATTTGTTTACAATTACTTAACTTCAGAGAAGAAAAAAGTGATTAGGTTTTACAGGTTGAATGTTACATCAAAAGAATTTAGGATAACATTCCAGAAAAATAAGCATCTTTTAGAAGTTTTCATTAACAAGATAATCCAAGAAAGAACTTGTTATCTTAGTAACAAACAACATTTAAAAAAGCAAACACATAAAACTGCCAGATTTACAGAAGTTACATTCTTTAATATAGTACAGTTTATATAAACACAAATCAATGTTTACAAATATTAAGTATATTAAACAATGGAGTTTAAGATTCTATAAGTTGGTAGTGAATCTTTTCATAAAGATTATTAAAATGAAGTTTACAGTCTCAACAGCTTGTCAGTTAAAAAGAAAAATTATCTTCTTAGTGCTCAAAGTACTCTATACTTATACATTTTTCCCCTAATGAAGATCTGTCTATTTGTATGGATCTCTCATGTATAAGTGTGTCATTAAATATTAATTTCTTCTAGGTAGAGAGAGAGAGAGAAAGTGTCTGTAAATATATGCAAGCTGCTGGAAAAAAAAATGTAAGCCTTTGATCAAATTATTATCCCCCCTGTCAGCTTTAGAAACCCAAATAACTTATTGTAAAAATACAAGATCTTTGTTTTGGAGTTGGGGGAGAGGGGAATGGGAGACATACAAAACTTTCAGTGTAGTGTGCATGTCAAAATCTTGATTGTCAAGTAGTTTGTTACTTATTTAAGACGAACACATTTGTGCAGGTGAAGGATTGTTTTACTGATCTTTGCTTTTGTTGATCCTGTTTTTCATAGTCTTTGGTAGCCGTTTGCCCTTGATGTAAGCATGATACCAGAAGTGGAGAAACAGGATTAAAAACATAAAGCCATATGCCCAAATAATAAACATGAAAACTGGAAACTGGTATTTACAATCATCCATAAAATATATTTGTCCTATGTGAACTGTAATTATAATAAACTGGACCTAAAGGAAACAAAAGAAAAATAAGAGTTATTAAATTCTCCTATTCATTTTTATAATATAAAATATACGCTAGTAAGAAGCTTTAAAAATTGTCAGCACAATGCATGCTCATTTACAGAAGGTTAGTAAGAAACAGAATAAGTACAGGTTTGCAGCACCATGCCCTCCTACTGTAGCTGTTTGCATAGTAATGTGCCAGGCCATAATATAATCAGAAGCCTGTAAAACAGTTTTACAGGAAGAACAATTTTAAAAATTAGGGAGTCAATCAATTCACTTCAAAACAGTGGTTTTCAACCTTTATTTCATTTGCAGAGCCCTAAAAAATGTTGAATGGAAATGCAGACCCCTTTGTGGGTATTCACATATATTTGATTGATCAGTCTTCTTTTGCAGACCCCCTAAATATAGTCTGTGAACCCCCAAGGATCTGCAAACCACAGGCTGAAAATCACTTATTTAAAAGGAAACAAATAGGTGACAGCTTAATTAGAAGTACATAAAATGACACAAACTCACTAAATCAAGTTATTGAGAAGAATTACAAAGAAATTTTAAAAAGTAACCAAGTTTGTTTTTTGTTTTGTTTTTTAAATAATGTATCTATTTGTTCTTCCCTGTGCTATGCAATCTACCAGGAGAAGTCAGTGTGATGCTTAGGGGTTTCTACTTATTTATAAAAAATAAAAGAGATTGTCAATTAAAATAGCCTGTATAAAATACCTATTTTTATTATTTTAATTAAATGCATATCCAAATCAAAGATATCAAAATCCAAATAATTAAATAAATCTGTTACTAGCTATTTAAAAATGCATTACATTTTTTAAGTAGTATTTATTCCTGGTGAGAATGCATATCCCAAAAGTTTAAGCAACAAATCATTCTTTATAAATATTTGCCAAGCACAACATAATTAAAAACAGCAGTTACTCACTACTCCCAATGGTGTCAATGATAACTTTTGGGTATTTAGTTCCTCTAAGTCACAATCAGCGCATTTTAAATACCTGACTAGGTTTATGATTTTTGCCAAACTCAGTTGAAAGAGAGGGTGAAACTCACTTTGTTATTGTAAACGCATTGTGTGAACCCAGTCCAATATTAACGTTGAGTTTACTACATGTTAATTTGCATATAAAATGATTTTTTCAGCCAGAACACTTAAAATGGTTTTCGATAGTTTTTTTAGTTAACAAAAGAAAAATTACTCACAAGCTGTATACTTGTCATGTGCTTTTTCCACCACAAGTATTTATAATAGGCAGGTCCCAGTGCACAAAGTCCATAGTAGGTATACATGATGACATGTACAATACAGTTCACAAGAGCGTGGAATGTTCCTAAGCCACCTACAGAACAATAAAATATTTTAAGACTTGCAACAGTTCTTTAATTAAAATTACATTTGCCGAGACCATCAACTCAGGTTTTTGCATTTTGTTTTGAGCTAGTGGGTATGGACAGATGTTACCGGGGGGTGGGGGGGTGGAATTCCTATTCATGACTGTACACTGGGACCATGCAGGCATTGATGCAGTTTCAGCTGCAAGAAACATGCCAGATCCAGGAGAAAGATCATATTTTAGTGAGGAGGGAAATTTGTAGCACTAATCTCTCCTTTTGAATCATTATCTGGGGGCAGCTTCAGAAGAGCCAAACACTTAAGAACCAAGGAGCAAGGCAGTTTTTTTGAAGTGTCCTCAATAAAACACCATCCTGTAAGTGTTCTGCCGCTTTTGTTTTTTTTATAAACACATGTAATGGGTCCTGGCAGTTACTGCCCCTCTGTTTTGTAATTGTAACACGTCTCAACACAGTGGTATAACTGAGCCTGGATGTCCAGGCAGCAACCATAGGCCTGGGTCCTTTTCACTGTTTCACGGCTATTGCATTTCAGCCTAGTTGTGTGGCTGAATCCCAGCTCTATAGTTGACTGGCAGATTTGGGCCAGGGTAAGACCTGGTGCTATATGTTGTTTACCCAGATCTCAGTGCAGTATATGCCTGGTGGACTTTTGCTGCCTAGTTCAGGCCCAGTGACATAGGCCTGCACCTTCTTTTGTCCCTTTTGTAGTTCACGTGCCAACCAAGTAGCGCAGTTGGGCACTAGTTGTAGTTCAGGCCCAAGCTAAGATAGGCCTGACCTTTCCTTTGAGTTCTTTTGCAGTTTTCCACCCAGCAGAACTGGGACTAGGGCAAGAAATTTTGGGGTACAGTCAACCCCTCAAAGCCAACATGTGGAAGTGGAGGTCAGCACTCTACCACATCTCCAGGATCAGTGGAGCCCCTTAAAATGCAGAAGGACCCATGCCCTCAAGCAGCTCCCCACAGTACAGTAAACCCAAGGGTCAGCTCAGGACTCTGGTGTGGGCCCCACTTTTCAACCTACTGCTGAAGGACAGATATAGGGGTATAGGCCTCCAGAACTATCTGGTGGTGGAGCCCCAAGTCCCAAACTGCATGATTATGGGTAAAGCCTCCCCAAGAGGGTGCCACCTATAGACTTTCCTTTGTAGACAGTGTTTTATAATTACGTTTTCTTTTATTTTGTTCTCTTTAATAAATTTGAGTTTCATCTTTACACTGCTTGCAAGGAGGGGATGGTCTGTTTATACGTGATACCACAGCAAATTTAGTGTTCCCAGATTTCTGGGTGGGGGCTTGAGCTACTGGTATAATTCATAAGGTACCTAGAAATGTGAACCCAGCCCTTTTTGCTGCCAACCAAAGCTTGGCAGAAGCATTGTACGCACTTTGTTTTTTTCTTTCAAAAACCAAAAAACAGGCAACAATGAAAAAAAATCTTAATTTGTGCATCTTCCATCCACCATCAGCAGCAGCAGAAAGTGGCACTATACTGCATGCTACTAAGAGCAAACCAAGTATTTTTTGCCTTCTCTTCTATTCTATTTATTTTAGGAGCTGTAATCTGAACAGTTACATAGAACACCAATACATATAGATATAGATTTTTAAGCAATGTTTAAACTTTGTATCCTTTTTGGTATCTTTTCATTTACAGTGTGGGAGTTTCTAAATTGCATACAATTTTAATAGTATTAAAATATTTTAATGTTAATAGGATGTATAATTATATATAATATTATGTCTCTCGCACACAATTTCAGCTCGCTCTCTCTCTCTCTCTCTCTCTATTACCTGGAGCAAATTTGACTCCAAACCACCAGGTCCACGGCATGATGGAATGATGCA
This sequence comes from Caiman crocodilus, assembly GCA_030014935.1. Lineage (NCBI taxonomy): Eukaryota > Metazoa > Chordata > Crocodylia > Alligatoridae > Caiman > Caiman crocodilus. The sequence continues at coordinate 34,406,121 of JAGPOW010002514.1, read as the reverse complement.
AGACATGCAAAAAAGAAACTTGGCTGTTTTTCTTACGCAGAACAAAAAAGACCTGAAAATTTAAGAATATTACAGAAGTTGTATATGCAAGTAATTTGTTTACAATTAATTCTACGATACAAGTTGTTCAAATCTAGCACATACAGGTTTCCCTCACCAGCAATGCCTTTGAGTATCCACAGTTAATATTCCATATATAAATTTTGGCTACCACGGTATACGGTTTTGACTAACCACGGTTTTCTGCGGCTGCACATCAGCCTACCAACACCCTGGCCCTGCTCATGCCTCTCCTCCCCTCAGCCCTCCTCACATCCCCTGCTCCCCCAGCCAGAGGTGGCCCCAGCCCTACTAGAGGTGCACATGGTAGCAGGGAAGAGCAGGCCTGCTCACCGCTGTTCTCTGCTGGCCTGCTTTCCTCCCCTGTGACTTGGCACGGCAGAGAGCAGAGAAACCACGCAGGGATCTCCTTGCCCACCCCTGCTCACCCTGCACTGTCCCAGCAACATATCTCCTATGCTTGCCACTGGTTTGAGGGGCACAGCCCTACATGCAGGAGGTGTATTGCCAGGGCAACATGGGGGGAGCAGTGGTGGGTGAGGAGATCCACACACAGCTTCTCTGCTCCCTGCTGCTACAGGTCACGGGGGAAGAGAAGCAGGGTGGCAGGGAACAGCGGCACCAGTTGGGCTGGGTTCTGGGACAATCTGCAGGGATTGACCAGCCTAATATCAGAGTGACACAACTTGTTACAAGTTTCACAGATCCATATGTTATCTAAGATGGAGTCTAAATTTACAAAATGCTGCTTTTTTCTTTCTTGCTTTGCTCCCATCCTCTGGATCAAAGCTGCTTCATGATGAACTGCACCCAGAAACAGATGTTCCCTCCAGACCAGATGGGATTCTCCATGCTCATCCTAGCTTTCTAGGTTGATGCTGAATGAATGACTTTGATGTGAGCAAAAAATTATACACAGTACCACCATAGAGGATGACCCCACTTTCTTGAGCCATCTCATCTCACTGAACAAAACATTCTTTGGGATAGTGTTTTCTCACTCTCCTAATGTGGCAAATCCATTGCAAACTCCTTGATAGTGGTTTCTAGGAAAGTCAGTCCTGTGAACTCCAGTACCTCTGGGTTTGGCATTCTGTCTTCCCACTTTATTTTCAGGATCTTCTGCAGACATCTCATGTGGAAGCTGGTCTATTGTTGTGCTTAGGATATGTATTCCACGTTACTGAACCATAAAGCAGAAATGACAGCACACAACTCTCGTAGATTCATATCTCCACTTCAGCTGATAGTTTGCTGTTATTCTATGCACTTTTTGTAATATCCAAAATTCTTAGCTGCTTTTCTAATTCTGTTAGGCAGTTCAATCAGAAGGTCAATTGTCCTGCCCACGTAGCAAAAATGACCAACACTACCAAGAGATTTATCTTCCAGAGTGATGTCAGGTGTTGGTTCTTTCACCCCTTAGTACATGATCGCTGCCTTCTTGAGACCAATTGTCACCCTGAAGCTCTTGCATGATTCAGAAAATCCGCTCAAGAGATTTTGCCAGGAAGATTCACTGTGGGCAACCAAGGCTACGTCATCAGCAAATAGAGTTCTTTTCTTAGTTCATTTTACCTTGGTTTTCGCACTAAACCATGCTATGTTAACAAACCTTCATCTAGTCTGGTTTGAAGATAAATGTCATTATTGCATGCATGAAAAAGCAGGAATGAAAAGATGTTAAAAAGCATGGGAGTTAAGACACCCCTGTTTCACCCCACTGATGTCAAAGGCATTTGATTAATTGTTTTCATATACTACAGTTGCCTTCATACCTTGATATAATCTTCAAATTATGTTCATTATGTTTAGTTTGTGGGGGAGGGGAGTGTCAATATCCAATTTCTTAAAACAGCGAAAAGACCCTGTTGATGGTATCGAAGCCCCTATCAACCTGACAAAGGCTTATGTACAAGAGAATTCATTTTTCTCTACACTTCTCTTGCAGTTGCTTGACCAAAAAGACCATGTCAGTGGTGGACTCAGCAGTCCCAAGTGAAAGCCACATTGACTTTCAGAACAGATTCTTTCACCTAGAGCAGGGCTTTCCAACCTTTTCCTCAGCGTGACCCTATTTAAAACATTGGAAATTTTTGCGACCCCAAAAATCAACAAATCATAAATATGGCATTACAATGTTTATGGTCTTCATATTTTTCATTTAAACACTTGAAATCATTCTAGCTTCTTTTTAGATTGAAAACCAACATTGAATACAAAGTTTAAAAAAGATATTAAATGCATAATCAATTGATACCGTTGAGCATCTTTGAGACCCTATTTTTGAGCGTTGCAACCACAAATAGGGCTGTGACCCCAAGGTTGGGAACCACTGACTTAGAAACTGCAGCCTAGGGAGCACAATGTGAATGACACTGACATGTATACTACCGCAGACAAAAATCAACATTTCTGACCAATCAGTTCCATCTCTAAATAATCAAATTCAGGTCTTTGCCAGCATAACGCTCACAACTACTCCATCTTGTTGTGCATTATGGAGCTCAATACCATAAAAGTATCTGCACCAGAGATGCACACTTTAAAAAAAACGTTGTTTGTACATTTTCCCAGTATTCATTTTATTAGGAAAAAAAAGAAGTCAGACCCCTCAAGCTCTTTGTACCTCTCCTTCTCTCATCCACATACAATAAAGATAGTAATTCCACCTCATCTTTGTTAAGCCACTGGAATCTATAACTCAAAGCAAGTGAAAAATTAAATTTATGTAACGAACTTGCATGTAGATGAGGCTTTAGAGAAGCAGCAGAAGTCTATTTCTTCATTTCCTTTTTAAAGGAGTTGAATTGCTTCTTCCAATATTCCAGTGATAGTGACTTCCTTCTATAATGGGCAGTTATCAAAAAGGGAATTTAAGAGACCAAGATCAGATAATACATACTAAAATAAATAAGCTCATTCGAGACTCAGGATTAATTCAATGTAATGGTCTGATTTAGAAGTGCCTTGCTTGCTTACAAAAGAATATTTTCTGCAGTTTATATAAACTCAGTGAACGTGACAGAAGGCGAGGGTAAGAGAACTGCACTGTTTAGACTGAAAACTCTAGAGTATTTTAGAAGTTGTATAGAAAGCGTCTCAATGAATTCAATAAAAAGGCAGAGAAATTATTTCAGAGAGAAAGCATCATTAAGAAAGAATATTTAGCACTTATACACCACTTTGCAAATGTCAAAGAATTGCCCACAGATGTTGAAAGGCAGTGGGGCCCAAGACTGAGTTGATTCAATGTGCACTTTGGTGCTGCGGTATCTAGAAGTCCAGCAATCTGCAGAGAGAAACTGTTAAGGGAGGAGGAAAAAAGAAAATTCAAACAACACAGTGGAAGGGAATAAAACAGAAGGAATAAAAAAGGTAAGAACAAGTAGTCTACAGTACACAGAAGAAGGGAAGATAACCATCGGAGCAGAATAAACAGCATGCATACAATAAAGGATTGTTTTCAAATAGCTAGGAATAGTAAATTAAACAGCACAAGTTTGCAACTTTGGTAACATGTTAACAATAGAAAACTGCTAAGAAATAGTTGAATAAATGAGAAGTTAGAGAAGAGTATACAACTGTCAGGATTTGGATAAAGAAATGAAGCTTTCAGGCCCAGGCTTAGTTCAAAGTTACTCAATTAATGGACAGCAAGAAAGAGAGGAAGGACTAAGTCATAGATTCATAGATGTAGGGTCAGAAGGGACCTTGCAGATCAATCAACATCCATTTCCAGAATTTCTATCCTGCCTCCCCCCAAGCAAACAACCCACAGTGTCAAGCCAAATATCAATTGTGTTACTAGTTCACTGCAGCCAGTATCAATCCTTGAATTTGAGACAGGTAGCATTATGCTATATCTGGAAACTTCACTGTTATGCATACAAGATGAGGGAGAGCAGAAAAAACAGAGAACCTGAAGCATAGCCAGCACTTGTTTCAAGCCCAACCTTTTACACTTAAGTACTTTGCAAGAACAGTTTGGAGAAGTTTCAAGTCTCCCCCTTCTAACCAACAGGGACATGCTCAAAAAACTTTGTTGTACAATGAGGCTTAAAATAGCTCTCCTTCAGCCTTCTCTGATTTATCAATTCTGATTGAAGATGCTAAATCATTGAATAACAACGTTTCTGTATAATCAAACTCCTATGGTTTGTCTTTTCTTTCATGAAAATCACGTATTTACTAATTTTCATATATACTATATACTTACAGTGTCTAGTAATTCAATGAATTTGGAGAAGTAGTAAAGCCAACAAGTCTGAACCATCTAAGAGAAACCAAAAATAAACAGGGTCAAATTACTATAGAAAGAATGTGTGTTTATGGTTTTGTTTTAAACTCAAAACTTTCTTCAGCTTTAGAGAACTTTCTCCAAATGTTTTCCCTTACTGTCCCCTTCTAGTTCCTTATGTGCTTTTCATTATGCATTCAGGCTCTCTCATTTGGTACATTCTCCCCCAAGGTGATACAGATGACTGCTCAAAAAGCATTCCTAAGAATAAAGTTAATGTTGCATAACAATTAGCTGGATTTGGTTACTCACTCTTAGAGCTGTTGGTGACCTGGAATAGTCGACAATGTCACAACGAAATGAATAACCTGTGGCCCAGCCAGACATAAGAAACTGGTGAGAAGGGGAACAGTGAAGAATTAGTTTATGACTGAAGAAAAATTTCATTCATTTTGAGCAACTTTAACAAGGGATTGGCTGACTTAGCTTGCTAGCTATCACCTGCCTCAAAATAAAAGTGGTTATCCTAAAGATTGTTGCTGTTGCACAGTACAGCAGTTGAATCCCATACCCATGTGTGAATGAAAGCCACATCTATAACCAATTATCTAAACCACATTGCTCCAAAAGAAGCAATACCTGCTCCCCAGAACAGACATTAGATCTATGTCTTGTTTCATCTCCATGGGAAGCAGGTAATTGAAGTAAATAAATCATGCAAAAACAAAGAAGGCCTCTGTACTGGTATGGAATCCAGCCATGTTGACACTTGAGAAAATGTTAAAGTACTAACATAAAATTACACTTTAAGCTTGTTTAGACCTTCATTAAATAATCTAGTTCTTTATTTTTTTCCTCTCATTTTCAAACAGGTCTAGCAGAAGAGCATTCAAATGATTCAGTTAAATCATTTTTACTACAATCTAAACCAGTTCATCTGAGCAAGCCTAACTGTACTAAAAGGTACCACCTTCTGAGGAGGAAAATCTGGCAATAAGAATAACTGAAAGTTTTTTGGTTTCATTCAATGGCAGACATGCTTTAGAAACTGAAAGCTGTGCAGCAGTAGCAAGTTCCCCTTAATTATTTTGCCCAAATCACATGCCAGGTCAAAATGCTTCATAGGTTTCCATTTGTAACAATTCTTTAACAGGGGTCAAAGGCCATAAGAGAAAATCAAGAGTTGTCAAAATGGGAAGTTCTGTTTGTTTGTTTGTTCTAGGCTTTTCTTAAAATGGTTTTTCCCTTAAAAATCAATTTAAAAGTTACAATTAATGAATTTTGGTTTATATCTACATCATCTCAGCTCATTGTTTCAGCTTTTTTTGTCAAGGTTGATAAGTTGTAGCTAAGAGAAGAAGGCTGAGATGAAGAAAGAATCAATAAAATCCATTTTTTTTAGTATGTATTTTCTTTAAAAAATATATATAAAATTGGTATGCAAACTAGACAGGAGAAGCTGAGCCCTTATGATCACAAACAGATGTACAGTACTAATGACAACAACAAATGTCACATCTAATCCTTCTCTCTCATGCTATATTAGAGTTCAGACAAGAGCAGCATTGTAGACATCACACTTCATTTTCACTCCTGCCAACCACCAGTACCAGACTCACTCTTTTTGACATACATTTGTCAATTGATAATTTATTAATGTATAATAGGAAATTGAATTTCCTTGGCAGATGAGCTGTAGTCCAGAGCAAACTGAACTTTGAATAAGATCTGTAAAAGTTTATTCATTTAACAAATCAGATCAACAAGATCTGAAGCATTAAGACTGCCTAATGCCAACACACCCACAAAATGGCTTACAGAAAAGAATTAGCTTTTTGTTGGAAGCCAGAGAAGGGCTGAGATTCAAATCTGCTATAAAGCATCTATTTATTCTTTTTGTGATATTTTAAACAATGGCATGGTGGTCAGGAACTCAAATACCATGTTAGCATCAGGAGTGAAAAAGGCAAGGGCTTTTTATCCTTCCCAGATACAGTTATAGAAAAAACATGTGTTATTTACTAAAGCAGAAAGTTCAAAGGAAACATACATTTCACCTTCCTACCACTTATATTTTGTACAACAGTTATTACTTAGCCAATGTATCAGTTCTCTACGAGAATTTAAAAAATTAACAACTCTGTAATCTACTACCGTGGTTATATTAACCAAATTAAATAGAAACACTGCCAAATTGACAGCAGTGTGATAATCTTTTACCAGTTTATTAAAAGCTGAAACAACTGTATCAAAGCCAGATTTACCATTAGAAAGGGCCATTGCTAGTTGAGATGTTTTAGCTGGCCATTTGTAGTACTGCCAGGTAGCCACACTTTGAGCAACTCTGTTGAAGGATGACTAAATTATAGATGGTTGCAATAGTGTTAATACAAATGCCATTATTTGTAAGTGCACATACCAGGTACATGTAAGATTTTTTTGTGCCATTAAATCCAAATCACATGATCACTACCCGTGAAAACTGCTACCTTGTTCTATGAAGCACAGTTATTTTTCCTCAACTTTCAATAGGGGAAGGGGCTGGGGGGAAGAAATGAGGAGAAAAATCATAAAACTAAAGGAGACATGACAGGAAAGAGGAGAGAGAGTTAATAATCATTCTAAAATATTGTAATACTTAAGATTTTTAAGAGAGCAAGATACCAAACTAATTTTTTTTAAATAAAAGAAACATTTACAAGATCTGAGTTGTGTAGTCTGTGCAGTCTGAAAGCTGGAATTAATTTGTAACTACTTTTCTGGTTCTGTTCCCTGTTCAGTGTTAAAAACAGCCTATTCTACTGCATGACAGGAAAAAAATAAATAAAAACACACACACCTATAAAAACTGTACGAAATTGGCTAGTCTGATTTAATTTTCCCAGCCCACAAATTAAAAAATTAACCTAGCCAATAGTTTGATTTTAAATTATAAGCTTGTGTGACTATATAGTACAAAATACCCATTTCATCTCATCTACAAATAATTCTCTCTTCACCTACTACCTCAATTCTGTATAAACTTTCTGATACCTTAGTTTCAACATTTAGCACAACAGATCTGGGAAGAATCAGTGCAGAAAAGATTTTTATATTTGTTGTAACATAATGCAAATATACATGTGTATACAAAAACAGTTTACCATTTTAAACAAAAATAAAACAAAAGCAAGTAGCTATTCTAAAATACTCACTTCGTAAGTCATATAGAGTGATAGGGCTACCATAGCAAAATTGTAAAATGCCATTGTTTGCCTAAGTTCAAAAGGTTTTCTGTTTTCCATAAGTTTTGGCCCCAAAGAAGTGACAAAATAAATATATGCTCCAATGATAATAGCCTGTGGCACAGGTGAAGACATGAGGGGTAAGCCTTCCACTCTTGGATCTAGAAGAAAAATCATGATTTTTACAACACTCGTCACATCCACATTGACTTAAAGTTATTCTATTATTTAAAATGTCATGGTTTAAGCTCTCTCATCAGGGGAAATTTTAGAATTGGGTATTAACCTCACATTTTTATAACAATGTGGCCACAAAATGTAGCCCCTTTAAGAGCTTCTTCTGAATCTCATCTCATCCTTGGTGTATCAAGCAAGGCAAGTCACTGTTGTTATTATTATTAATTATTATTGAAGTCACCACTGTCCCACACACAAGTTTTCAAATTTCTTACTCAGTTTTTTATTCAAAACCTTCTGAGCCATCTTTCTATGGGGATAAATAAAGGTCAAGTGACTCAATTTAAGTCTTCACATTCTGCATATTTTAAAATGTAGATTATTGGCAGGGTACAGAAAAACATGAAATAAAATTGGTTAGAATAACAATGTATCCCCCTCACTAGAGGGATTTATTTCATTCACACTAATTTATCCTTCAGTTTCATTTGTCTGGTCCCAGACCTCAGAATCATTAGAGAATTTAGTCTCTCTCTCTCACACACACACACACACACACACACACACACACACACACACACACACACACACGATCTACATCTTTGAAGAAAGCGAAGCAAATGTTATTTAGCAGGTTCACACAATAGTCTAAAACTGTATATCCAGGTACAGCCATCCATAACCCAACAAGCAAAACAAAAAAGAACACTACTGCTAGTGTATCGTGATCATTCTAAGAACAGTTTGCAGAATTAATTTAATCTCCTTAGTCTATGGAGTTTGTTTCATTCCCGTGATTCCCTTCAATTTCTCTGCTCAGCAGCACTGGAAGGAATGTTCTTGGCATATTATACACCACATTTACTCAACTCTGAAATTAGTTCTTTTTAACATGGGGGTAGCCCCTCATCTTAGAATCAAATATGGGGAGGCAGGGACGAGTGGCTGCTGTGGCTCAGGCTCCAGCCCCTACCTGCAGTCAGACCACAGCTGCTGCCCACCCTTGTTACCCCACTACTGCCTCTGCACCCCCACATCTTCCCCCCTACTCACACAGGCCTCTGCTTGCCCCTCTCCCCCTGCCTTGTTCTGCACCAGCAGGCTTCATCCATTCTGCAGCCTGGAGCACTGAGCACAACCCCAGCCCTGCCTGTAGCAGTGGCATGCAGCCCACACGGCTGCTACAGGGGCTGAACTGGGGCTGCACTCCATGCCCCAGGTTATAGGAACAGCCTGTCACATGGAGCAAGGGTGGGAAGCGGGCAAGCACAAGCTGGGGGTCACACTGCTTGATTTCCCCAAACCACCAGCCCCACATTGCCTACCCCCACTACAGCAGCGGGAGGGGTGAATTGAAAGGTGAACACCTGTGACAGGGCACCTTTAGTGCCCGCCACTTAAAGTGCTTGAGCAGGCTGTGGGGCAGCCAGCAGATGTGGTTAGGGCCAATTAGGTGGTCACACAAGCACAAGAGGGCCACCAGATTGGAGGCAGGCTGGGCAGCTTCAGTATAAGCCCAGGACCCAAGAACAGAGCTAGCAATTATATTTAGGGAGACTGACTCAGTCTGCATCTCCCAGAACACCTGGAGATCAGGGTAGGAACTATGGGGATTGAGGAGGTTCCTGGTCCTGGGTAAGATGTGAAACTGAAACCTGCCGAGGTTGGTTGGTGGGGTGGGGTGGTGTAACAGGGGGCTTCTCAGGGTCGATTTCCATGTGGCCTGCCCACCTGTTTCTAGGCTAACCTCCCACCATGCCTTGTTGTTGATTATTTAATTGATGTTAATAAAGCGGGAAGCTGCTCATTTCTTGCCCCGATGCCAGGGAGCACTATCTGCAGCTCCATTCCTCCCCTACACCACAGCCCAAGCCTCGCAGATGGCATTCAGATGTTCTCATTATCAGTGGCCCCCCACACTGGGCCCTAGAATCCTACTCCTTCAACACACTCTCCTCAGGTGGCCCAGGACCATGAGCGTCCTGAACCTCCCCTACAACCCTTCCCTTACCTCCAGTTGATACCAGCAGCCCTGTAAGCAATGCTACTGCCTGGCCTTCCAGCAGCAAAATGCCTTGTTTGTATGGGCAGCCCTGCCACAGGCGGTCTCCAGGAAGTGCCATACCTGTGCCTCCCCAGCGAAAGGTGTAACACTTATAGATCACAGAGGCAAAACCAGCAGCAACAGAAGGGAGGAGTCTGAAGGAGGAACAGGGAGTGAGGGGGAGGAGATGAGAAGAGGAGGAGAATGAGAGAGGCTGGGGAGAACAGCAGGCCCTGTAACAGCTCTGTAAGAAACTGCTATAAATGACTGTTTATATTAAGTAGGGAACTGCTCTTCAATTACCCAGACAGGGTCACACAAAACAAAAGGTGAGGATGAAGTGCTGTACAGCCTCACCCCCCACAACCTGGTGGGTTACCCCATAGAAGGGGATAGCCTTGGGGTCCAGGCATGTCAAGACACAAGGCCTGAGTGGGCCGTTGGCAGAGTCTAGGATGCCTGAGGCCAGAGGAGGCCAAGGGCCAGAATCAGCCCAGAGTGTGGTGTGGTCGGCCTGATGCCTCATTGTAGAGTAGGACTCGAATTGGGCAGCCTGAAGGTGTACAAGGGGTCAGGACTGAGCATGAGAGAGAAGCCTGAAGGGCTGTAGGAAGTAGGGCCAAGGGGGCCTGAAGGGTCATACAGAGTAGGACCGAGTGCATGTTGCCCATGGTGGGGCAAGAATGGGTGTGACCCAGTTATGGGGTTCATGAAAGAGGTCCAGCATAGAAGCAGAGTTTGGGCCTGGAAAGGGCTAAGTGAGAGACAATTGTTTAGATGCTATATGCAAAGCATTGGACACAGTGTAAAGCAGGGGCAGGCAATTATTTTGGGCGGAGGGCCGCTTACCAAGTTTTGGCAAGCTGTCAAGGGATGCATGGGTAGCCCTGCCCTTTGACAGGTGCCCTGGTCCCTGGCCACCATCTTGGGACCAGAAGTCCTGCCTCTAACCTCTGGCCTTTACCACTGAAGTCCCTCCCCTTGCCCATGGAAGTACTCCTTTGGGGAAGAGGTTTGCCATCTTAGGGGAGAAAAAAAACAAGTTACATACTAATAAATCAAACAACCATAATAATATATTTAAATTTAATTAAAAATATATATATTTTGTCCTGATTTGTTTAAGTTTGTGCTGTATATTTAGAAGTGATTGCATATTTGGGGGGGGGATGTGTGGGTTTGGGAGCCACGTAGTGCAGAATGGCCAGCTGGTGGGTGGGCAGGAAAGTGGGAAAGCAGTTGAGGGGGGGAAAAAAAGAGGGAGTAGAAGTCAGCAGGAGTGTGGAGCCTGCACCAATATCCCAGAACCAGTGCCAACAGAGCCCAGAGTGGGGCAGTAGGAGCACTGGGCATGGGGTGACAGGGGTCTGTAGAGCTGGGCTAGGCTGTTCCAGCAGGGAGAGGGGGGAGCTGATCCAGCTTCATAGAGCCCCTGCTGGTCCGGACCGCGTGCTCCTGCCACCCTCCTCTGAGTCCCACCAGAACTGGCCCCAGGACACAGGTGCACGCCCCACGCTCCCTCCCAGCTGCCACTGACTCTCTTGTGCCCACTCATTCCCAGTCCCCCTGCCCCAGCTCTGCAGTACAGGCAGGGAGCAGCATGCAGACTCAACCCTGCACGCCCTATGTTTGCCTGGCTGGACTGAGCAGCAGCAGAGGGAAACAAATGGGTGCTCAGCATGGGGGAAAAAAGCAGCTATTCCCCCTCCCTGTGGCCAGCATCTCATACTGCATCCACTTGGAGCCCATGTGCAGGGCTGCCTGTGCCTGCTCTCCATTGCCACTACATGGCAGAGAAGCAGGACAATCCCGCATGGGCTGTGAGCAGCTGCAGTAGGAAACACTGGCCAGGGGGTGGGTCAGGAGGGGCATTTCCCCTGCACCAAGCACCAGTTCTTTCCCCACCACCACCAGCCCAGACAGGCAAGAGTGGGGTCAAGTCTGCACACTGCTTGCCTGTACCATGGGGCTGGAGCAGGGGGACTGGGAGTGAGCAGGCATGCAAGAGCCAGTGGCAGCTGCTCAGGAGTGCAGGATCCATGCTGGTGTCTCAGGGCCAGCATGGGCTTTATGGAGCCAAGGCAGCTCCCCACTCTCCCTGCTGGTGGCAGCCCAGCCCAGTCCAGCCCGATTCCATAGACCCTTGCCAGCCCACACCCTGCGCTCTTACCTCCCCAACTCTGGGCCCTGCTAATGCTGGCTCTGGGACACTGACACAGGCCCCATGTTCCAGCACACCACCTGCTTCCACTCCCTCCCACACCCCCGCCACTACTTTCCCACCTGCCTGCCAGCTCCTGTCTGCATGGCTGGACCATGGGTCTCAGCAGGAGCTAGCCCAGCCCCGAGGACTGAAGTGATCTCCATGGTCCTCCCCTCCCTTCCACCTTTCTCCTGCCACATCTTACCTGAATTTCCCATGCCAATGTAGCCATGAACAGCCCCATGGTCTCATGCCAGAAACTCCTGCTAGACAGGGGCTTCCGGCTGTGGGGGTGGGGCCAGGAAGGCCTGCTGTTGCAGGAGACTGCTATGGCTTCCTCTGGGTCCTACTGCTGCTGGCTCCTGTCATCTTTAACAGGAGCCAGGGGCAAATAAATATTAAAATTTTCTAAATTTTGTAGGGGCCCTGCAGGCCTGGTAGCATGGCCTTGCAGGCCAGATTTGGCCCATGAGCCTTATTTTGCCCACCCCTGGTGTAAGGGGAGGTTCAGAGCTATTTTGCCTTGACATCAGGACAACTAAATAGGTAGCTTCCCACCTATGAACAACTTTTTAGCTGCAACAAAGGTGTGGCAAGCAAGTCAGGTGGGCAGGCCAACAACTGGACTGTCTTTGAGATGGACCCTTGTCTCAACCCCCACCCCAATAATTAAATTCTGTACATGGAAAATTATAACATGTTATTTGTATAGAATTAGTTAGGGGGGTGTTAAAATTCAGGATAGCCTTAGATTTGAGTAAATATGCTATACAAAAATCTTCTTTCATGCACCAGTTTTGAAAAGCAGTATTGGGGTGATTATTCATAGCACACTCTTTTTGGCCTGAGAGTACAGCACCTTCCCCTGTCCACATTGTGATTTCTAATTCGGTTGCTGGTTAATTTTGAATGAATAACCCAGTTACTGCTATTAATTAGGATTTAAGCTTTAGCTTAAGTTGATTGGAGTTTTCATACTATGCATGCCATATGCTAACTCTTTCTGCCTTCTGACCCTGGATTTAGATATAGCACTCACCACTTGAATCAGCATTTTGTGATTTTCTCTCTGAATCTCTAGGAGTCTATATTTTCCACAAATACTCCTTAGCTCAGCAGGTACCTAAGAAGTCAGATCTGCAAGCAGCTGGCCCACACCTCTGAAACTGAACTCTTCCATACAAGTATAACTTATTAAATATCTCATATGGACAAATTGGGAAGTATACCAATATTTAAGTGTTTCATAGTAGGTCAGGGGGGACCTGAACAGATCATCTAGCCTGACCCCTGCCACAGGCAGGAATGAATGCTGGGTTCACAAGACCTCAAACAGGTGATCAGCCAACCTCCCATTGAATATGCCCAAGGTAGGGGCGAGGACCACTTCCCTGGGAAGTTGGTTCCAGATTTTGGACACCCTAACTGTAAAATACTGCCTAAGTGTTCATGTGTCTGAAATTAACTGAATTAATATTAAAGGAAACAAAGTATTAAAAAAAATGCTTCAGTAAGTTAATACAATGCTCTAGGCCAGCAAGGGCAAGCCCTTTGGTTACTCAGACCACAAATTAGCTCCACACCCTCTTCAAGTCCCACTCCAATCCCCCTCCACTGCCTGATCTGCAGCTGTTTTCTGCTCCAAGCCCTATGCTCCCTGACCAGTCTGCTACTTTGCTTTCTGCTCTGCCTCTACTCCCTCCACAGTCTGCTGTCATACACATACACACCCCCACCCCCAACCTCACTTGTGGCAGCCATGCCACAGGTTGACCACCCCTGCTCTAGACTGTATAAACAGCAAAATCTATGAAGACTATCAAAAATAAAAGGAATCACACACTCCTCTCGCTCATCCACCTCAGTCTCCTGGCAGTCCTCCTCCCCATGTCCAATGGGACAAAATGCAGTCATTAGACCATGCTGGAAGACACTAAATCCAAGGTCCAGATAGTTAAGAAAGAAGGGCTCAAATTCTAGAAGTCAAGACTATTACAGCAAGAGTGCCTTGCTACCAGTTTTAAACCGTCTTCAACAACCAGTTTCTATACTAAACCACTCATTGAATCTTTTATTACAAAAGGAAAGAGAGAACTCCCTGGCAGAACTCAACTATTTAATATTTTTGTGTCAGAACTACTTAACATAGGAGGTGGTCAACCTGTAGCAACCATGCCACAAGAAGCCTCTGGCAGATATGGCAGGGGGCAGAAAGATCAGCAGATCAGAGCAGCTCTCAGGGAAGGCTGACGGGTTAATTTGTGGTATACCTGCCAAAAAGGTTGTCCCTCTCTGACCTAGCACTTCAAACACTGTTGGGGGAAAAAAAAAAACAACCCAAAAACCCAAACAATCCACCAATTAGCTCTATACTCCCTGCTACTGTGTTCACATCACAGCTGGCAACAGAATATACCTCCCTTAAATTTCATCAATTTCACAGACAGTAGGGCTGGAAGGGACCTCACAAGATCACTGGATCCAGCCCCCTGCCCAATGGGCAGGAAGTATACACTTTCTATATCATTTCTTTAGGTGATAACATGACAGAATATTTGCGCTATATTTTTTATCCTTATAGTCCCTCAGTTGCAGGTGCTATGAATGCTCCTATATAAAACAAGAACTTGATACTGTGAATGACTCACAGGTGTGAGTCTCAACATTTCTTTCATTTGCAGCTTCGATGTCAGCAAGAACTAAATACAGCATCACTTTGCAGATAGAGAGTTACCTACTTTAATTCAAGTAAAAAAAAAAAAAAGTAAATCAATTTGGACTGAAACAAGAATTAAATGTTGGATTAGACTCAAAATGTAGTATGCAATTCTAATGAGTGAAAGAGCCATACTTTGTATCATCTTAAATTTTAAATTCTCTAACAATTCATTTTTACAGCTGTGAGTCGCAACACTGAAATTTCAAATGTTGCCCTACTCTTTTCTGTATAGCTAAAACATGAAGATTGCTTGACCGATTGCTTAGATGCAACTGGAACATGATTATGCTTTTTAAGTCAATGATGGAAGAATACACTTAAAAAACCCTACAAATGCACTAAAAAACCTTAAAGTTGAATGACAGTAAAAATGTAACAACTCACCAGCATCTTTCATCCATTCACCATAAATCAGTGCAGCTTTTGAGGTAAGATTGCTAAAAGCCATTTTTCACGTAGATGTAGATTATGACTTCTGAAAGAAAGAGAAAACACACCAAGTGGTATTTGTCATTCATATGAGGAGAGACAAATAAAATGTGGGGAGGAGGGTAAGATTTGTAGAAGGCAACACTAAAAACAGGTTCATAGATGTAGGGTCCGAGGCAACCTGAGCAGATCATCAAGTCTGACTCCCTGCCTTGGGCAGAAATGAATATTGGGCTCATATGACATATGATGACCCCAGCTAGGTAGTTATCAAGCCTCGTTTTAAAGACCACCAACATAGAAGCCAGCACCACTTCCCTTGGAATCTGGTTTCAGATCCTAGCCGCCCTGACTGTGAAGTAGTGCCTCCTGATGTCTAGCCTGAACCTACTCTCAATCAATTTGTGGCCCTTATTCCTGGTTACTCTGGGAGGCACTCGGGGGAACAGCATCTCACCCATTCCCCTCTGGTCACCCCAGTAAGTTTATAGACAGCCACTAGATCCCCCCCCTCAGCCTTCTCTTGCGGAAGCTGAACAGGTTCAGGTCTTGTAGCCTCTTCTCATAGGGCCTGCCCTACTGCCCCCTGATCATGCAAGTGGCCCTCCTCTGGGCCCTTTCCATGTTGTCCACATCCCTCCTGAAGTACGGTGCCCAGAACTGGACTCAGTACTCCAACTGCGGCCTGACTAATGTCACATGGCGGGGAGGCTCACCTCCTTGGACCTGCTTGAGATGCATCTGTGAATACATGACAGGAGACAATGCAATAGGAAAGGTTAGTAGTACACAGAGTCTTAATTACATGCCAGTGAGCGCTAATTTACCACTCCGTTTGATGCTAATTTATAGCCATCAGTAAATTCAACTATATTTAATCTCTACATAGCAACCAAAACATGGATACAAAGGTTACAAGGTTTCTCCCTCAAGAGAAGTAGGTAACACTTATAGGTAAAAGAATAAAAAGCAGCAGCTGATCTTACCTACCCTAACATTTAAAATTCTCCAGTGGTCTGTGAAAGAACACAG
Organism: Caiman crocodilus; assembly: GCA_030014935.1. Taxonomy (NCBI): domain Eukaryota; kingdom Metazoa; phylum Chordata; order Crocodylia; family Alligatoridae; genus Caiman; species Caiman crocodilus. Next base: position 34,389,993 of record JAGPOW010002514.1, on the reverse strand, counting down.
TGCTGTGATATTTATTGTCATATGGGTTATTAAGAGAGTTTTTAATTTTTAGGATGGCATAGGTAGAGCAGGGGAGCAGATAATAATTTTCCACATTTTTATTAGATGTGCATTTATTACTAATCTGGAAATTACAGGCCGCTAATTCTAATTTAAATCCCTGTTTTTGCTCCAAGACTCAATTCCCACATGCTTACAGAGTCAGAATGAAACAGGGAAAGATTTGTTTGCATAGCTATTACGTAAAAGTGTATTAAATTCAGATTTGAACTCTCTGTGCACATTGTCTTTCTCTAGTAGCAAATACCCATTCACAAAAGGAAATAAAGAAAAGGTAAGGGAACAGATGCATTTGACTGAGGACTGTTCTCTCTCTCCTTCCTCAACCCAGGATCTTGATTAAGGCCATCACTTTTTTCTTTTCAATGATCAAAGACAAGTTCTTCCACATTATTTCCACTGCTAACACATTTGTTTAAATAGCCTGCTTTGATAACTTATCACCTGCTTTTTGACTTTCCACTCCACTCTAGGCTAACTGCAGCTTCTGAAAGCATCATCTACCATTCTTCTGCCCCATCTCTTATTTGATACTTTATAATCCTAGACTGTAAATTCACAGTGCTATTTAACATTTAATCAAAATGTAAAAAATACAGCAACACTATCTTGTTCACTCATAGTTGTGAACTTAAATATTAATATTTTTGTGCCTTATAAAAAAATAATTGAACATCATAAATGTAGACCAGCTCCCCACTGCTCACCCTTCCTTCCCAACCAAAGAGATATACTTACAAAGCAGGGGAGTCTCTTACAGAAACCCTAACACAGGGATGGGCAACCCTTTGGGGTGGAAGGCCACTTAAGGAATTTTGGTAAGCTGTTGCAAGCTGGGTCAGCACCTCTTGCCCACCTCACCAAAACTCCTTAAGTGGCTCAGGATCCTCAGGGACAGGCTGTGCTCAGCTGGGGGGTGGGATAGGGCTGCAAGCAGGCAGGGAGCAGTATCCAGGGAAGAAAAACAGGCAGATGGGGCTGGAGCCACAATCATGGCCCAGGGCCAGGGCAGAGCCACGATCTGCTCCCTGCACAATGAATCATGGCCAGCCCAACCCAGGAGGGAGGCAGAGTGCCTGCCTGTGACCCAGCCCCTGCCCCAGAAGGCACAAGCGGGCATCCCCAGTGCAGCACAGTTGCAGAGCGGCTCAGGGCGGCCTAATCTGGTCATGATCTGATGAGTCCACTCCACAGCCGCCCTGTACTGGAGCTGCTTACACACTTACCAGTGTGGGTTTGGGGACAGGGGCTGGGTCATGGGTATGCACTCTGCCCCCTTCCCACATCAGGCCAATCACGATTCATTGTGCAGAAAGCAGATCACAGTCTAGCTCCAGCACTATGCTGTCAGCACCCTGTGATCCTGGCCTTGGCTGCCCATCACAGTCCTAGATGCCTCTCCCTGCCCTATCCCATTATCCATCAAAGCACACCCTGCCTCTGGGGATCCCAGACCAATCTCCATGGTGACTCTGACCATCTTTGTCTAGTGTCCCTGGCAATGGGTGCTGGACCATTTCCAACAGCAGCAGCAACACTAACCAGAAGGAACCGCATCTGGGGCTGTCCTGGCTCAGGCTGCCCCCTGCTCCTGGGCAGGGTGGGACCAAGGAACCCATCATGAGCCATAAAATCCCTTAGGTGGCACAGGTATGAAGGTGCAGTTGACAGCCGAGAGGTTCAAGGCCACAGTACAAGTATTCAGTGTGGCCTGTTAAGATTCCAACAAATCTGTGAGTTCTGCTAAATATTGTCACAAGGACATGAAAAAAAGGGGGGGGGGGAGCTGAACCAGTAGCACTCAGTTACAATTACTCCATCACATTTTTATCAACTGTTTGCCATACAATGGTTTGTATGTTGTCCTTTCACCAGTGAACATCTATAGCTTCTGTACATAGAATCTAATCTCAGAAATATCAAACTGACGAATGCCACTGAAGATTAGTCACTGCTCCTACTGACAGGAACAAGAGAAAGGCAGCCCGCTTGGTGGTTACACATGTGTTTTCCCCTGTGATGGCTAGCATACAGCATATGCAGTTGGATGCATATCAGATCAACACTTTGCCCTATGACCTTACAAGTGTATTACTCTTTTCTAAATCAATTGAACATTACACAGTATTCAATCAGTGAAGGTATTAAAAACACTCAAAATTGTTAACAGTATTATCTGACTGTTACTAACTACTCACTATTCATTATGTACTTTTTCATTATAGCCTACCAGGAAATCAATAAATTGCATTAAATTAACACAGATATTTTCATGCACTAAAGTATGTTCCACATAATAAATCTTGGATCTGGCTGCAATGTTGTACTACATATTCCTTAGTTAGTTCTTCCTAACTGAGAGTGCTACTTTTACTCTCCTTAAGCACAAGGCCGGGATGGGCAAATTATGGCTCACCAATTGATTTGATCAGGCCCACAGCTGCCTCTGCAGCACTTGCATGGGGCCAAGCCCAACCTGGGGCAGCCCACACCCACTGATTTGGCCCTGGCCAGAGTAGGGCCACTCCAGGTACAGCTGCTGCTTGGCTCCTCTTGCCCCCAGTGGCAGCTCTTCCTGCTGCACCGCTCTGGACAGGAAGGAAGTTTCAGCCCAGGTGGCCAAGCGAAGCCACACCAGGAGCTGCCCCACCAGGAAGATGTGCACAGCGGGTAGAGTATAGCACAGGCTACCCCAGGCAGGGCTTGGCTCCATGCAGACCACTGCAGGGCAGTCATAGACTGCATTCCCTGAACAAGCTCTGCTGCAGGTGTCCCCTGCCCCTTCCTTCCTCCCCTCACCCACAGTCAGATCCTAGCAGCCCCCCGCCATGGACACACTCCTCCATATCCACTCCCACATAGCCCACCCCACACAAGGCAAAGGCCTCCCTGCGACCCCACCCCATGATCCCAGCCTTGCTCACCTATCTCACTCCTGAGCACTGCTCCCTGCCTGCCCACAGCCCCACAGGGACAGTTGGCAAGTCGTTGCAGTGGGAGGTGGGGGGTGCACTGACCCAGCCCATGACAGCTCATCAAAACTCCCTACGTGGCCCCCAAGCCCAAATAATTGCTCACCTCTCTCTTAAGGAGACTCCCCAGCTTCTGGTTGCAGGGTCCATTGTTGGCATTCCATGAATTCTTCCCACTCACCCACCTTAAATACAGCCACACTTTCTACATTTTTCCTTACAACTTCTTGAAGAAACACCCTCTCCGCAGATTACAGCTCTTAAGATACCAGTAAATATTTCAGCTATGTTAAATAGCACTAATTAAAGGTTTGAGTTTTACCAACATTTGGAAAGAAAAATCATCTGTACAGGAGTCATTCTTTATCCACATTCAAATTAATAATCATAAGCACACTACCGAAAATGTGCAGAAGTAAGAATGTTTACCCACTGTCTGTCCCACCGTGCTCGTAGGGTGCAGACAGAGCGCAGACAGACCTAACACTTGAGCCATCCCAAGAACAACATCAATTAGAAAGCAGTTTGCAATTGTTCTGTAAGAGGAGCCTGCAGGTACAGAGCTAAGAGTTCTAAGCAGAAACATCACCTTTTGATCACTGCTGTGCTGGCAAACTGCTACCAGGGAGTGGCGCTGAACATCCAGCCTAACTGCAAGTTGCCCTTCTCACTGACATTGAGTTCATAGACTCAGTGCAGCACTTTAATGAAATGTATGTGGCTGTACCCCTACTGGGAGCACCTTGTACACCGACTGGGAGTGCATAGGGTGGGGGTTGCCTAAGCCCCTACTTCTGTGCATCTGGGGCCTGTGGGCACAATGGGCAGCTTTGCTACTTTGAAAGAGCTTGTGAATTTCCTCCCTTTTGTGGCAAGGGAGTCCTTGGGTAGCCCCACAAGCCCGCAGGCACAGACGCAAGGGTCAAGACGGCCCCCACCTGGCCACTTCCCACCCAAACAAGCCTAGGATGCACAGAACCCCAATCAATTGCCAATTGGAGGAAGTTGACCAGCTTTTAAAAGCAGTGGAGCTGCCCCCAAAGCCCCCAGCCAGTTGCTATGTGGGGGTTGGGAAGCAAAGCAAGTAGTTCAGTGTGGGATACCTGAGGGACCAACTAGACACAAGTTACAGAAAGCTTGGTGTAGGCACATAACATTAAACCCATACATGGAGAACCAGTTCAAAGTAATACTTGATTATCCAGGTATACTTTTAAAGCATTCTAAAATTGGCTTGTATATATGGACACTTGGACCCCGCAAAAATAGTGCTTTGCTTTCAGCTCAGCGCACCCCCTTGCTGAGCACAACACAAAAGAGGAACCGCGACAGTTTGACCTGGCTCTCCCAGTGTCTGTATAGATTGTGCACTTTAGTGGGGCTTTTTGGAACTTTTATCTAATAGCTGACTGAATCAGGTAAAGCACTTTTCCCCCCTCACATCTATCAGTGCCCTTGAGGTTTAAATTGCATTTAAACCTGTCTAAGTGTTAGGCCTGTCCACACCCACGATATTGGGTGCAAACATACATAATACTTGAACTGTTCCAAGCATGTCAACAATTGGGAACTGGTACCCAACTGTTCCTGGACACAAGTGTCCCCATGTGCACTGCAAAGGGGTCCAAGTAAAACTCTCATCTTTCAAGGATTGTATTGCTGTCAAAACACCGCCAGCGGTGGTACAGTACCCAGGCTGTTAAGGATTCCAGGCAGGAATATCAGTATTTCCCCTGAATTCCTAGACCTGGAGAAAGACCTAGATTTGTGGGGGCAGGGAGGGGTTACCAGGTGCTGGGAGGCCACCTGCTTATGGATCTTAGAAGCTGGGTGCTCTGTGCCCTCCTCTCCATCGCTCCCACCTCAAGAAATCCCCAGCCACGCAACCACTTAAGTGCAGGATATTTTGCTGGGAAACCGACGCATTAAAAACTCACATATGTTTAATTCTAATTAACACTGGAACACAGCCCCACCACTCTGACAGAATACATCACAGGACCTGCATTTAGGATACCTTGTTACTTGTCTAAGCTTTGAGGCTACTCCAACAGCACAATGGATTACTCAGTCAATGTAACAAAATACACAAAACAGCACAAGGCAGCTATGCAGCCCATCATACAGGCATCCAGGAATCATCCCCTGCATGGCCAGCTAAACAACATGGAGTTTGTTCTAACATCTAGTTAGGTCACCCCATTAACTCTTACCAGCTATGTTCATACACATAGGCTGCATGGCAGTATTAAGCACATTGGTCCACTCAAATGATTCTGTAATATTAATCAAGGGGAGCTTTGTGAGAAGAGCAAGATCCCGAAAATGTTCAGCAGTGAGGAAAAAGAAATAGGCTTCCTCACTCACAAGACCAAAGTAGTTCAAGACTCTCTTTTATGGCACTGGCTACCCAGGCAATGGAACTGGACCTTTCTAATATTTTTGGACAAGATGCCATCTGTCATAAAGGCACTGTGAACATTCAAGTAGAAGTTCAGCTTGTATGACTAACATTAATAATGATTCTTGTAATAAGAATTGCTGACATGCCTAGTTGGCCAATGCTTTTAAAAGAAAGTGAAAGTGAAGAATTTCTAACATTCTTGAGCATAAGCAACCCACACTGAAGATATTTGTCATTCTTTATCCTCCTTTAGTCCCCCTCCATATCAAGTTTCCTATAAAAAAGGCTATTAATAACATTTTCTTTTCATATAATTACAGAATTCTAGCAAATTAGGGATGGCAGAGACTTCCCAGAGGTCATCTAGTCCAACCTCCTGCATGTGGAGGATCATCCCTATCCAAACCATCATATACAAATCCGGTGTTTAACTGATTAAACAAACTACACAACCACAAAACCTAATACCTTAACCTACTAGGGTAAAACAGGGGAACCATGGCAGCCAATGTCCTGCTGCTGCAAAGATTGTTAAAATACACTCAAGAGATCCAAGGGGGCCATGCCTCTATGCTAGAGGAAGGCAAGACACCACACAGTCCATAATGAATCTGACTATTGGGTAAAAATCCTTCTTGATCACAGATATGGGAGTCAAACTGACCCTGACTGGAGGAATATGACATTTTAGCCAGGAACCTCCAGGTTTAAGTCCCATCAAGAACACTGGTATAACTAATCAAAATCCATATCTTTGTCTGCATCCAACCCCCAGTGCTTCCAAGGAAGGTGAAAAAAAAAAAAAACACCCTTAAAAACCTTGATACACGCAGCCCGGGGGGCGGGAGGGGGCAAAAATTCCTTCCCAGCCCCATGTGACAACCAGTGAAGCCCAGAAGCATGCAAAGTACTCACAGAAGCACATAAGTATAGTTACTCCTAACATCATCCATGACAACTGTTTATCCAATCTCTTCTTGAGCACCTCTAGTCAGGCTATTCCATTTTCTCACTGTTTTAACAGTGAAAAAGTTCTGATATCCAATCTAAACCTACTTTGCTGAAACGTCAAACCATTGGCATGCATCCTACTCTCTGCAGCAAGAGAGAAAACATGCTTTCACCTCTTCTTTATGGCAGCCCTTCAGATATTTAAAGACTCCTATCAGGTCCCCCCTTTAGCACCTTTTCTACAAGCCAAGCATGCCTAACTTTCTTTAACCAAAACAACCACCTTGTCTTAAAATAGAATTGTTATTACTTCAGAAGGACACAAATAGTTGTAATTCATCCACTGTGTAAAATACTAAACACTTACGTTAACTTTAGTCTCTAAGTAATAACAACATGTGCATGTGCAACTGGTTCGCTTATTTGTCTCCATTCTCCTCCAGGCTTTGTGTTTATTTAGCATAAGCAGTTTCAGCATGAGCTATAAGGCAATGTCATCATCAGTCTGAAGAGCTTGAAAGTCACCAGGTAGCATTGTAAATGGACACAAGTTAACAATATGGGACATGGTTAGAACTTGTCCACAAAGATATTTGTTGTCATTATGAAGGCCCCACTGAGCTGGGTGGAGTGACCACGGCAACTCCACACTGCCTCTGCTGGCTTCACATCCAGCCACTCACCACTTCCAACCCCATCTCCCACCCCTGGCATGGACGCCACCACTGTCGATGGCAGCAGAAGCTTCTTTGGGTCCAGGGTACATGGAATTGGAGTGTGGGTGGGGCCCTGCACAGGCTGATTTGCCCTGGGCCCCACACCCTGCTCTAGTCAACAATGTGCACAGAAGATTTACTTGGCTGATAGCAATAGCCAATTATTAACCAACCATATTGGCCTATGCCAACCTGATAACTAATTAACCTCTTCTCTTTGCTGTGCTCCATCCTCCTCCTGTGCATCATGTATCAGTGTTCTGGCACTTAAGAATGGTAATGGGGGTGCTTGAACTAAAGCTCACTGAATGAGCTTTAAATCAAGCACCACTGCTACAATCTAAGTGTGGGGATGCTTTTAAGTGGAGCAAAGCCAAGCGGGGCACAGGTGGATGTGGGCAGCCCACTGTGGGCTCAGGGCTCTCCATCCTGCTGCCTTTGCCCCAGAAGTCCCACACCAGTTATGCACTCCCTGCCTGCCCAGCAGCAAGAGGCATAACTCACCACCCCCGCAGCTGCTGAATGGGCAGGGGGCATGCAGCTGGCACAGGGCTCCCAGGGCAAAGGCAGAAGGGTGGAGAGCCCCAAGCCTATAACAGACAGCCTGCATCCACCCCACACAGATCAAGGGGGGCACCTGCCCCCCCTTGAATCCCCCGCAAATGCATGTAGCAGTGGAGAGCCACCCCCACCTACCATGGACGAGCCACCCATGGCTCCATCCCACCCCCAGCCCCTGTCTCACTTCATCCCTCACTGTGGGGGTCTCAATATGCCCCCCACCCCAATGCCCCTTCCTCTTCACTGACTTACTTGCAGGGAGCTGCTCTCCATGCTGTCTGGCTATACTCTTGGCAAGCCAGATATTCCTTGTTCTGGCATCTAAAGCAGTTTTCTGGCAATGTGATGAATAGGTTAAAGTCTGGGCAAGGGCAACTCCAAGATAAACTGTACGGGTTTTGAATTTGAAATGCTGATTGTTTAAGGTGATAGTAAGTTCATGGTTGGCACTGGCATTATGCAGATGGGGAAAGTAAATAAATAAATAAAAACCACACTTGAGACAGTCTTTGAGATATTTTGCTTGAGGCACCATTTTAGGCAGTATTCTGAGATCAGATCTCATGTCTCCATGAAGTATGGGTTTCACACTTGGAAAAAAAAAAAGTGACAAGCTTAGGTGACAAAGGCATTGGCATCAGTGTAAACAAACTTTTGTGAGCCAGTCACAGGCAGATCATTAGTGTACAGGTTGAAAAGGTTGAAAAGTACTGATCCCTGAGGGTGGCCATTGGTTTGATGTCTCCAAGAGCTAGTTCAGTTGGCCAGGTGGACTCCAAAAGATCAACAACATACTAGTAGTTCAACTACAAGAGTGGCTCAACATGAAATAATTCTGGATATTTTTGCCAGACAATGTCATATGCTGGTGTTAAAAATCAAGGAAGACTACACCAGTTCCCCTGTTCCCCACTTACATACAACATGATTTGATAACTTTGGTTCCCATTTCAAAAGTTCTTATTACTACATCTCCGTTTTTTACAGAGATTTTAAAATTATTATTATGAAAGATTCAAAAGTAGTTTTTATATTTATCATATGTTCTTGATCACTTCCAGTTATAGATATGGTGAAAGGAGTATCTTTTGGTACTTAAGTATGGTGAAAGGAGATATGATGAAAGGAGTTTTCCTTTGGTACTTGAATTGTTCATTTGTGACTCAATATACTGAGTCAACTCATCTGATTTTCCTTGCTCTTATGGTTTGGATGTTGCCAAAGGTTAAATTTGTTCCTCTTCTGCAATCCTCTCTTGGACAGTTCTGTCTGTTTTCGTCAAATTCCTTCCATGCCATCTACAGACGTCTTCCCCTGTCTCCACAAGTCAAGATCTCAGAGCAGAATGGCAGCATGGCAATTTTCACTTATTTTTTTTTTTTTAAATGACAGCACCTCCAATTCCCAAAGGTGATAAAGACTTTTCACTTTTGTTACAGTGGTATTTGTTTTGCTTTAATATTAGTTTCAAACTGTTTGGTATGTCTCCTTGTATCAACACAGGTTGCAATAAAACTGTGAGGCAGTCAGCGATCTAATCCTTAAAATATCTTCCCATGAGGAATTCAGTAGGTAATCCTCTCTCTCTCATAGATGTGTTTCTATAATCCAACAAAGTAAAATAAGGACCTTTGCTATCCAAGCTAATTTTTTTTAAGAATTCTTTTAACAGTTTGAACCACTCTCTCAACCATTTCACTTGATAGTGGGAATAACAGACTTGATATTTTCCGACTAAAAACCCTTTGCTCCAAAGACTTTGAAACTTTTGCAAAGCAAAATAATGGTCCATTGTCACCAAAAAGTCAACAGATATTCCATGTTGCAAATACATATTTCCAAGGTACCTGAAAGCTGAAGCACTTGCATCTTGAAGTAATCCTACCGCTATGTATTTGGATAATCATCAACTAAAATGAGACAATTTATCCTTTGAAACTCAAAAGAAGATCCATGCCCAGTTACTGCCAAAGTCTATTAGGGACCTCACATGGCCCCACTGGTTCTTCTTTATTTTTGTTTTTATAGGTTTGACATCTTGTTGATCTGTACCTTATCCTCGATTTAACTACATATCTTTGGCCATTAAATACCAAGGCAAACTCTCTCTATTTTTTGCATTAGCTCTACTCCAAAGCAGCTTCATAAATAATACCCAACACTTCTTTTCTGAGGCCTTCTGGTGCTAGATTTCTTTCACTTCTAAAGTCAAGTTCATCTTGCACACTTAGTTCTCTATATGAGCAATAGATATGAATATTTTCTGGCCCTCCAGATCTCTAATCTGGATAGCCTTGCAACATGGTTTACCTCAAGGCCTGAAGTATCACAATTTGCAGTTCCTGCTTTCGCTTGACATTCTGATATTAACCCATAGGACATTACCATGTGTGCTGCAGCAGCAGCTTTTTCTGATCTTACTTCTTTAACATTCAACATATATGATCTGGAAAAGATCAGCAATTGCTACCCTTTTCCATGTCTACATACAACTTCATAGTATCATAGTTTAAGGGTCAGAAGATGCCTAGAGCAGGCCATCTAGTCTGACCCCCCGCCAATGGCAGGAACGAGTGCCAGGGTCACAGAACCCCAGCCAAGTACCTATCTAATCTATTCTTGAAGGTGCC
>JAGPOW010002514.1:34358876-34379599 GCA_030014935.1 Caiman crocodilus | reverse complement strand
CCCTCCTGCACTCCCGAGCACAAGAGGAGTACTCCTCCTTGGAGACAGCTCCTCTCTTCCATAGGTTGTATGCCTCCCGCTTAGCCCTCAGGGTCCCCCGAATATCTTTATTAAGCCATGGGGGCTTCCGGGCACTTTTGCCTGTCTTGCATCGGGCAGGAACGGTCGCCCCTTGGGCTCAGAGGATCGTCTCCTTGAGGAACGCTCACCCTTCATGGATGCCCATGTCCTCAACCGTACAGGCCCTCAGTGCCTTCTCAACTAGCCTCCTGAGCTTCTAGTTGGTATTTTTGGCGTGTAAGCATCCATCTTTGGATCCTTGCAGGAGTACCATACAGAGTTAAAAATATAGCTTCAGGAACAGGGGTGGACACACACCAGCCCACCAGCTACTGCTGGGAGCCGGAGATGGCTGCACCCTGCGCAGCTCCACTGTGCTGCAGCTGGGACCAGGCCAGAATGCATACCATGCAGACTTAATCCCCCATCCCCCACATCTATTTCCCACCCCCAGTTTCCTGCTGGTGATGCAGCTGGGCACCAGTCCTAGCACTGTGGCCACTAGCAGCCATGCCCACATAGGATGGGATATGATGCAGCATGTCAAGTAGCCATCCTGCCTACCTGCCACAATGAGCCACTGCTGCTGTGGCACTACTAGTCCATGAAGACCATGGAAGGTGCTCAGCCCAGAGGCTGCCACTCCCAACTTTCTTGGTGTGGCTACTCATCATGGCAGGCATGAAATCTTGCATGATTTGTCATCTGTTTCAAGATGTAGATCCCCCTCCCTCTCATAGACAGACTGATGAAATAAAGTACAACCAAATACTATTGCTAGCATTTTTTTTCTATTTGGGCGTAGTCCTGCTGTTTTATTGTTATGTTAGAGGTTTAGACACATAAAAAACAACAATACAGCTTGTAATATAGTGGAACTCACATCCACTGTCAAAGAACCAGTGACTATCAATTCTCACGTGAGCAATTCTTTTAAATGGTTAAATGCCATTTGATGCAGCGGCACTTTCCACAATAAATGCAATTCCTTTAAAAAACAAAAGGAAACAAAACAAAATTACAGATGGGGAAAACTGCTGAATTTTCCAGTATGGAATAAGTTTACCTAGGTAAGTAACAAGGGAAGTCTGGTAAAATTGTCTATTTTATTCATCCAGCTGCACTTACCAAAAATCCACCATTACCACCTAAATCCGTGAAAGCTGTAACTTTTACTTTAGACTATCTTTTTGTTTGTTTGCTAAATAGTAGGCAACTAAAACTGTTCCCTTCTTATGGCTTTTTCAAATCTCTTGGATCTAAGTATATTCTTACTAAATTTTTCTCTGGTTTTTGTACAATCACTACAGAACTGATCCAATACATGGCTTATAGCACTTTTGCTGTAACTTATAGCTCTCCTCTACCATGAGATTACCTGCCACTGAATGTCTGGTTTGATTGCCATTCAGCATTCAAATCTGCAGCAGGGCAGCATTAACCCCTGTGACTATGGGAGATGCAGCAAGAAGCTCCGGAGTCTAGATCTGGAGCACCAGTTCTCAAGTTGGACCCCCTCTTTCCCCACCATACACAATGCAATTCTTATGAAAAAGTTCTCTCTCCAAAATTAATAAATTTGTGTTCCTGGGTTAAACTCAGTTACATACTGGTCTCTATTCTCCCCTTCTGCCTGAGTTCTGGTAAAAAACTTACACCTCTGATATTTAACATTTATTTGTGTATAGCATGCCTCAAATGTATTCTTTGAAGATTTGCATTTCTTCTTTACCCACTGAATTCTGTAATTGATACATGTTAAAAACAGCTCAGTATTTCCTGACCTGCCATATGAAGCAATTCTACCTGAAGCCTTTCATTTTACTCATCTGTATCATTCAGTAATACAATACAGCTTAAATGCAAACCACTTTTCCCAGTTCCAGTTCATTTTCTCCAAAAAATAACTTTCTTGGAGACTTTAGATCAGTGGTTCCTAACCAGTTTAGATTCAAAGCAGGCCTAAAAAAATGCCAACTCTTGCTTTTCTCTTATTTTTTGACTGCAAACAATACAGCACTTCTTCTGTTTCAAACAACTCAGAAAGACCACAGGAGACAAAAATGTTTTTAATACTACAAATTCCTAGTTGAAATCTCAAACCCAAAATTCTGCTCCTGCCTTTGTTCGAGGTAATTTGCATCATCATAGAGCAGGCTTGTCCAACATGCGGTCCACCAAGCCATTTTATCTGGCCTGCAGTGGTGGCAGCGCTGCCACCGCACAGCGTGAAGACACAGTGGCGGCATGAAGCCCCGGTAGCGGTGAGGCGGGCAAGGAGCATAGAGGGAGCGGCAGCGGCGGTGGCAGTGGTGCGGAGCCACAGCGACGAGGCAGGCAGAGAATGCGGAGGGAGTGCAGTGAGGTGGGTAGGGAGTGCTGCGGAGCTGCGGCAGCGAGGCGGGCAGGGCTGGCCCATGGGCCCCAGCTGGCAACAAGGGGAGGGGAGCTGCTTACCCCTGTGGGGCCCGTGGGAGCAGCCCTGTGCAGGAGGGCAAGCAGCAGCTGCTGGCAGTGTCAGCCTGTGCCTGCCTCCTCACCCCTTCCCTTCAAGCCAGCCCCGCTGCCCTGCTCTGCCCCACAGCAAGGCGGTGCCTACTCCCCCGACCAGTCTCCCCCTGGGCTCTGTGGCTCTCCGGGCCAGGCCCGGTTGCTCACATGTGAGGCCCCGAGGGGGCTGCTTCTCATGTGCTGCTGGGGACAGGAGGAGCCCGGCTGGGTCTGCACCGGACAGCAGAAGCAGCGACGGAGCCATGCGCTGCTTGGGACGGGACAAGGCTACACTAGTCAGTCCCAAGTGGCATGCGGCTCCACTGCTGCTTCTACTGACCGGTGCAGACCCAGCCGGGCTCCTCCCATCCTAAGCAGCACATGGGAAGCTGGCTTCAGCTACATGCTGCTTTTCCTGGCCGGTGCCAACCCATTTCTGCCCAGGCAGGTCTTGCAGCACCATGTCAACCTGGGCATGGCACCAGCAGGCCAGGTGAACCCCAAGTTAACCCCAGCCTGGCTCCATGGCTTTTTCAGCACCAGGTCAACCTGGTTGTAGCCAAGCAGCTCCTGCAGCACCATGTCAACCCAGGCATGCATACCAAGTCAACCAGCACCATGTCAACCCTGCAACTTCATTGGTGTCAAAAGTCATGTGACATCACTTCCTGATATGATACCACTTCCTGTGATGTCTTTGAAAATGGCTTGCCGGCCCACTGGGTGATAAGAAGTTTGTGATCTGGCCCCACATTCAAAAAGGTTGGACACCCCTGTCACAGAGCCTCACCACAGAGCTCAGAGACACATCACCACATAAGAAGTGTCAGCCCAGAAGAGCATCCCATCTTTATATTCCACTGTGAAATATGAAAAACCATAACCAGAAGGAAACAGGACTACATCCTGCTTACCACCAACAATTTTGAGGTAAACAGACTATTCCAACTTTTCTCTGAGCCTAATCTGCATATGAAATGAGCAGTTCCAAACAGATTTTACCACACCTTCAACTCTTCTATGAAGAATGAACTGTCATTTCTGCCCAGGAGAACATTTACAATCTTTTCTCCCATGCCTGAAGAAGGGTGTTTGTGCCCAAAAGCTTGCAATTAAAGATTTATTTTTGCAAAAATCTAGTTAGTCTAGTAAAAGATATCACTTCTACCACAAGTCCCGATTCCCTTTTTCCCTCTAGACCAATATGGCTACAACCTGGAGATTTGAAATCTCTGGGTTTATCCTATAAACCTCAGCCATGGCATCCTGGTTCAGAATCACTGCTTTCGATGATCCATTTTCTCAATAGTCTAATACTTTCAGGGATGGGTGCTAAAAAGAGCACAGGCAGCTTGTGTGTGGCTTTTAGCAGACTGGGGAAGGGTCAACCAGCACAGTAGCAAATAGAGCAGGAAGCAAAAAAACCAAGAACTAGATGAGGTAGGGAGTACGACGAAGCAGAAAGCGGAGCCACATATTAATCAGAGAGCAGGAGGTTGAGCAGCAAATCAGGTAAGGAAAAGGGATCAGAGTGGGATACCTACCAAAATAGGTTGACAAGGAGCCATTATTGCAAAGCAGCTGTGAAAAAAAATCCTAATAAAATCCTGGAGTGCATACGGTACTAATGCAATCCTAGGGTGTGCGATATATTCAGTAGAGACAAAGGGCCAGACAAGTGTTCATTTCTCCAAATAACTGCATCATAGAAATTCTTACTAGTAGAAAAGTGGCCCAGGAACAAAAGCATACATGTCAGCTACACACACACACACGTTGGGTGTGGAGACCTTTTTTTTTTAATTAGTTAATTAATATTGTGTTCCATGTCAAATCGGTTCCAAATCACATTGACTGAGCAGAACTCAAATATTCCAGAAAACATACTGAGCAGGCTGAGCTGTCTCGTTTTAAACACCCAGTTTGGTGCTACAAACAGTGAGGATACTCCATCCCAAGCTCTCACTCAGGGACTTCAGATACTCCCAAATCCATTGGCAGGCATCCTACATGCAGGCCCAAGCCCAGAGGTCTTGGGGTTTGGATGCTTCCACTATACTACACTTGATCTGAGCTAAAAGGCCAAGAACTATAAAGGTATGGAGAGCTACACAGGTGAACTCTCTTTAGTTGAGGGCATTAGTGGGCCAATTCCTGGACCAGCTCCACCCCTAAGGAAGCCTCTCCCCTGCCTTGGAAGGGGGCAGGCTGTTAAAAGGAAGTCCCCCTGGCTTTTAAATTGCATATTCAGCCCAGCTGAGCTGTACACCGGGGGATTTAAAGCTGGAGATGCGAGGAAGCAGGGCTGGGGAAACCTCCCCAATCCTCTTTCCTGGATTCCTAGCTTTTAAGTTGTTGCATGTTACACCCAGCTGGCTTTAAATGCTGTGTGCACCACTGGTCTGAGAAGTGGGGCAGGGAGTTTACCCAGTTCTGGCTCCCAGCCCAACAGAATCTCACTGTGCCTTGGTACCCAGTCCCACAGGCTTCGCAAGAGCCTTGCTGCTCAGCTGGGCAACATTTCAAGTCCTCAGGGCCACAAACTGGGACAGGGAGAGCTTCCCCAGCACTGGTTCCCACTCCCATGGGCATTAAATGTCACTCATGCCACTTAGTTGGACAGCACTTTCAAGTCCTTAGGGCCAGGAACCCAGATCAGGGAAGCTCTCCCCATTTCAGGCCCTGCAGACTTTAAATGTTACCTGCAGAGGAAGGGCAGAGGGGGCACAAGTATAACCCCAAGCTTGTTCCTTGTGGGGATGGTGGTGGGCAGGAAAGAAGCCAGGGGAAAAGAGCAAAGATCAGCTGCTCTGTTGTTCTACTGTTGGGGCACCTGCACACCTACGAGGAGCCTGCTCCAGTGTGCTGGAAATCCAGAGCATTGGAGCAACTTGATTAAGCAACTCTGTTGAAGCACAAATTAACATGTGCTGGCAGCCGTGTACGTCACATGTCTCAGCAGCACAGTGTGCCTCAGCACTGAGGAACTGGCAGTGGTAAACTTTGGACTAACATGTTCGATGTGCTTTAGTTCAAAGCACATTGCAGCCATTTTCTCAGCATGGAGATGTGCTGCACCCCTGACAGATGTGGTGCGTGGATGCTTTTAACTGGCATAGTTCGCTAATTAAAAGTACCCGGTGCTGCATCGGAAACTCATGTAAAAATGCCCTTGATTGCCAGGAGTAGAACAGAAAGAGCATCTGGGCAACCCCTCTACCCATTCCTCAGACCATGGACTCTGGTCTGGCAAGAGGGTAGGGAACTGTCCCACTGCTTCAGGGAACAGTCATGTGTGATGTGGATCAATTAAAAGTCAGATGTTAAATAAAACAGAGTAAAAAATTAATAAAAAAGAATTAAGGATGGTTATTCTTTCTTCATATCATTTTATTAAATTTTTTTGGACCTAAACAATCTTATTCCATCTCTCTCTGGCTTATGTACAATCACTGTGAAACTGATGCACTGCTTCAGTTCCCCTGCCTCCCCCAGACTGGTCTAAAGGGAAGGAGACTGGTGAGATAAAGCCTCTAGCCCAGGGGTGGGCAAAATGTGGCCCAGGGACCAGATGCAGCTCGCCAGGCCACTCTACCCAGCCTGTGGGACCCCCCAAAAATTTAGAAAATGAATGTTACTATGTCCTGGGCTGCCTGTCATGCGGCCCTTGATGACTTGCCAAAACTCAGTAAGCAGCCTTCTGCCCAAAATAACTGCTAGCCCCTGCTCTAGCCGAACCCCAAACTAAATAGTTTCCAGCCTGGAAAACAGGCAGGAGACACAGCCTGGTACTTACATCTTTCTCTTAGATAGGCACATTTTCCCTAGGAAAAAACTACAAGCATCCATTCAATTTTACCTGGAAAGCAGCAATTTTCCTGGTAGGTATAACAACTGTATGTGTCCAAGGAGATGTTACCAGATTTCTGTATAATGGTACTAGGACACCACCTGAACAAAGCGGAATTCTAATCACAAATGTTCAAAAAGATTAAGTTAAACTGGAACGGATGCAAAGAAGGGCTTTGCTGCCCAGCTGGCCAACATTTAAAGTCCACAGGTAATGGCAATCTCTTGTAAAAAGAGGTTAAAGGAGCTTGGATAGTTTAATTTGGACTATAAAAGAGGATACAAGTACATTTATGGAGTAAATATCAGAGAAGAGTATTTTAGAAGATGGGGGCACAAAGATTGAAGATAAAAAATGAGAATGAAAGGGACCTAAATGGAACCTAACACACAACACTTGCATGAGGTCAAACTTATTGGGGCCAGAAATTAGATAATAAATTCAGGCTGGAAATCAGATGGGTTCTGTGAAGTTTTTGAACGTTATTTTGCTTAGAATACCTTAACTACTTACTTGAAAGACTGAACTGGAAACACTTATGAAAGAGACGGTATGACTGGACAGCGAATTCTGGCTCAATAGCCAGTGTGTGTAATATATGAAATCAAGCATCTGTAATCTTGATGTTGGGGTATAGAACTCTTGTAATGTGCAAATTGCCTGGTAATCCTAAATCCTGTACATCAGAGCTTTTACTGTCACCAATAAGAATTAGGAAGGAATTCTTCCCCACCTCCTGAATGCTACTGTCTTTGAAGTTTTTTTTAAATCTGCTTTCCTCAGAAGAACTGGAATATTAGCCACAGCTAAAGCTGCACTTCAGGGCTTTGATTGGGCTGCTGGAACTTGGAAAAGATTGACTGAGGGGAAGTGCAAAACCATATCAATTGCTGATTTGATGTCAGGAAGAAATCCACCCTCCTCCTTGCCCCTTCCCCCACCCCCAACCTAACACAGATTTGGAAGAGAGAGTGAGTGGACAAGGTAGGGAAGAGGAGAGACTCCTTTCCTTTGCAGCCTGGGGTGTTTTCCTTTTCTTAAGAGCTTCTTAGTGTATAACAACTAATTACTTCATTACAGGGAAGGAGGTAAAGGCACTGGCAGGTCTCCCCTGTTTTTATCTATGCTATGTTATGTTATAAAGTGGTTCTGAGCTTTTAGGGATTGTGCCTTGTAGTTGCATACAAATTCCTGAAGTGGTGATTTTGGGGATTCTTAAAGCAACTGTTTGCATGGGAATGCAAAGAACTAGATTCAATGGCTCAGCAGTATCCATTGACTCCTATGTTTCTGTTTCCTCCCCCCCACACCAGATATTTAAAAGTAAAAACAGGCCACCTTGCTTGAAACCTCATATAGAGGTTATAGAAATTGAATACTCTTCCCTGTTTGTGTGTGAAAAATCTACACACACCATGCATGCGGGAGGGAGGGGGAAAGAGGAAGAAACAGGCCCCCTTATCTTTCACTAAGAAAAACCTGAACTACAATAGCATACAGAAACCACCAACCAGGATTAGTACCTTCTTGTGCCAAGTTCCATAGGAATCATTTGTGAGGAAGAATTGATAGCATCTTTATTCTATGTTTACCCATCATTTACTTGGGGATGGAAGCAGAGAGTCTGAAAGACATTATTGTGCATGTGGTTGGGGAAGGAGACATCTTAAATGGCTTCTGAAGAACGTAGGTAGAGATAAGCAAACCTGTACATAGCTATTAGGGGAAAGAATGCTAATCACTAATAATCAGAGGACTCATTTTTACCATACCCACAGAGATCACTAAGTTTGAAAGGTGTCTTACATGCAAAAATCCCATTTATGTCAATGGCAAGTGAATACTCATTCCACAACTGTGGTGAGACAAGGCGGGCAGGGGGGAGGGGGAGGATGGGGGACAGACACAACACACAAACAAATCAAGACAACTAGTTGGTTGGGGTAGGAGTGTAATATATAACATTCTTAACAGCCAAGATAAAAAAGGTAAAGGGTCATTAGTAGAAAAATAAAAGTAGTTTTTATAAATGAAGACATTGCTTCTCAAACTCAAGGTCAGACTTCCATAGTCAGAGTGGGTCCCTAGCATCAAAACAATTTTAATTATGGTAGGACCTCATCCAGTGTTGATTTACCCCAGTTGCAAACTGTGACCCACTACTGCTGTAACTGCATCAGTCCAGACCTTAGTGAAAAGAAACAGAAGAGAGCTATAAACTGTAATTCCAACCAGTTCACCTCATAGTAGTTTCAAGCCTAGTTAAACCACAGCAATGAAAATAGCAGGTTAGGACTTGTCTATCCAGATAGACTCCATCAAACTAGTTTATTACTTCAAATGCAGAGGATTAACTACAGGTTTCCCTCAATTTATGTAGTACACGCGTTCCCAGAGAACAGCACATAAATCAAATTTGCATAAAGCAAACCTACTTTATAATGTAAGAAATAGGGAGGGATATGTTTCCATGGTAGTGAGGGAGGGAAGGAGGGATGCAGCGCAGTCCTTTGGCAGCTCCCAGAGCTGCAGCAGGCAGCAAAGTTGTGGGAACTATGAGTGGGAATAGGATGGGGGAGGGGGGAAAGGGGAGAGCAGGTCTTGCTACTATGTGCCCTCTGGGAAGTCTGCAGGCTGGGGGGCTGCACCAGGCTCTTCCCTGAATCTGCAGGCGGGACAGCAGGTTGCCACTGCGGGCTGGCCAGCAGCACCACTGGGCTCCCACAAATGCTTGGTGTGCAGATGGGGGGAGGAGAGCAGTGCTACAGCAAATTTTGGTGTGGCAACAGCCCCTCCTCTCAGCACCACTGCCTCATTTCTGCAAGGCTGGGGCTAGCAGCAGCAATGGGCTCTTTCCAGTGTTCCAGGAGGGCAGTGGTGGCAGGGGGCTGCTGCCACCCAAAAGTTTGCTGTAACCCCCCCCAACGTGCCCACTGATTACCAGGGAGAGTCCGGCAGTGCTGCTAGCCCCAGCCCACAGCGGCAGCCTGCTGTTGTCCTACGCACAGATCCAGGGGCCCATGCCCCCCTGCAGGAAAAGCCTGGTGCAGCCCCCCAGCTTGCAGACCTCCTAGGGGGCGCACAGCAGCAAGAGCCATGCCCTCACCCCACACCTACTCATAGTTTCCACTGCTTTGCTGCCTGCTGCATCCTGGGACTCTGGTTCTCCCTGTTCACCCTAGTCCCTGCTGCAATGGCTACAGGAGCAGTGTTGTCAGGTGCCTACCGCCACTGAGCTGCACTGTGCCCCGAACCTCCTGGGGCTCCACTTCTCCCTACTCACCGCAGCTGCTACAGCAGACCCAAGAGCAACTGACACTACCTGCCCGCACCGCAGCATGGCACAGCCCAGGGGCTGGGGTGAGTGGGGAGAAACAGCCTCAATCATGTAAGAATGAATTTACTTTGTGTATAAAGGAATTCTGGATAGAAAAAGGGTGATCGCATAAGAGTGAAATCACATATATGGAACCTGCATAAAATTGAGGGAAACCTATATATGGATTCCATACCACTCTTACACCATTTTGAAATATCTTCCTTCCTCTTCACGCATCTATACTGCTCTATGCTTGTTTAAATAAGCCCCTCACCTTATGCTTCCGCTTTTTTTCTCCTGGTACATCAGGGGATACCCACCACAAACTACAGGAATTCTCAAATCAGAGATCAGAACTATCACGTGCATGGGTTTTTGTGTCCTCATATCCCCTTTTTTTAAATTCCTAACTGACAACTGTGAGGGAGCATTCTTCAGTTGTGTGGAAGCTCATATTGTGTAATGTGGATCAATTAAAATTTCAGACATTGTATAAAACAGACCTTTGGAAGTCTTAGAAATCCAAGGAGTCTGACAAACCAGTGATTGTGACAGTGATTTATGACAACACGATGATGTGTTATTTCCTTGCATTTGAGTAGGCAAATGGATTTGGCTCTTCAGTTTTATAGAGGTTTTGCTACTGCAGTAATAGGGCTAGCTAGAGGATGATATCAAGCAGTTATTTCTGCAGAATATTTGTCTGGAGCAGTTTTGCCTAGTGAAGCTCTTTCTTCTTTGGTTAACTAGGAGTGACTGGTAAGAGAGGGTAGCAATGCAGAATGGAGGTGACTAGCAGCAATAAAGTATATTTTCAGGAAAATGGCCTAGGTCATCCTGAAAATGTGTGCAGAGCTCACCCCAGAAATGCAGCAGAATACCAGCACCAGGATCTCTTCTTCATGGAAATATGAATTGCATATCACCATCAAAATTCATAGCACCCTCTGCTACCAGTAAATACCTACCCCACTTGTCATTGCTAGATCCACTTTTGGGACTTATCATGAAGGCTTCTGATGGTGTATGTCAAAGTTTAGCACTGCACAAGAGGCTTCCTAAACTGTAGCAGAAGTTGACTCCCAAATGCTATAGAGCCACTGATGGGGCAAGTGTGACTATTTTTTCCATCTGGCATAAAGGCTCAAATCCTCATTACCAGAAACAGCACACCTCCTCCACCACACACCCACAATAATTCTGCAAGGTCTAGCTGATCACCATAGATGATTCACCAGTATTAATATGGAATAATATGCAACTATACTATATCTGGATATTTATATAAGAACTCAAGACTGTTGCCTGGAACGGGAAAGGAGCACTTGTTTCTTGAACTAATATGGACACTAAATGGGCAACTGTAAGGGTAAAAGGGAATACCTTTTGAAGAAGCTGAAGTTCTCCCTCAGTATGTGCCTTGTATAATAAGTCTCTGCTCTGTTTGAGGAAGTTTATATTGTTTGCTAATAGAAATTAAAAAAAAAATACTGTCTGATTTTTTTAAAACAAAAAATAAAAAAAACTTTAGGGAAACTATAAACCTTTGTAACAAAGAACAACCATTTTAGAGACCATTAGTTTATCACACTGAATAGTTTAAGTTCACAACACTGAATAATTATTCCATGTTAAAACAAAACAAAGTATACAGTATTATATAGATTTCTCTAAGCTGTGCTCCAAGGCATGGTTTCATCACTGGAAAAGTATTTAGCCTTTTACATGTCATACCAGCATCCTCCAAACTATGCAGCTGGAACTTAAAGCTTTACCACCTTGCTAAGCACTTTGATACCATGAAAGTCCATATCTGTATCTCCACAATTTAGAGTTTAATTTAAATATCAGGTTTCTTCTTTGCATCACAGCTACATCTGGCTACAATGATTGCATTTTTGAAGATGGGGTGACCAGTTTGAGGCAGACACTGTGTGGAACACAGCAAATTTAGGGGTCAGGCAGCAGTGGCAGATATGGGGTAGAAACCAAAACAAAACTGCAAGAGAGCACAGAGCGGAAGCAAAAAGCCTAAGTAACAGATTCAGCCAGGGAAATAGATTTAAAGTAGCACTAAGGGAGGGTGCAGGGCTAACTTATGCCTGCCAAAAAGGTTGGCCTGCAATGTCCTAGGGCATACTGCACTTGCTATTTCTTTCATAGATCTAATGGCCAAGTATAAATAGCTCAAGAACAAAACAGATCGGGAAGTACACATCACAGCTTTAGACCATTTCAGAATACTGGCATAATTTCAGATGACAGAATCTTGATGAACCTTCTTGTCCTCGAGTAAATATTAAAGTGTTACAACATAGCCAACTGAATATGTTCTAATAAAAACAAATGCATAAAAGTCCAACCACTTGCCAGCAATAGTTAAATAGTATGTCCCTAGCGGCTATGTAACAGGTAGGCAAAATGGAAGAAAACAAAGTCTTTCCAATACAGCGGACAACAACGTTTGTCAGTATTTTACCATTCACTTTCTATAAAATGTAACCCATCAAACAGAAGGCTCCACTCTGGCATTACACCCAAGGCACAGTGAAAAGAAAACAGCTTTCCCCAACCTTACCCAACAGTTCAAGAGCAGAGTCGGAAGCAGAACTTAAGTGTCCAGAGTCCCAGACCCGGAATAAAAATCTCAAATAACACTGTTCATCAGTAAGTTTCAACATGCTTTATAAAGTATTATTTGTAAGAGGCGAGACAGAGGTGGTAAAAACTAAGCACATAAAATTGCCCGAAGTCACACTTCTCTAGTGTGACCCGTTCACCTAGCAATAGAACCAGGCCTTCCAAGTTCCAGTTCAGCTCTCTATACACAGTAACACACAGATCAAGTAGCCCAATCATCTGCTTGTTTCTTGAAACAGAAAAATTGCCCATTTCTCAACCTTTAGCTATGTAGAAAGAAAAGTGTGAACATTTTTATAGTAACCAAAATGCTTTAAAAACGTATTGCAAAAGTATTTATAGCAAATCTTTCAGATTCTAGACAATTTTAAAGTATATTTGTGATCGCTGGACTCCAAGTCACAATTTGGATCTTGCAAGGTAAAAGTATATTTGCAAATTCAGTGAAATAGAATGCCAAGACTCTTCCTCCCTATATTATACATCCCTCAGCCTCACAATGAGCTAAGGAAGTAAGTACATGGGAAAGAGTGAAGCTTTGTCCTCCTACCAGAAATGCAACGCTTTCTTCAAATTCTCAAGAAGGTGATTATATTCCGTACCTATGAAGCTGCTCAGCTAACTGAACCCCCTGTGCCCTGTTGCATGTTCAGTTCCTGAGTCTATTCCCACCTCTGCCAGTGACTTGCCAAATGATTTTAAGTCGCATGATTCCTTCATCTCAAAAGTGTTGTTTTAGATTAACAATTCAACTAAGAGCCAAAGCTCAGGACCCTGGATGAAAGTTACTGTGACATAAGTGTCTAGATTAAAGCAGGGGGTTTTAAAGATACAGCCCACAAGCCTATGTGGTCCGTGGAGCCCTATCATTTGGGTTTCAATGCTGCCTGTGGGTCTCTGCCTGGACACACTCACTACATGCAGCATGCATCAGCCCAAGGCCTGCATGAAATGCACAAAGCCAGTCTGTGAATGCAATCCAGCTTGGCAGAATCAGTAGTGTCAAACTGCCTCTGAAAGCCTGGGAACTGCAATATTCTACTACATCATTTTAAAGGTAAGCAAGAAATTAGATCTAGCCAAATTTTGTTTTCAACAAGGCAGTATCTGAATTTGCCATTATTCCAAAAAGAAAATTGGAATACAGTTCTTCTCTCTATTTTCATAGAAAGTTTAATCTGTAAATAAATCCCTGCTTCCCTCCCCTCATTTCAAAAGGGTCTCTGGCTTGTTTGTTAATAAACTAGCCAGAAACCATTTTTCATGAATAGCAACTCATTTTTCATTAATGGAAATTTCAAGAGTGGAAATTCTACCCACTCTTGGTTTTTAGCAATCTTGTGAGGCTTTCAGTAGAAAACACTTCTGTAACTTGCAAAGGTGTTCAATGTTTTCCTAAATTTAACACTTGCTTAAGAGAAGGACAACAAATACTATATCTACTCAGATACCACACTGCACCTTCCCCACCCCACCCCACAGAAAGTCATCCAAAATTGAGGGCATATTTTACATGAGGAAGCTGATTTTTCTGTCTAGAATAGAAGATATTGTAGAATGGCAACCATTTCTTTTTGGTTTTTTTCTCTTCCTTCCAGAAACTGTGTAGAAGTAGGGACAGACTCCAGGGAGGGTACACAGATGTAGTCATATCTGCTTTAATTCCTGCTCCACATAACATTTAAAATCAGGAGTAGAATTTTTATTCAGGCAGTGCTGAGAGTCAGTTGACTTCGTGGCTCATTATAATGTACCCAACCCCTGCTAATTGTTTTTCATTCAATGGGTGTTAATAGCCATCCTTGGTTTAATGATCTCAGTGTTTTACTAAGCAAAATTGTTGAATAAAGGATAGCTTGATATTGGTTAGCTACTCCTGATCTCTCTATTGCACAGCTGTGCAAACCATATTTAGTCTTTCAAAATCCTGGATCTGCTCATGGAATTCAGGTTCTCAGCAGCAGCTAGTTTCAGCTTCTGTCTGAGCAGCCAAGAGCTGTTGATAGTTTAGCTGCAAATGGTCAGAACTGCTCAACCAGAACTACAGGAGACAGAGGATGAGCAACCTGCAGGCACATAATTGGAAGCATGTAGCAGACAAGGAAGATGCAGGCAAATCTAGCAGTGAATTATTCTAGATCAGAACTATATATAAAATGATTTAAGCGTGTTCCACTTATGTTCTCAGAGAAAAGCTTTCAACTTAAAACCAAACAAATTGCTTTCTAACTCTAATGTTATATTGCCTTTAATTCTATATAAAGCTTTGTCATATTGAAATTATATTAAAGTGACCTAAGGGATTAATTTCAAAAGAACTGTGTCCAGACTAAAGTGTATGGCATTAATGAAAGTCTATTCATTAAAGAAATGAATATTATCGAAGTGATAGCTGGAGCGTGGTTTATCTACCTAAACACTGTAAAACCAATAAACAGTATGTTAATTTTAACAATTAAATGCCAGTCCTTAAAAGCTTCAAAGTAATGTAAAGCAGCTAAAGAGCCAACACTTGGGAATATGCACATGAGTGAGGAAGGGAGCAATCTTCAGTTTGTTAATTTAAGAATCTACTATTTACAACTTAATTCTCAAGTGTAAAAGAAAACTATTAGGAAATAACTCAATCACCATAGCCTCAAGTCATATATGGGGTCCAACACATACTTTTCTGTTAAAACTAGTGTTAGAGTTTCCCTGAAGAAGATATAATATGTCCAATAGGCTATTTTTGGGATTGTAGTTGCTTTGTGTAAAAATGTTCATGCTGAAGAAAGTAAGTCCCCAGTGCACCTTAAATCTTGTTATTTCCTGTTTCAAATGTAACGTTCCTTCATTTTGGTGGGAGTTCATGCAAGTGTCTTGGACTAGCCCCTAGAAAATTGTGTCCCCTACACATACAATTTACCTTTAACAACAGGAATCCCATCATGACAAGCAATTTCCATGCCACGATTTACAAAGATAGCCTCACTTAACATGAAATAACCTTATTCCATGAATCTGGAGATTGTCTAATAACCCTGTAAGACTAGCAAACACCTTTGAAAAAATACCTGCAAATAATTTCTGAGAGATGAGCATTATATTAGCTTGGGGCAGCTAAGGATCCCCTTCCCCCCCCAATTCAAAAGAGTCTGAGAATCTTCAACATATTTGATGTTGAAGTGTGAATCCAAAGTTCTCAACCTTTTTAGACTCCAGACACCTCTCAGAAAATGCCAGCTTTGTTTTTTTTTGTTTTGTTTTTTTTACAGTGTGTAAAAAACAAACAAAAAACAAACAAGCACCCCTACATTTTGGTTGCAAAGAACTCAAAAACCACAACAGGGAGGAATGTTTTTTAAACACTATGAATTCCTATTTGAAATCTCTAGATTTATCTTGCAAACTATATTTGTACGTATCATGGCTAAAGTGAGTTAAGAAAGACAACAACAAAATCCAGAAATTCACCACAAGAAGGCTCTCTCAGGTACAGTCTGGCTGAGGCAAAATAATGCACAGTTAAGCTGGGATCAGCAGAACAGGGACAGGAATAAAAGTTTACAGCTTTTTACTCCTGTTCATAATTCACATGAAAGGTAAGAAGGGGTGATCTTTATTTCATTGCTTCTTGTTAAGTAGGACTGTTAATAAGTCCCATGTATTGACACAATTTTACATAAATGTCACAGCAAGGGCTACACAGCTGAAACCAAGTGCTAAATCTGACCAGGACAACCTTCCTTAATAGGGAATATGGAATGGGAGAGAACCCAGTTTGCTTGTGATGGCATTCAGAAAAATGTTTTAGCCGAGGAACAAGGGAACAAAGGAAATTAAACATCTCCCCTTACCCTGAATCTCACTGAAAAAAAGGTCTCACTTCATTGATACCCTGAGCACATTTTAAGATAACAATCTATGCCATTTAAAATACACTTCATTTTCAGAGTAGACTAACAATGTTTAAAGTTACACAAGTGGCACAGGCAACAATGTAACTACTCAAGAATTGGCCCACACTCATCCTGACCTTCAAAGCAGCCAAGACTAACAAACCCAAGCAAAATAATGTCAGAATAAATAAAACTTCCACTTAGACATACTTCATTTGTATAAAAAAAATTACTATTTTAAGTAGGATTTTAATTAAATATTTTGACTACACTATTTAACATTACATATTTAATCCAAAGTGATCTCAAAACAACTGCATGCTTGGCATCAGCCAAGATAATTGGTGGTAATGTTTGATTTAATCTTGTAAAGCAGGGTCTAGCAACAAAGCCCATGAGGTGGCCAGACACTGGGAGGTGTTGCACCAGACACTGAGGAAGAAGCTGAACAGCAGTGGCCAGGTCACAAGGTCCAACCCACCACTGAAAAAATAGCTATTGACTTCTGTTGCAAAACTCATCTAAGGCAAAAAGGCTGATTGGGTACAATTATGCTGTTCCAGCAAGAGAGCCCTGGTTGTCCATTTCTGAGCATATCCCACCAATCCACTCCTGCAGGTATGCTCCAAATACACAAATACATTGATAAAACCCATCTAGGGCACCCTTCTGCCAGCTACTCTCAAGGCCTCAGTCTCCAGTGTGTTTGAAAGGTAGCTACTGGGAGCAACCTTACCATCATGCTTCCAGGTCTAGAGCATATCTGCAGGCACAGGTAGCTGGAGCATGCTGAAGTATAGTCCACTGGGTCTTTTTAGCTACCAGGGTGTAGACATAAAGAGCCTATATTATAAAGTTTACTGCATTACTTTCTTGGCTATTATTATTTCTTACCCTCAAGAAAAAGCAGCAATCAGAAGACAAAAAAAAAATCAGGCATAAAATTAACTCCATTAACAATACATAGTTTAGACAAGGCAGGGCATGGTTTAGTATTCCAATACTTATAAAGTTTACTTTTGACTATTTATGCTGTATTCACCTTGTGTCACATACAGCTCGAGTTGGGCAGACTGGTCAGGTATACATTCTGGTTCTTAATCTTTTTAGACACAAGATTCCAGAACAACTTGTGTATCAAGTGAAGAAAGTAAGTAAATAAATAAATAAGCACTATAAATAAAACAAAATTAGCTTATCTGCTTGGAGAGAAACCAGGAAGGAAGAGCACCAGCTGGAAAGGAAGGGCCTACACTCCAGTGAGTGGCAAGAGAAGGAGGGACATCTAGAAGAGAAGAGCCTGCACTTTTCTCCCTCTCAGGGGCACCCATCCACAGCTGCCACAACATCAGGGTGCTGCAGCTTGTTAAGAATCACTGCCCTAGTGCAATGCTATTATGTTCTGTTTCCAGGACCATGGGGAATGCAAAGTACTTTCAGTTTTTAATCTTACTGTAAAATATACACATACAAAACCAAAAAGCTTCCAAAAAAAGGGAAATGCAAAATAAAATGGTGCCATAAAGGCTTGTTTTCTAAATAGCGCTCTTGTTATTCAGTGTTTGGTTTGACCCTTACCATTGCTAAGAGTCCCAGGTCTGCAGACAAACAGGTTGCTTTGCCAAGTTTACACAACTTGTAGAATGAAAAAGATAGGAGTCAGAGTCTTGTTAGGTTTTGCTGTTACTTTTCAGATACACCTGGGCAATAGTAAGACTGGTAAAAACATCAATTCCATTATTTTGCAACTTCAAACAAATAAAAAAATGAATGAGTACTTTGACTTAAAAGCAGAGGTGTTGCTTACTACTGGGTGGGAACAGAATAGGAGAACCTCTGTTCATATTACAGAAACAACCATAAAGCTGCACTGAAGGTGGTGCTAACAGACTCTGGGATACTGAATTAATGAGAGACTGATCTGTCTCATCTCCCTTTTGGCAGGCAGACAACCTCAGGTTAAAAGCTTCAAATTTATCAGATATCTAACCAACAAGAACCTGATACAAAGATGAATCTCTGCACGGTCTCATTTCCACACCTGCAGAAAACTATAAAGACCGGCCTCTTACCAAGCCCCTCAACACATATGCATTTTGTATTCCTCTATGGTCTCTTTTGGTCCCCTGGCTGCTACTGCTTTAATTTCCCAATTTATGCACCATTGGGGTGGGCAGTTTCAGAAGATACTGATACAATAAGCCAGAAACAGAAATGCTAAATAAAAAGAGGGTTTGAAAGAAAATAGGTGAGACAGTGTAGCAATAGGGAGCAAATAAAAGAAGTAGAACTCCAGAAAACATACTTTGTTCTACCATAGTCAACTGTGGTGTAAGGCCAGGATGGGAAAGGTGATGGATGGAAGTCTGGGAGAGGCAGTAAGGTCAAGCAGTGCTTAGCAAATCTAGTAGGTTTTTTTGACTGTATTCATCCAGTCATTTGATTGCTATTTTGTTTCCCCCCTCACTCCATAGCTGCTCAAATCTTACTCAGCAAGTATTATTAGATTAATGCCTGTGGAATTTACCCCAAATACATTCCATAAATGTTGTTCCCTTCAATTCAACCTGTTCTGCTGCTTGCAGTAGAGTAGTATTTAATAGAAACTTGATTGGCAGAGTTACAATGAAATAAGGTACAACTCTATTCTTTAGATTTGCAAATCGGCATGGCAGGAGCTTAGCCAGCATAAATTAGCTTTTTACTCTCTGTGCTGCTCTACATGGGGAATTAGAAGTTGTAATGCTCACAAATAACAAGGTGTTAAACCCCTGTTCAAATGCTTTCTTTCAGGAGTCAAGTGGGAACTGGGTAGACCTGAGCTAGCTTTAGAAGAAGCACTTGTACCTGCACAGACTGCCAGCTGCCTCAGCAAGTTTTTGCCACCTAGCTTAGTCAACTCTTTCTACTACACCAAGCTGCAGTTTACAGCATAAAAACACCCTTAGCTGCCCCCTAGGAAAGATGAAGCTGCAGTGAGCTAAGGCATGGCAGAATCCACACAGGGTTGCATACTCTGATTTCAGTTCATTCATTCAATTCGCTGAATTCAGCTTAGCTCTGGGCGTAGGCTAGTTTATAGCACGGTAGTTGTGAAAGCCTCCTCAAGCTAATACATGCCAGGTAGGGTTTTCCTCAAGCCCCAAGCACATCTGGGTGTGAACAGACAGAAAAACTTTAGAGTTGCGACATTTTACATCTCAGCAATTCCATTTTATGCACCTGCTCCATTCCCCCCGCAGCAGAAACTAAACGGAAGTCAATTAAAGCCAGCAGCTCTGCAAACTCCCACCACTTAAATGGGGCCTGTCCCACTTGGCAGCGGCGGGGTCCTACCAGTGAGGGCTGTCAGACCCCAGCCGCGTGCACGCGCAATGCTCCCCTCGTAGCGGGGCAAGCGGCACCGAGGGTGCCTCCCCTCCTCTTCCCTCCCCGCGGCTGCCCATGGGCTCCCCTCCAGCACCGCGGGGCAGGGCTCCCCGGCTCCCGACCTCCACCCTGAAGCAGAAACCAGAGGAGGAAAGGGGAGCCCCCGGCCCCGGGCACCAGGGCCAGCGGCAGCCAGGTGGGTGCCCAGGAGCTCCTCACGGGCCGCCCAAGGGCAGCGCCCGTCGCCCGCTCACCGCAAGGCAGAGGCGCCGGGATCCTGCTGCCGGCTCGGAGTTGCCTCTGCCCGGGGCGCGCGGCAGCCGAGGAGCCGCTTCCCCGACGGGAGGAGGAGGCAGGGCTCGTCCTGCAGCCGGCGGGACCGGCCCGGGCACACAGCGGAGCGGCCCCGGGCTGCGGCCGCCAAGCGCCCGTGGGGAGGGCAGAGACCACGAGGGGAGCCGAGACGGACGGACGAGCGCGCCCCGGCTTCAGCCCCAGCGCGGCGCAGACACTGACCGGCGCAGAGCCCGAGCGGCCACACCTGTGCCGGCGCCAGGCAGCAGGCGAGTGCTCTGGGGCAGCGGCCGCCTTCGCCTGCCTCATGAGCTGCCCGGGGAGGCGGTATCCGGGGCTTCCCCACGCCCAGCTGGGACCGGCCCTCCCCGGGTGCGGCCGCCAGGACAAGGCGGGGCGGGCGCGAGCCCCCGGGCGAGTCTCGCTCCGCTGTCGCAGCTCAGAGACGTTTACAGCGCTGGCTCCGCTGCGCCTCTCGCTTCTGCTTCTGGTTCTGCTTCGACAGCGACTGCCTGGGCCGGGGCGGCCCCTACCTCACCCACCGCGTCCGCCGCCGGCGTTAGAGACGCGCTCTCCTGTAAGGATCTTGTTGTCCCACTGTTATGCTTCAGCCCAAGTCTGAATTCGTTGCCCGGTATGTGTGAGTCAATATACGAATGCCAGTTGGAAGTTTGAAAGAAAAAAAAGTTTTTATTGCTAGCAATAAAGGTGCAAGGTAGCGAGCACCCTAAACAAGATTTCTAAGCATCCTTTATACTAAAATCTACAAGCATAATATTCAGTGATTGGTTACAGGTAAATGATGTAAAGAGTTCCCTAC